>WHYT01017731.1:300767-427922 GCA_009806455.1 Tetrax tetrax | reverse complement strand
AGAAAAAAAAAAAAAAAAAAAAAAAAAAAAAAAAAAAAAAGAGGGGAGGAAAAAGAAAAAAAAAAGAGAAAAAAACCCCAAACCTTACCGATTATCTGTTCTTAGAAGCTACACAATACTGTCATTTAAAAAATCCTATTTCTAGCTTTGGCTTTATCTGCAATGTAAGAAAGAATAGCATGGTGTTTGAATTTGGGTTTCTTTTACATATGAATCATCATTAAAGGTTAATGAAAAAACTAACACTAGATGAAAAGGTTATTTTCTCAGTAGTTAAACACTTTCTTTTAGAAAACTCCATATATTCCTAGAATATTATGAATTTATTATTTGCTAAACAAAATCTTGATCAATCCCTTTTTATTTCCTTACATGACACCATTTTAAGCAAATACAATCAATGCCTTCATTCAGTCATCCGTTCTGGATCTCTGCACCACTGGATCGCCAGCAGAACAAACTTCATCCACACAAAGCGCAGACATGTACATCAAATCAGCCGGCGCTCCTGACACAGGGTTTTTGCCAGCTTAATGCTTTAACAGTGGCTTTGCACTGGCTGCTGGAGGACAGACGATGTCGGATCCAGTGTAACGTTAGACTAGCGCAGAGACTCAATGCCTAATGTAGCGTAAAACCTGCCAGCACCATGGCAAACCTTCCGTGGCTTTTTGAACAAATTTAAACCAGCAGTGAGTGTATATGAGATCAGGGTTTTTACATCACATTGCAACCGTGGCTTGGATCCAACACGAAGACCCTTACAGTCACTGGTCACACCCAAGCTTACAGTCAATTTTCGCTCTCTAGTTACTGGGAAGGAGCACTATGATAAGAAATCATTGAATTCAAACAAGTCCTAAAAGACACATCTGTTCTCTGTGCATGGGATATATTTTGGTGATGAAAGCAACTCTTCTGGCATGGTAGAAGAAGATGGATCCTACATTACAGCCTCAGACCAAGCCACAATGCATGTGGCTGCATGCAGAAAAGATGAGCTCTCAGGGAACGGAAAACCGAAAGTTTGCTCAAGCTTCTTGCTCCATGCCAAGGGTGCACATGCCAGCTTTTCCAGTCGGACGTGACTCTCTTTTAATGACCAAAGTTACACAAAAAAAACCCTCTTAAAATAGGGCTTCATGACAGAAATGCCTACACAGCTGTAACAGCCACTTCTCAAACGTGCTGCTGCTTATGAACCACAAGAATAATATGGCGAAATGTGCCGACTTCTGCAGTTTTCCCCTCTTTTGTTGAAACTAATGAGTCACGATTAGAGTAATGCTTTTCTGTGACTCCAAAACCATTTTGCTTAATGAGGTACTAAGTCTTTATAATTAGGCCCAGAAGGGAACTGGGACATGGCCCCTTAAGAGCAATAATTATTTAGGTTATTTATGGTAATAAAAAATTGAAAATAGGAATTCTTCCTCAGAATGTGACTATTTATTCTTTTACATATTGCCTAACAGGCAATTACCCTATTAAGGCAACGTTTTGTTGCTAAAGACATTAATTGAAATGTAAATTAAATGTAAATCAGCTAATTAAATTGATATGTAATGAACTTGTCATGCAGGCCTTTGAGATCAGATGCATTTTGCTAATAAACAAGTGTTATAGTGGTACCATTGCTCACTGGTGTTAAGGTTGTTTAACGTGTTGCGTTGATAACACTCTCCCTCCCCAAATTCAAAGGTTTGAGTTGTGTTGTTAGAGCCCAGAATGCAGCTGGCACTGGAAGTTTCCAGATTTATTCCTTCCAATTATTTCCTGATCAACTTCACTGCAAGGCAAGGTGTTCCCGTAATGGCGAGTTCTGCACCTCCCACGGGGTACAGTCCAAGCTCTGCCTGTTCCTTCTGCTCCCCAGAAATGATAAAGCACTTTGTAAAACCCCTTGCCGAGACCGATGCTGCTGTGTCAGATGGCTTCTGGAGGGGTTAGTGTTATTTCTGTCTCTGTGCGCTGTGGACAGTTCAGTAGGGGTAGTGAACCCTCACAGCAGCGGGAGGATAACTCTAGACATTCCTGAAGTACAAAGAAATAAAATGAGAAATGAAGCAATCACAATTTGCTTGGCAATTATGTTGACAACCTACAAGGTAAACATCAAAGCCGACATCATCAAGCCAATACAGCAACTGGAGAATGAGCCGGAATAACCTCCTGCGCTGTCCATAACACTCGAGTAACCTTAATCATCAGAGTGCGGGCTTGTGTCAAACTGTAAATTAAAGGGAAGGAATATGAAGCTATCAGTTCTCCTGTGAAACGATCAGTTTTTCTGCAGCTACATTTTGAGCCAGACCTACTAAAATTTCTGGCATACATTCAGGTCCTGTATTGAAGGTATCCTGGAGGATAGAAGTGCCTCCCCTGCCACATACATGGATAAAACTTGCTACTTACAATCAGGCACAATAAGGCAAATGTCACATATTTTGCTTTTGAAAAAGCTCAGGTCAGCACCTTGTAAAATCCACTGCCCACTTCCATTCAAATCATGCAGACATTTTGTGTGCGCAGCCATAAATCTCAAGCAAATGTGGCAAAAAGGACTGTGGAACTGAGAGACTAGAAACATGGTTTGGAATTGCAGAAATGCTTTTGCAGAAAGTTTTCCTGGATGCATCATGCCGTAGTTGCACCTGAGCATTGATACATAATTGTTCTGTCTTGAATAAACCTGATGCTGCATTTATAACTTTTTCTACCCAGAGACCCTTCCACCCTGCAATCCTTTGGGGCCCGGTGGTGTTTAATAAACATGTCAACTACCACTCCTCTTTAGCTTGAATGCAGCATCTTGTTTTTTCCTACTGAAGAACACTCCAGTTTGAAGTTTACAGAGCAATTAAAGACCCTCATGGGGCCCCTGATATGTAGAGATTGTCAGCATATGTAGATTAGTAATTGTCAAGTTTCTCCCTAAGGCCGAAGAGCTCTTAGTCAAATTCCAGAGATCATCAAGTATTCAGATTTCAGTGGGCTTTGTGTCATACACAACATAGTGGCATAATTAAACTACAATGCTTCTTTTCTAGTAAACTTTTGGATCTGGCTATGTTCCTATTAATTTCTTTTAATTAGCTATGATCACAAAATAAAAATGAGCATCAATCTAAAGCTGCAACTTTGCTGCTTCCAAAAAGACGTCCTGGGAATATCTTTCTCTTCTAAACTGTTGGGGTTTGGGGACCACACTTACTGCCGTGGCTTGCAAAGGCCTGATAGAGGACAAAAACCAGCAGACTGAAGGCACAATCCTTTTTCTTAGTCCTTTTCAGCAGACACGTGGGCACAGGTGATTGGATGATGCTGCCATCTTGAACTGTGTCTTCATTGACCTGTTTGCTGGACTCTGGCTCAAATTTTAGTTTATTCTTCACTAATTTTAGTGTCTTTGAATGATGATCTAGATAGAAACTAAAAAAAAAAAAGACTTACTTTAGCGATCAGAGAAGGAAATTGTGAGGATCCTCACAAGCCAGGCTGATGCCATAATGGCCGTCTCCAACATCCCCCACTGTTGCCCTCCATACTGGGCAATCAAATACGCACCTGAATTTAATATTAATTTGTTGAATATTGAAGTGGAATTGCACTGGCTTCCTCTGCATCTTGAAGATCAAATCACTGCTCTAATATGGCATTCCCTGGAAGCCACAGAGTAACAAGAGCAACTGGATGAAGCTTTTATGCAGTAAGACTGGCCTGTGCATGTTCTGCCAGTTGGATCCTCTGCTGTGGTTCCCACATACATTGTGTTGTGGTCTCAGGGCCTGGAAGGTACAAAGTGTTCGTCACTGGCCTGCATCTGTCATTTGAATCCCACCCCATCAATCCGTGTCTGTTTGTGGAGAAAGCCTATGGCAAGGAGTGAGTTGTTACAAGTCTCTGTGGTGTTTCTGACCTACAAACTGAGATTTTCAAAGCCACAGGTGGGATCAGAAAGTTTTAATTCCTCATAAAATAAAAAAGAATTGGACTTGGAAATTATGAAGGCAGCTTTAATAATCTCCATTGCAATATGTTATATAGAAAAGCTAAATTATTACTCATGAGGAGTAGATATTCATTTCAGTCCATAGGTCTAGCAGAGGACAAACTGTTTTGGAATGGACAGAAATTTTTTGTTAACCCCAAACTGCATGTGCCCAAATGAGCAATGTTTTTCTTTTCTCATACTGGACTTGCGTGTAAGACCCTGAGAAACCCCAAAAGTGTTTGTATATCCGGGAAGAAACTATTACCTGCATCACTGTACTTGCACAGCACTTCTTCGTGTATAAATCCCGTCTTACTTGTCACAACTTACACACACCTCCAGTGCTGGAACATTGGCAGCTCTGAAGACTGAGATGTTTCATTAGCCTCAGAAAAGACAGCCAAAGCATCCTGTTCCTGACACAAAGGATAACCTGAGGCCAGCAGGTAATTTGAGTGGTTTTCTGCAGTCTCAGGCTGACTTCAAAGCAAAACTATCATTTTGCCTCCAAATTGCTAAAATCTCTATGTCTCGGAGCCCCTTGTGGGCTAAATCCTCATTTCATGAAAATCACTTAAATTCTTCCCAATGTGGAGTAGCGCATGGGTGAAGTGGCTCTTCTCCACTTGGCCCACTGCATATGGCAGAATATAATACTACTTTCTTTTCAGAGGTCTGGTTTTTTTTTTTTTTAGGGTATGAAAACTGGATCCCAGCAGCACAAAATTGGATGAAAAGTTGGGCTTTAAATAGTAGCCCAGGAAGAGAATCTCAAGAGTCCCAATAAAAAGAAGGAAAAAAAAAAACACCCTCACATTCTTCCTATGATGATACATCTCAAAATTATTAATTTTGCTTATCCTATATCATATCTTAGCGCAAGCTGCTTTTCCCAGCTGAATTGCAACGTGGCGTTTGGTTCAGTGGGTTTAACTGAAGCATGGCTATCTGGAAAAGGCAGCGTTATCTGTAATAAAGTAACTCCTTCAAATTTACTTTCTTGATCTTGTACTTTGGTTGGGCTGCCAGAGTCTTAATGCCTGGAAAAGTATCTGTCACCCAGGGCCCTCATTTTAAAGGACTGTAGGTTTTTAGGGGCTGGATGGCGTCATCTACCCGCATCGATTTTGTCAACGTACTCCCGCGAGCGAGCCAGCCTGAGCTGCGTGCTAATTTCCCATCTCGTCGGCTGACGACAGTCCCTGGCTCAGCGAGATTTCAGTTTTGCTCACTGGACTCTTCTCTCCCTGCCCTCCCTGAGCTATATTTTCTAAGCACCAATTTCACTCTGAAATTAAAGATGAAATTTAAAGATTAGGGCCTGCAGGTTTTTTTTCCAAAGGCATTTCGATGTCTCATACTCATTGATTGAGTTAGGTATCTAAATCATCCAGAGCAATCTGGCCCCCATCCCAAATTACGTGATGTAAAAGGCCAATTTGACTTTTAAAATGCTCTCCATTTTAATCGCCTGCTGTGCGATTAGTACCACGCGTAATAAACACATTGTGTGCAGCATGCATAGGGCAGGTGTGGGGTGATGTAATGGATCCCGCTGACTGGCTCCGATATAAATGCCAGAAATATCAACTACCACGTGCACCAGTCTCAGTCCCAGTCAGTTTTAATTACTTTAGTGGTCTGCCTCCACATTCATATGTACCGTGGTGTAACTGGGGTCAGGATACAGTACATGATTCTTATCTTAATACCACTTTAGTACTGTAAAGGTCAAACTGAGCATCATCCAAGGAGAAGAGGTAAGGGCTCTGTTAATTATTCTTTTCTCCACTCCTTGAACAAAAGGATGAAGATTGTGTCTTTGTTAAAGAGCGTTCTGCCATACTTCATATTTAAGTTAAAAACCAAGGAAGAAGGAAGGAGCCATCCCTAGATAATCCTTAAATGATCTTTGCTGAGCTCTACCTGAAATCTTACAGCCCGCGCTGTGCCACTCTCTCAAGCTACAACTGTACCAGAATCAGAGGCCAGGAAGGGCAGCATTCCCCCTCCGGGCAGGGGTAGCTCTCAGTTCTGACCATTAAGAAAAGCCAGCTTTGTCTACTGAGCAACAAATTCAGACAACATTAAACCCCATGTTAATTTGTAGATCTTCCTGCTGCCAGAGGGGAGACACAAGACTGGAGCCTCCCTTTTCCACTTGCTTACAACTGCCCTACCAGAATGGCTGTAAAGCATCTCCAAATACGAGTGTTACCTGCACGCCAGTGGTAGCATTTAGTTCCCTATTTTGCATTAGTTTGGTCCCCATTTTGCATTAGTTTTAATAACTGTATTAGACAGACAAAGTGGAAATCTGGATGCAGAGCTGGTTTTAGTTGAACTTGGCTCACTGTTCTACTGATTGCTTTGTGGTGTTATCATCATTAACTGCACCCATTTCCACGTTACTTTCCCAGAAGCGCACACTCACGAGACATTATTTTGTTCCTTCTCTGAAAGCAGTAACCAAAGTCATCGCTAAAAACAGAGAGTGATCCCAGTCCATATCCGTTCCACTCATTTTCTTTTCTACTGAAAGTGTTAACTACTGAAAGCAGAAACATGAAAACCCACCATAGTGAGAGCTGATTAAAATTCAGCCCACTGTATCCCCCATAAATAGGAAATAAAGGATACATGGCTGTGATTAATCGCCCATAAATGGCCATTGCCTGCTTCCTCTATTCCACACAAACACAATCCACATAATTATGCAGCTACCAAAAGCAGATCATTCCTGTTTGTCAGGATCGGGGATTTAAGCTTTAGAGTGGGGGCTCTGTGCTTTTGTGTTTGTAGACATGCACACGCATCTGCTCCTCTGTCTGATTTTCAATATTCATGAGAAAAATCAGAACATTATTTTTTTTATAAAGGTGTTCTTGTCAATAGATCAAAATACATTGAGGTGCCAAATCACAGCACTGTAAGCTTTAGTAAAGGAATTTTTATGTTATTAGAAACATCAATCTCTAAGGATTGATAATAATACTATTAATAAAGAATGTTTTTGTTGTTATGCATTGAAACTTGGCCAAATCTGAGACCTGCAGTGGAAGCACTAGGAAAAAAAAAAAATATCATGCAATGCACAGAAACTAGACCTGTAGCTTGAAGCACTAGTGGGTAAAGACTGTTTTTACCAGTTGCAAATACGCCTTCATTAAAGCACCAGCTTGCTTGTTTGTGGTTCAGCTGAGCTCACTGGAGCAGAGCTGCCTGCGCCATTGTCTCCCTGGCAGAGCACAGAAGTGTTTCTCCTTTGCTGTGATTTACAGTCCAAGGGCTGCGTCCATGGACAGAGTGCTGCATACAGCGCCTTCGGCCTCTGCTGTCACTGGGTGCTGGATACAGCAGGCGTCTCTCTCGAAGAGGCGTTGAAGTTGCAGTGCTGGTCCAGGAACGGGAGGTGACACTCAGTAAATTTGGTCTCTCTGCCCCTGTCTTCCCAAATGACTTTAAGCAAATCACTTGTTTGCTGACTGCCACAGTTCCCCTGGCTGTTAGAAAGGGACGACGAGCTACAAACGTCATTAAGGGCACTGTGGATCAAGAACTGAAAAATGCTGCAAAAGAGCTATTTATGTTGTTACACTGCTTGCTGCAAAATGACCATTAAAATCGTCAGAAACAGAATCACAGAATGAATGATGTTGGAAAGGATCCTGAGATCATTTTGTTCATCCCCTCTGCTCAGGCTGGGTCAGCTAGAGCAGGTTGCTCAGGGCTGCGTCCAGCTGGCTTTTGAATATCTGCAGGGTTGGAGACTCCACAGCCTCTCTGGGCACCCTGTTCCAGTGTTTGACCACCCTCACAGTTAAAAAGTGTTTTTGTGTCTTCAGATGGATTTCCCTGTGTTTGTTTTAACTGCTGCCTGTTGCCCCTTGTGTAGTGTGTGGTCCCCATACAACCCTGAGCAGCCAGCGAGCCCCAGACGAGGACTTCATGTGACCAGATTTGATTGGAATTTGTCCAATCACCTTTGCAATCCTAGTGCTCATTCCCTTTTCCCCTGTTAATCTCTTTCAACATGAGATTTGACTCCTTTTGCTTGGAGACCAGTGTCAGCTTGTTGAATCAGTGGGTTAACAGCCTCATGTCTCCCGGAGATGCTGTGGTACCATCCTAGGGCCCAGCACTCCTAAGAAGTTAGCGGAGATTGTTGGGCAATAGGGAGCCTTCCCCAGGCCAGCCTGACGAATTGTAAAACACAGTGACTACCACCACTACCACAAGATAGCTCCTTCAATAAAAAAATAAAGCTCATGCCTAAAGATGTTATCATACATAATTCAGGGGAAGAAATCCATACTGCATTTAAAAGATTACATCTTATCATCCAGGGTACTTATTAGCTTGATGATTTAAAAGTACACGGGGATAGAGTCTTCCCTGCTATTCTGCACGGGCGTCAGTGCCGTTGTGCTGATGAATTATTATCCTCGTGGCTTGGTTTGGGACTGAACTGCTTGTCTGATGCCAGAACTGGCCCAGTTGGAACTGGGACATTCCCGATTTGTGGTGAGCAGCCCTGTCCCTGCCTGGGCGCATGGTCCCTGGGGGCTGTGCCAGGCTGCCATCCATGGTTACATGGGGCACCGCTTGCTTCTTTCTGTTAGGCTTGGTTAAGTTTGTGGCAGGCAGTAACAAGGGGTTGGTGGTGTTTAGCTGCGCTGGTTAATCCCCTCTCCAGAAACACACAGCACTTCCATCTTCCCAACAGCACGAGAAAATGCTGTGGGGCAGCCGTGGGCTGAATGTGTTGGATGTGCTTCTCCTTCTCAAGTACAGAAACAGACGGTAAGTCTGTACCACTGATACACATGCTTATGATCGTTGTTATTGTTTGTATTAACTCACCTATAGCTGTTCACCCAGAGGACTCACAATAACAAAGGATTTTGCCTTATATGCATTTAAGAGGAAGGGATTAAAAAATGTTGGAGGGTTGCTGCTACCCCCGGGCACCCTCCCTGTATCATGGAAACATGCATCCAGGACACTGACCACAAATGTGCCGATAATCTTCTCTCAGAGAAGCAGGAATATGCGGCTCTTTGTCCCTCTCAGTTGTGTCTTTGGTCAAATCCAGTGTTTTGAACCTACAGCCTGGAGTACAAACACATTTTCATACAAACTGCAGGCATCTAGATACTGAAATAGTGAGGAGGTTGGAACAAATTTCAGGCAAATTGAGTCTGGACAACACTAGTTGCTCTGATGGCCCTTGATGATTTCCAAAAAAAGGTCCCCCTTCCCAGAGTGTGCCCTCCTTTTAACCTGGCATGTTCCATGCTACATGGCACCCTAGCTCAAAATAGGGCTTGGGTTTCCACCTCTGGCCCCACACTGCACAGGCTGCCACCATTTCTCTAAATCAATGAAAATTAGAGGCTTTTTTTAAAAAAAAAAACAAAAAAAACCCCAAACCCATATATGAGCTGCTCTAAATCCAGTTACAGATTTGAAATCTATAGTTTAAATTGCTCTAAAAATGGCATTGGCACCAAGGAACTGTTTCCTTCAAATACCACATGCCTCAGATTGAAGGGAGAACTTGCCTGTGACCAATTTTTATGCACCATCATACTTGTCCGCAACTTCACTGTTATCAGGGGGCAGGGCAGTTGGCATTCATGGCACAACTGCTCCAGCTGCTCATCTCTGTACCAATCTGCAACGCCTAAAGGAAGTATGTTCTTTTTAGCTTTTTGTTTATGGTCTATGTGGATGTGATAAGTGTGAAATTATGATGAAGTTGAGAAAGGAAGCTTAAGAAATCTTGATTTATCATGGAAGATATCTGGAGGTTGTCCTGGGCAAACAAGATTGACCTCAAAAGGTGGCACCTACACTAATTACAGCAAGTGGCTGTAAAGTGGGTTTCTGTTTTTTTTTTTTCTCTGTGTGGCTTCCCACACAAACTCTGTCATCTCACAGATCCCCCGATTGTATCGTGGGCATGGAACTAACTAATAACCTGAGGATTGACATGTTTACAGCCATTTCAGTTAGTAATCCTCAGATGAATAGTTTGGGAAGTCTCAGCATGGCTGAACAACAGCTTGGTTCAGGACGAGGGTGTACTGAACACATAGTGCAGGAGTGACAGAAAAGGAAGTATTTTGCAAAAACCCTTCTCCCCACTTTTTTCAAGGTTCAGAGGTATGAAATAGCTACATTCAACAGCCATTATTAATTACTGTTTACTCTCTGCCAACACTGCCTTGGGAGCATCTGTGATGATTTAGCCAAGCACCCGCCGCCATCCCTCAGCTGGCTGCTGTGGCTCAGCCGCAGAGTCTCATTCACTTCCCTTGTTGGCTCTGTGACTCACTTCTGTCCCGCTTTAACTCACTTCTGTCCCGCTTTAACTCATTCCAGCTGCCCGAGTCTTGGGCCACCATGTGAGAAATGGATGTTTCCTCACATTGAAAAAAGGTATATAAAGCAACATTAGGATGAGGTAGAAATATCATGGCGTTTTGGATGGTAGAGATGAATCACAGAGATAAACATTCCTCACCTCATCCTAAATCCTGCAACATTGGATCCATAGAAGGGCTGAGAATTGCATTCAAGATTTCTAGGGTGAAATTTTTAGAATCTTTATTTAGAAGAAGAGCAAAACTCTTCTTCACCTAAAAGGACCAAAGGTTTCACCCAACCCTCAGTGCTGAACCACAAGCTCTGCAAGAGCCACTCCCGTGCTAAAGAGCACCTCTGTGCTCTAACCAGTTTCTTGACTTAAAGTTAAATCGTGCTTCTCCATCTTTTTTTTCCTCTCTTCCTCCTACTTCTTAGTCAAGCCTCCCCAGACATGCTGTGTATTTTCTGCTTGGTGACTCAGGATCAGCTGCTCAAACTCTTTGGGAGTGTGACAGGGCTGTGACCGACCGAGAGGGAAAAGAAATCTGCCTTGGGGGAGAAAGACGTGAAAGTGCTAAGTACAACCATGGATTTGCCAGAAAACGTCCCCCACCAAGAGCTCCAGACAGCGTGGATAACACTTAGGGCCTAAAAAAATTACATCTCTAGAAATGTATTAATCAGGCCTAAATAGGTCCTAAATGCTACAGAACAATCCCCAGTAATCTGAGTGATGCACACAGGGAGGAAAACCAACAAACTCCCTCACCTTCTCCTAGCACCAAGGGGAAACGTGTACAAATCCCCAGTGTTTATTCAGGCTGCTTTGGCTGAAAGTACCAGGGGTAACAGCCCTAAATGTGCAAAATGAGGACTCTTCATACTCAGTATAATTTTGTGTATAATTTTGGGCATTGCAGTAGGGTATTGGCTCCCTTATGGCTGTGAGAAAGACTTGCTGTAGTATTTTCTTTCTTCCAAATATTAGCTGGTAAGAAAATCTTCCTTCGTATACCCAGGCTATTGATACTGCAGCCTAAGTTAGAGTTGGATGGTTTCTGTTCCCACTGCTTCCAGACAGTAAACTTCAAGCCTTACTGGAAAAATAGCATTTTTGTATTTTGTAATTTGGACTTTTTAAAACATTTTCAATTATAGAGAACCTCTTTAATGAACAACTTAATGGGAAGGAAAAAAAAAAAGGACTCTGATTTCAAAATTACTTTGCATACCATGCCCATCAGTACTCATGCTCTCAGCCTCCCATATGTTCCTTCCACAGGAGGATTCAAACCCCTCCAGAGTCATGCTCTCAAAAGCATATCTTCCTTCCATGTGTGCTAGAGGTGCATGAAATGGGAAATAATTCACACCTCCCCGTATTTACCAGCTATGCCAACCCCTGACTGCCATGCTGCTGCAGTGCAGCACACGTCAGGTGCCCTTGGATCTCTGCTCTGAGCTACCAGATGGGGAAGAACATGAGTAATGAGAGGGGCCCCTCCATGCCCAGACAGAACCACAAAAGGATGTATCATATCTGGTCTGATCTGAAATCCCCTCTCATGCACCACAAATATCCAGCGCATAGCGTGCTTACCTCCAGAGAACAGATGAGATGGTTGTTGGATTGGTTGTCTCTGCTGGGTCTGGAGCACGTGCCTCCAGGAAGCCTGGCTTTTCCACACCTGGAGGTGACCTGGCTGCATTTACAGGACGATGCTGCGGTGGTCGGCAGGCGGTGGGCCATCCTGCTCCTCTGCGGGGTGCGTGCACGCTGTGCTTACTTACACGGGCAGCGCGCTCCTGGCCGCGGCTGCAGCAGCTGCATCAGCACGCATCTTCCTTGTAGCCCTGGGCTTGCGGAGACCCGGTGAAGTTGCTCTCGGCTATTAAACCATGACCATGGGCCACTGAATACTAAGCACAGGGAAAACCTCGCAAAGTGCTTTGGAATCTTGTTCTGCACAGGGACAGAGAGACTTTAACGGGACAGAAACCAACTCCTTTGCAAGCCACACCAAATATTTTTAGCAGCCTCCAGTACAAAAGGAAATGCAGTGAGCTCTGCTTCTAAATTGTTACCATCCAGTACTGTGCCTCAGGCTGCTGAGGAGACTGATTTAACTTATTTTATATGAAAAGAGATAGACAGACACAAACACACAGATACACATATATATATGTATATATAAAGCACACACACACATATATATCTAGGAGGCAAAGAGAGAATCTGTGTCTGCATTTGCGGTATCTTCCTGCACCAGGTAAGGAAAGCATTTTTTGCTTTTAAGCGAGCGCTGTACATACATTGTTTCCTTGCAGTCTATCTTTAGGTTAGAGCAGTTCAGAAGGCTTTTTTTTTCAGCAGATGTGTTATTCAATTACTTCAGGGCTTTTCCATTTGTAATGTTATGAAGCAATGATAGCCAGCAGACTTCACCTGTCTTTTAGAGATAGCCAGCCTGGTAATTTTAACTCTGCCCATTTTATCCATACCAGTAAATCTCATAACATGGTTATAGAGAGATTCCAATTTTTGTAGAACTTTCTCTCGGGAATTCCTGTATACAATATTGCCATAGTCTGTAATGGACATAACCTGTGATTGGATTAATGTTTCCCTAGTGAAGAAGTCAAAGCATTTCATGTTCCTATAACTGGTTTGCAGCTCTGCAGTAAAGGTCTTTGCTGTGGCAGAGAAAATAATTGCAAACGCAGCCCCAATCAGAATATATAATCCCCTCACAGCGAGGGTCTAATTCAGCGCAGTTAGGCTGCCTGTGCAGGGGTTTGTAGTGGGATTTTCTTGTCAGGAGAGCAGAATGCACAGAAAACAAGTTAATTTTGGCATTTTAGTATTCATCACCCAGTCCTGTAGAAAGGGAGGTAAATACATCAGTACTGCTCCAAGGGAGAGTGCTCCAGCTGCCCAGGCAGAGTGGAAACAGGCAGTGCAAGGCAACGGGGCTCTGGTCTCCCCGCAAGAAGAGCCCTCCGCTTGTGCTCAGATAAACACGTGCCTTTGTCAAGAGTAAATACTGTTCCGTCAAATTAGACACCCAGTTTTGGACCCATATTGGCTTCTGAACCTGTCAAAATCCCAGCTTGAACTGGACACAAGTGACTGGTAATTACTTGTTGAGTGTACAACGTGCATTACTTACGTCTGAGACACAGATCATCTCTGGGAAGAAGGTGGTCGTGGCAGGCCAGAAGTAGGCTCTGAAGCAGGATCTGTCTGCTCTGATGGAGGTAAAGGACCACAGTGCCCATGTGGGAGGAAAGTGAACTAGAGACTGGGAGCAAAAGGTCTCATATTTTCAGCTTCCATCATGCTCTCCCCAAGCATTTGTGAAATGGTGGGTGCACATCACGCATACTCTGCCACACAAAAGTGTAAGCCCTCATCAAGCCAGCTAGCAAAGAGCCTGCAGTGAAAGGCTCCAACTCCTATCCCCGGCTGGTCTGGGAGAGCTTTCCAGAAACAAGATTTATTGGTGAACTCCCAAAAGCAGAGATGAGTCTTTGGAGAATGCACCATAGAGTCGACTCTACCTATAGGGTTCAGAGGAGATGTGATTGGGGTCTCAGGGTGGAAAAAATGGGTGGGGGCAGCTGTGGCTGGACCAGAAGGTGCCAGAGACAAACTGAGCAGGCAGGAAATGGGAGGCAAGAGCACAGAGTTTGAACATGACGTGCTGGAACAAGGATGGGGAGGGTGGGCTCCAGAACAGGCGTGCTGCCCAACTAAAGAGCGAGGCAGATGCTCTTGGCAGATAATCTTATGTTTGGATGTTATGGTATCACTAGGCAGGTGGAGAGGATGGGAAGAAGGTTACCAGCATGGGAGTTGACAAATGGGATGTCATCATCTCCCATATGGGTAACTGTCTCCAATCTGCCCTTTCTATCCAACTAAAAGCTTGGGATATCTCAGCAGAAAGCAAACATTTCTGGCAGAGATGAGCATTCTACCTTAGGTCTATATGAGGAGCTGGAAATTGCAGGCTGTGGGGCAGATATGGGTTGCAGGAGACAGGTAAGAAATGGAGATTATGATTTCCAGGAAAATCCAGTTATTAAATCTAAACTTAAAAGAAGTTTTACAAGTCAGATAGCAGGAGCCTCTAACAACCAATAGAAAGGCAGCACAAGGGCTTCCCAGAGCCTGCTTGTCCACATCTTGGTTTTGAAGTGACTCTGGGGGCCTATGAGAAGGAAGGAATGAAAAATGAAACAACACACTCATTCCACAGCTGCTTTTATCATTTTATTCATATTTCTAGACTAGACTCTTTAGCAGCTAAGCAAATACCAGAACTCTGTCATTATATATATAGATGTATGTATATATAGAATCATTCAAAAAGAAATAATGAGGAATTCTACAAGTGTTTTTCTAATGAATATGCAGAAGGAACATTATCACCCCAGTAAACTAGCTTTGAAAGTCTTCTACTAAAACCCTATAAAACCCAACGATAGTCATAAATTAATACTAGATTAATTCAAAGGAGAACTTATCCCCTCTCTGTGTACCTTCTAATCCATATCTCCAAGAGGTCATTTTAATTATCACACTGTCACTGCTATTCATTACTCTGCTTTTGGAGGCAGAGAGTCAGCACTGTGCCTTTTGGATGCCTTGGAATTCATCATATGAAAGCATTTTATTCCCCCTAAAAATGTGCACAGTTTAACCTGCTCACCTTGAAATGCGGATAGTATCAGGTTTGCTTGGCGTTTTAAATAATTTTCCTTACAGTGGGATATCTCTTTCTTGTTTTCAACCAAGTTCCCGTTATCAGAGAGAAAGCAACTAAGTAATGAAGGCCCAGCTAACGAGTGGCTAATGCACAGGCACAATCAGCTCGAGTTTTGCCAGATCCTGAGTAGCTTATCCTTTTTCAAAGGCTTGCAAAGCCAAGTTTTTGTCCTGACTTGTACCTGCTCACTCTTTCTGGCTGCAGTAAGGCCACTTGGATGGAAACCATGCGCCAGTTGCTTGCAGGAGGTCTGTTGTGATGGGTCTCCAGAAGTGCTTGTGAGGTCCTGAGACGTGGAACACAAACCTCAGCCTTGACCTTGCTTGCTCTATGTTTACTTGTATGGAAAGGAGCTCAAGTACCATACACAGAGTGCCCTTCTATTCATTGAGACATAGATATGGGAACTGTATTCAAAGACAGATGAGCACATATGAGGGCCTGCTAGCTTCCTGGCTGCATAAATACAACCCAAGCTGCTTTCAGTTCCTCCTAGGATCACACCTTGGTTCAGTGTTGGTCACGCTCAGGCCTTGCAGCCATATCTCCATTGCTGAAGAATTACAGAGTACTTTCGCAAGGGACAGTAAATTTAAGTTACCTGAGAAGGTCTATTTTAGGCTATAATTCTCAGTTTTTCTCATACCTTTTCATTTATTCTCAGGTTGTGTTCTTCTCACAGACAGGCCAGCGCAAGGACACAGCTGTGTCTGACTCTTTTCCTAGATCATGGCACTCAAGTCCTGGGAAAGAGGAGAGGAGCAACAAACCCAGCTCTTTTACTAGAGAACAGAGTGTCTGGGGCTACTACATCTTCAGGGCCACCCCACACTAAGAGGACCACATTCAGTCTTGTTTTACAAGTCTTTGTTCACCCCCAGTTCACCTTTCCCTCTCTATCTATTGGGTCTTGGCACCTTCCCTCCTCCAAGCCGCCATTGTAGCCCAACTCCTAGCAGAAGACAGTGAAGAGAAGCTGCTTCCCAAATCTTCTGATGGGATGGCAAGAGGCACTTCTAAGTACCCCCTCCCTTCCTGTCCCCTGGGAGACACTCAGACTCCCCTCAGGGTCACCCTCTTTCACTCCCCAGTTTGAGAACCACTGACCTCGCGCTTCAAATCCACATGGCCGGCAGATGTTTCAGTTAGTCACACAAGGCAGGAGACAAGACTGCCTAGTGACAGTGGCTTCGAGCAGAGATTTCACATGCTGTCTATGTAATGGAAAAGTGGTGAGGTTTTCTTTGGGATTCCTTACAGTATTGGCCCAACACTGCAGTGTTTTTTCATCCCTTTCAGCACCACCCCTAGCCCACACCGCCTCAGTCATGCATCTGTTGGGAAGTCTGGTCTTTCTAGACCCCAACCAGTTTTTGCTGGAGGACTATGGTTCCTCCTCTTAGACAGGTCTTGCAGCGAGTTTCATGCCTGAAGCCTGACAGTAGCATTTCTCATATGACCTCTTTCCTCAAATGATCTGATAGAAGAGCAAAAAACCTACCCATGCAGCAGATGATAAACGGCACACCGAGGAGCGCCTGCCTGACTCCCAGAAGCAATTTATCAGGCTCTCTTAATGCAAGCTAACAGGGCTAGCACATGCAATTGGCATAAGAGCTTCTGAGCCTGACACTAAAAGGGGAGACATCACATGGTGCAGCAAGGGAGCCAGGACTCCCTCGTCAGCTCATCGTATGGATTACCCCTGTAAAGAGGGTGGTGGAGGAAGGGGAGGCATTCTCGTTTTAACAAATAGCTTTTCAACCGCCGCAAATGATTTCTGTAAATCTATAGAGTCACTCTTTTTTTTCCCAGAGATGAGACCAAAAAAAAAAAAAGGAAAAAAAGGCTCTGAAATTGATTTACCATCTATAAATAAAAAAAAAAGAATCAATAGTAAAATTTCTAGCTAATTTCTCTCTCCCTTTTTCCTCCTTGGACTATTTGTTATCTTAGAAATACTTGTCTGGGAAAAAAAAGAGAA
The DNA here is from genome assembly GCA_009806455.1 of Tetrax tetrax. Taxonomy (NCBI): domain Eukaryota; kingdom Metazoa; phylum Chordata; class Aves; order Otidiformes; family Otididae; genus Tetrax; species Tetrax tetrax. The sequence continues at coordinate 410,800 of WHYT01017731.1, read as the reverse complement.
ACATCATCGGCTCCAGACCCAGACGTGCTCCGCCGCCTCGCCCCGCAGACCAGCCCTCCTTTCCTCTCCTCTCCTCTCATCGCGTGGAGAGAGACTGGTCCTTCAGACGCGCCTGGCTCCTCTTCTCTGGCTTGCCACCAGCATGGCTGTTCCCTTGGCCCCGCTGGGTACTGCATTTGAAAAGCGGCAGTTTTTCTTTCCTGCCAAAGGAAGAGAGAGAGGGGACAGGTATTGTGAAATGCTGTGGCGTTTCAGCAGCAGGTAAGCTGTGTCTGGGATGTGCTCCGAGGAGAAGCGATGTGTAAAGTCTCGCAGTGAGGTGCATCTGCAAGGAAGGCTTTGGCAGTTCCAGATAAATTAGAGGTGGTTAAAGACCAGCTGGTCCCATCGTCCTCCGGCCAGAGCAGAGTTAGTCCTTCCAGGAGACTTCAAGGGCTTTGTGCTAGCTCTGAGCTCTCCAGGAGAAGGGTCCCACTGCTTCCCTTTGGGCTAACGCACTTACCGCTGTTTTCTCATCCCTGCAGCCCCCACGCGCCTGAAACGTTTCACTTCACTTCTGCTCATTAGCAGCCCTCATATCACTGTGAATATCTCCTTTTGGGGCATGTACCGATTACAGGACAGCTGCGTTCACGAGTCTGCTCACCAGTGGCTTGCCCCCGCTGTCAGGGGTGTTCACAGCTGAGGCCAAACTCTTAGTGACAGACTCCCTCTCCATGGTCAGGGAATTACCCATCGCCCTGCCACATGATGCCAGTCCTTTCAGCATCCAGACCACTGCCTTCAAAGAGCCCGATGTGATACTGCCGTTCCTCCGTGCCCATTAATTCCAATTGTTTAACAGTCATGCAAAACTTTATTTGTCACTGTAGTCTGGAGTGTGGCACACCTTTCGGGCTGCAGTCCTAGCAGAGCAGTAGGAGTTTAACTACTGACCTCCAAAGGAGCAGAGTTATGCTAAATACAAAGGGCTTTTGCAGCGATGCCCCAGGAGTTCCCAGGCCAAGAACTGAGCTCATCACATTTCGGCATGGAAACAGCTCCTCAGCTTCCCGCAGCTTGTCCTGGGGAACAGACCTCCTGTGTAAGGCTTTGGTTCCCGGTAAGTCTCGCTACTGGTTTCCCAGATAAAGCGCTGCTGGGTGTGTGCTTATGGTGTGCACAGTGAATGTTTGCTACTTTAAGGAAAAGTAAATCTCTATCCTTTAATAGCAGTTAAGTCTGTAACATTTCTATTCTGCTTACTTACATAGCCTCTTTGCTTAGAGGCTTTAATTAAAATCCTCCATCTCACAGCCCAGTGCTTTCACCGTTTCTCCTGCCTGCGGGTTCTGACACACTTGTGTTTCACAGCAGGATGGGCACAAGCAACCAGGCAGCCTCAGCCCTGCTCTCTCCAGCTGCCGGGCAGAGCCAGGTCTGGGAAAAAGTGGCACAACTCACACCATTGTATCCAGAGACCTCGCTTTGGCTGAATGACAAGGGGTGTGGGTCCCACAGCACCATCCCTTGCTGCTCAGGGAGCCTCGGCCAGCACGGGGCCATCCCAGAGCAGGAAGCTTCACCTCGCGGCCTCTGCCAGCGCCGGCAGGTCAGACTAGAACTGCAAAAGTGCCTTTGAGCCAAACACTGAGACCAGGAGCCAGAGGAATCTGCTCTTGGCTGCCCTACAACCCTGCCTGCGGGCTGCCGGCAGAGACTGGGGTCCCTCCATGCACACTCCAAGCAGCACCAGCTCTGAGCAGCCATCATCATTCCCTGTGTGTACCCAGCTCCAGCCCCTGCTGCTGTATCTCCCACCTGGCAGAGTGTGAATTGCCTCCCCTCGCCAGGCTCTAAAAGCAGATATAGCTTTTGATGGCTTCTCCTTTGTAAAAGCAGCAAAACCTGACTATCTGTTCCCAGCCTGAGGAAGGAAATCAAACTGTGCCATCAGCCTTGCTCACACCAGCCCATGAGCCTTCCAGGTGCCCACTCAGACAGATCCTGGACCCCTAGGACCCACCATGCCCTGGCAATTTTGTTCATTCATTCCCCACTGCAGGACACAAATGATGAGGGTCCTCTACTTGTGCATGAGCTACTCTTTAAGCTCTCAGTCTAAAATCAGTTATTGTATTTGCTATGGCAGCTGGAGACACAAGCCAAGCTGGTGTTGGTGCTGCACAAATTCCTACTGAGACACAAACCCGTGGAAGGGCGGGACCTAACGGTTCACACAGCCATGTCACCAAAAGTGAAGCGACTTACCAGAGGCCACGCAGCAGATTTGGGGAGAACTGAAAGGAAAAGAGCTGAGAAGTCCAGGTTTCCTGATCCCTCCACCCTGACTCACTCCTGAGGAGCTGGGTCCTGCTAATCCCGCCTGCCGTAGCGACACAGAGAAACCTGCCTTCCCCACAACACAGCTGTGTGTTTGTCAGTGCCTCTGCTTTTATTTGCAGAAGGAGGTTTCAAAATACATTTTAAAATAATCGAAAAGTGTAGGGGCCAATGGGGCACAGGGCTTAGAGGGCTTTACCTCCACCAGGCCTCCCCTCCCCACTGCTATCACAGCTGCCACCAGTTCAGCATCTACTGCATCTCCACGGTTCAGTCACCAACCTGAGGCACAGTGGTATTTTGAAGAGATAAACACTGAGACAAAAATAAATAAATTGGGACCCTGGGAGGGAGACCTGAGAGGCAAATTGACATGAGAACAAGTGTTTTCTCTCACTCAGTGTATAATTACATTGACATGTTCCTAGACAGTGCTGGAGACCCAAACACAGCAGCAGCTGTGGACCAAATGGAAAATCAGGCAAAACACAGGAAAGCCAGCCAGTCAATCCATCCCCTGCCCTGGGCAGCATCAGTGCTGCCCGTGTCGCTGCTGACAGCCTGCGTGCCCGCTCTGGGGGCAGAGCTGGTGCCGGCCAGGCAGGGAGGGCTCGGCTTCTGGCCACGCTGTGGCTGGCTCTCCTGTACAGACACCAGATTCTCTGTGCCCACTTGGCCAGTCCAATAGAACAGCGTTGCTGAACATCATTCCTGTTTTCCTCTCTGCAAGTAGAGGAAACAATATAATGTGAAACATGCATAGTGGATAAAAGTGGGTCTTAAACCTTCCCTTTTCGTGATTTGGGTAACACAGAAAAGGGAAATCTTGTTTAACCAACAGCACTTACAGGAGGGATTTTTAGACACTGCCCTTTTTTAGCAGCCATCCAGCCATCCACTGAACTGAAGCATCGTGAGGATCAGCCACTCTGTTCACATCAGGTACTTGTGACACAGTGATTTCCTTTGGACGTACAGTAAATTGACAGACAGTCATGATCAAATCACAACTCTGCTGCATGCTCATCGCACGTACAACAGTTAATCTTGCAGCCATGCAAACTGTTTTGCAAATTGAAATCTCGGAGGCATAGCAATTACAATACCAAATTTATACCACATCTCTCACTCAACTAATTGCACATCCAAAAAATCACCACTTGAATAATCTGAATACATTCACCTTTACAGCTAAAAAAACCAACCACTACATGCTTGATCTCAACAAAAATTTGAGTTATGGAACCCCATGGGAAAAAAAAAATGCCAGCCTCTAATTTCGACAGCAAAATTGCTTCTATCTAAATACAGCAGATGCATAATTCACATTGAGGTCTAACATCTCAGTGTTAAGGCGATGCTCTTTTTCACATCTGCAAAACAGGAGTCTTCCTACTGCTTCCCATAGCGCTCTCAGCCCGCCTGCAGGAAGGCAAGCCCCGTATTCCTCTCCTCCAAATGTAGTCTGTACGTTCACATCTAATCAACTGTATCTGGATTTCTGAGTGTTAGGAAACCTTAAAGAACTGAAAATGAATCGGCAGACTTACAAAGCAGGCTAATGTTTTAGCTGAGCTGAGCTTTACAAAGCTACCATCATAAGCACACTTGTGCCACTGCAGCATTTTGAGCTCTTCCACACACACATTTCTTGACTTTTGTTTCCATCCGATGAAGCAAGTTGAGGTGGTAAGCAGTAGATTTGAATTAGTGACTTTGCAGACAATATATTAAAGAGGGCCAAAACAGAAGACAATTCTGTGTTTCAATTGCAAAGGGAGGAGAAAACAAAGTTATCCAAGCAACACGAGTGGGATCAAAAATGAACCATCAAGGCTGGAAAATGGTTAACCTCTGATCCCTGAAACCAAGAAATCTGCCTGCTGTCATGTATCTGCTGATCTTGTTTTTACACTCTCCCCTCCATAGAGAAGAGACGTGTTTCCATTGTGGCCATCGCAGCGAAACAATCAATGCCTGATTACTTTAAATACTTCACTCGCAGGGATGCACAATTAACCAGGCCCACATTTGACACCGGAAGGAGAGTGCAGTATTTTCTGGGAACGTCTGACAAGTTTCAAACATAAAAAACAAATCAAATGGCTCAGCAGATAATGACAGCCAGTGACCTGGCAGTTAGATAATGTGCGTGCTCCAAAGCAAGGCCAATTAGAAGCAATAAAAACAAATTTGAAATGTTAGAGCAAAGGTCAGAAATCCTCAGCCATTACCACAGGCTTGATTTCCCCCCCCCAAGAGGTCACCACTGCCTATTTCCAGAAAGTGAGCACAAATTTACACTTGCTGGATGACCACCCACCTATTAGAGCAGATTGTGGTTTCTGTGCCATACAAACCCCACTCATGTGGTGCATAGAGAATCCCAGCACTAGCTGGACATCTCCTCAGATCCATACCCTGTGGCCCTGCCTTTCTGAATGCAAGGGCTAGTCCATGCTGCTTATAGAGAAGGCATCGTTCGAGCCCGCTCCCCAGCAGAGTTTGCAGGTCTCTCTCCCTGCCATAGAAGGGATCCTGCCACTTGTCATCCATCCCTTGGTTCCTGCCCTCCTTCCCCAGCTCACTGCAGCGAGGCACCCATGCTTCACCAAGGAGACAGCTCACGGAGGCAGGAATGGTTGACTTGTAACTGGAACCACGTTATTACATAAGAGAAGGAGAAGTAGCCACAATTACAAGTGATGCACGTGGCTCAGAGACAGCCATTGTTGCATACCTATACTGTCTCTGGACCAGGAGGCTGCAGAGAGGATGGGGACAGGTTTTTTCTTGTCTTCCATCCTTCTATTTCCTAAGGAGCAGCAAAAGAATAATGGGTTGCGCTTACCTGATGAGATGCTAGCAGAAAATTATCATCTCTTGAGCATGCTCAAGTTAGCAATATGATATTGGGATTAATGCGCTATGTACATCAGACATTACCCATGCCGACCCACCCTACACACAGCAGCTGTCTCTGCTTTCAGAGCAGTGCTCTGTCCTGCTCTTTAGACACACAGGGAGAGTTCTGACAGGGGTGAGGCATGAGATAACACAGATGCTGTAAATCTGCTTACCGAGCCCTCAGAGCAACAAGCTCAAGAAAGAAAAAGGAAACAGGTGGGTATCTCCAGGCGTATCTGTATAAGGATGCCTGTGAGAGCTCATCCAAATACATTTAGGGTGTAAATGTAAAGCTGATTAGTGAAACCACAGTAAACTCCTATGTGGATATGGTCCTTCAAAGTTAAAGTACCCATAATTCAATTTATTCATTTAGCTCATTTCCAAAAGTAAATTAAAGTAAAATAAATTAAATTAAACCAGCTGACAGTACCTTCATTATGAAAGGGATTGTTAACATGGACCCAATGTACTTCATACAGTACTGCAGATCATTTTCTCCTGCTGGGCCACCTGTCAGGCACACCGGCTCCCCGGGCTAGAGTCCTAAAGTATTTTTACACACCCTCTGTTCAGGGACTGCCTGAAAGCAGGACCAAGCCGGAGGTGTAGTTGGCTATTTGCACGTGCTTTAGCATGTGCGTGCTTAAATCCAGAGTAAAATCCAGCCAGCCAGCGTTTTGGCTCCGGAACGCTTGACAGTGTAATTGTTGTGATGTGGTGTTTTGGTGAGCCCTGTGCTGGGACCCGGCCAAGCACTGCAAATCTCCCCAAACTCTGCAAATGGATCCTTTTCATTGAACCCACGCAAATGTGTCACCATTGAAAACCTGAAAGGTTTTCTTTAACCACAGCTACAAGTATCAAGAGTTGCATAAAACGTGCAGACGTGTGTGGGAGTGATCTGACAGATTATAATTACCAACAGAGAAGGGAGAGAAAAACAAAAATTAATTTTTGAGGCAAAACATATAATTTGCCTTTAAACCATAGTAGTGCTCCCATTACTAATGCAATTTACAGCCCTGGAAATCAGATTTAAGTTGTTTGACTCCTCAGCAGTTTGGGTTTTTTTAAAAAAAATTTCCTTTTAAAGGAGCACTGGCCAATGTGGGAGGATAAAGCCAGGTTTTTATTAGACATTCCTATGAGCTTTGCACTGTTTAAATACGCAGGGAGCCAGGTAAGATGGTCTGCTGGCTCCGGCTGCGAGGCGGTGTTTCTGTGCTAGTGGTAGGGTTGTGCACCACTGCAGCCCTGGCTGGCCTTGCCAGTAATGTCAGGAACGCTTAAATGCAGTCTGCTCCCACTTGTCCCTACAAAAGCAACACAGCTGTAGGGCATCCATGGACAAGGTCCTGGTGAAAGCCCTGGCATAGGTTGCAATCCTCCCTCCAAGGGAGCCAGCATGGTGGTGGAGGGTTTTGTAGCTGACTTTTTTTTTCTACCCTCATTTAATTTCCTCCTTTCTCTATGAATTTTAAGTGGTTTTGCTGACCTTTCTCTGGAGCAGCACTGGAGCAAGGGGAACAAACCATTTACTTTGTTTCATCTGCACAATTCAATAGGCATTGACAGTAGCGTTTATGATACTGGCACTGTTTTGATGCCTTGGGACTTTGGTGCCCTGGAAGCTGTGGAGTATTTCAGATCTCAGTTATACTGAGATCAAATTTGGTCTAGAGTATTGTTGCCCTTACAGAAATTGTAACTCTTGCTAGGACATCTTCTTTTTACTTTTTCTGTTTATTAGACTCTGCTCTCCTCTTAACAACTGAAAATGGTGGGGGAAAAGATGACAAGACACTGATTTAAGTTTGGGAGAAGTGAGCTGTGAATGGCAACAGAGCCCCTAGAGAATGACAAGAAGCAGCCATCTACGTAAAAAAAGACAGGTGGTTTCACTCTCAGCTGTCATCTCAGTCATGGCCAGGTCAAAGAAAGCACTACCAGATGTAGATGAAACCTCAAAAATCCTGAAGGCAGATCTTAGAAGTGTAGGTGAGTTTTTCTGAAGAGCAAGAGGTGGACTGGGAAGAACATCCCAGACCCAGTGGGACAGGACCCACACACAGCACATGCCAGAAGGCAGCAAATCCCTGGGATGGCATCAGTCTGAGCCTGTAAGACCACACAACGTCTGGACACAGAGAGTCATAGAATCACAGCTCTTCAGCATCAAGATGGGCTCAAAAATTGAAAGACTGAATTGTCCTGGACGAAGCGCCTCCCATCAGACTGTGGCCATGCAGAGGAAGACATTCCCCAGCTCCACCCAGCGTGATGCAGATGACGGCACCCATCACCTCTGAGGTCCCGTGGGCCTGCCCAGCCTGTTGGATACACAGCTGTGAACTCATACATCATCATTAAGGCTGCAAAGCCAAGCAGCAAAGGGAGGAATTGCCAGAATAAAGGCTGTCAGAGCAATTTTAATTCAACCTCCTGGCAGATATGCCTTCTGATGCGGTCTTTAATTACCTCATCACAACCTACTTTTTCTTCAACGAGACTGGTGCTTCATTCAGGGCACGACAGATAGACAGCAATTAATGAAGGGCCAGTCAATATTTTGTTCTGTCCTTTTTTTTTTTCAGTGTGTGGCCCCAGGAATTATTTGCTGCATGCCATCAAATCTCTGCTCTAAGGCAGAATTATTCATCTTCTCCTGGACTTTACTCTCACGTGTATCAGTGCACCAGCTGAGAGTATCCTGCATAGGAAATGTTGTAGTTCAGCAGGGTTTTGCTTACATGAAAACGTGGTCCTCCCATGTGTGACAGTCCTCCGTGAACTTCTCCAAGATAAGTCCTTCCTATGGGCTGCAGTTCTTCATGAACTGCTCCAGTGTGGGTCCCTTCCACGGGGCGCAGTCCCTCAGAAAAAGACTGCTCCAGCGTCGGTCCCCATGGGGTCATCACAATCCCTGCCAGCAAACCTGCTCCAGCCTGGGCTCCTCTCTCCATGGGGCCACAGCTCCTGCCAGGAGCCTGCTCCAGTGTGGGCTTCCCACAGGGCCACAGCCTTCTTCAGGTATCCGCCTGCCCCAGTGTGGGGTCCTCCATAGGCAGCAGGGGAATCTTTGCCTGGAGCACTTCCTCCTCCACCTTCTTCACTGACCTTGGCATCTGCAGAGTTGTTCCTTTCACATATTCTCACTCCTCTCTCTGCTGCTGTTTCCGCAGCAACTTTTTCCCCTTCTTAAAGACATTATTACAGAGGTGCTGCCACCATCGCTGATGGGCTTGGCCTTGGCCAGCAGCGGGTCCGATCTGGAGCTGACTGGCATGGTCTCTGTCGGACATGGGGGAAGCTTCTAGCAGCTTCTAACAGAAGCCACCCATTGTAGGCTCCCCCGCTACCAAAACCTTGGATGCAAACCCAATACTGTTCAAAGCCCAGCTCCTCTAACCTCAGCCAGAGCTGTAAGCACTCAGGACTTCTATAATTTAAACTTCAGTGTGTCCAAAAAATGAGAAAGCTGAAACTGGTGGCTCTCAGAGAAAAAGTGTCAGTGGTTTAAAGAGGCAACAGCTCCTCCGCTGATGCTGTGCCGGAGCAAGGCTCTGCCACACAATAAGCCCGAGTGAAAGAACAGAGCAACACCGATATGGGCCAAGGGGCGGACTTACGGCACTGCAAGATGACTGGCATTTGCAAATTTTTCGGCAAAAGTTCTGTTTTCCTACCTTAACCATTCTCTGAAACAGCTGTACTCTGCTTTCTCTTAATCTCTTAGAATTTTTTTGCTTTTTTGCCTTTTATCAAAGATTTCTCACTTTCAACCCAAACGATCTTAACCTTTACTCTGGCACAAGTAGAAAGAGGTGAGCGCAGGACAGAGACTCAGTGAGAGGAAGACCTCCCTGTGCCACCGCCGGCTTCAAAAGGAGCCCCACTCAAATGCTTTCCCGTGAGTGCAGTGGGAGCAGAATTTGCTGTCACCAAGCTGCTTAAAAAAGGACAGTAAGAAGAGAAGAGGAAGGGCATGAACCCTCATAGCCACCCGACAGCCCCTTTCTGCACTGCGCTCTCCTGCTCTGTGCCCACTTAACCCAACCTTCGAGAGATGTCTTTGTGTCCAGGATAGACTTTCCGGAGCCTCTCTGAAGCATGTCTAAGTGGCAGCACTCTTCTCCAGCAGCTTCTGTAGGCAGCACGCTTACTTTCTTACTCTGTTAGAAATTCATAAGCCTGCCGGTTCGTCACTGCAGAAAACGTCCAGCATTTTCAGCAAGGCTTTTAATTCATTAGCTCACATCAGAAAATATTCTAACCTTCCTGCCCTCCCCAGCTGAGTCATTGATGTTTTCCTGTCTCGCCGCAGACGCATCACCTTCAGAAAGATAATTGCTTAGCATGCTGATAACAGCAGACATTGTCTTTCTGAACTGGGCGTTTGTTTGGGATCACGGGGTCTTCCCACGCTGAGGACTAGGGGACACACTGGGGTGGCTGTTTGAAACAAGTCCTGACCTTCCCTTGAGCCTGTGGGTGTGTGGGCACTGGGCTGGGCTCCCAGGGCATCAGAGGGAAGGTTGGAGAAAGTTCAGCAAGAGGGAAGGGGCTGCAGGGTCCTGTGAGGGACTGGATGCGCTGTGGTGGGACGGAGGGTGCACAGGAGAATAACCCATGAGGTTTGCCCACAGGTTCCTTCAGTACAGAAGGAACAGAAGCCTTTTGTCTTGATTTCTATGCCCTGCAACTGTGAATATGTCCTCTCACTCATAAGGGCATGCTGGGAGGGAACAGGATTTCCCAGTGCAGAGTTGGCTGCACCCAAGCTCACCCCAACCCTTCAGAGACTGCCATCACAACAATCATAACAACGAGATTAATTTCTAGCAACCAACCACGCAGGGGCAAAACACCCCTGCTGTCTCCCCACTGGCAGGCCCAGCAAACACTTGAGGGCTCCAGCCCTAACTTGGCTGTCACGGTGACCTCTTGGGAAGTTGGTGAAGCCTGACTCCTGCGAGAGTCAACCACCCTCAATCTTGGTTCTGTAACCAGAACTGTTGCATCAGTTCTTGCCTCTTGCTCCAGACAATCCTAATTCAGTTCCCACTGAACTGCCTGAATTGCCTGTGTTCTAGGAAGACTGCTGTCATACAGCCTGACTGCGTGGACCAAACTCTGGAAAGGTGCCTGAATTTGGGTACCAGCCATATTTTGGGCTCTCAGGACCATCTCTCCCTTTCTGTGCCTCAGTTTCCTTCTCTGCAACATGGTGATACCAGCATAAACATTTCTTTCTTTAAGATCCTTCAGCCAGATGTGCTCTGGAAGCGTTGCAGGTTGTTGCTATTTCCAGGGCTATCGTTATAACACGTTTTGGCTGCACTAATTCCCTCAGACAGAAACCGTTCTGTCTGTAGTAGGCTGGGACAAAGCAGCCAATTAATTGTCCCTTACACGTTTATTAACTCTGCAGCTTTCTTTCCATGAGGATGTGGAATCTGGTAATGTTTTAATATATTTTCATAAACTGTGGGCACAACATGTCCTGTTTCAGGCTAATAACCATGCCATATAATTAGTCCTGATTACACAGATATTTAGTATCATTTTACATATTCCGAGTGCCACTGCCTAGCCAAGGCGTATTTAAAGCCACAGCCATCCCCCTTCCATTTCCCAGCAGTTTGCAAGGCTTTCTTTTGGACAGGTTTGCAGTTAACACAACAGCTTCAAAGAACAATTTCATTTTGTTGATGTACATTTTATATATATACAGGCTCTGATCAAATGTCAAGTGACAAAGCCCAGGGTACAAATAGAAGGCATTTGTCTACTTTCAGGGAAAAGCTGGCATTTGAAAGCTATCAGGAAATTAACAACATGAATCTTTAAAAATCTGTTCCTTAAACATCTGTTAGCTTTGGGCTGAACGTTTACCGTATTTAGGATTTAACTGCGAGGTAGCACTCCCCAAACAAAAGATCCCTCACCCCATTAGATTCTGGTGGGGGAATGAGAAAAATTTGCTGTGTGCAACCCGATTATAGATGTGTGTCTTTTCCTGCTGGTGTGGCTGTCTCTATAGAGATGGACATGGATATTTGATGAGATTAAAATGCTTCAGTTACCACTGTCAGTGGTTCTTTAATTTAAAATGAAGAAAGCAAACAAACATTCCTTTTGATGAGGTAACAGAATGATGCTACGGAAGAGCACTTTGCTGTCAGGTAGTAATTAGGTTCAGTAATAGTTGTGGGTTTTTAGCCTGGGAGGCTGTGGCCCCTGAGAGTCTGAGAAAAATGATACATCCAATTTCCGGAGGAGAGGAAGATGCTGGATGCTTTTCTCTGCTAACCCTGCAGGTCTCTGCAGATAAGAGCGTTCAGAACTGCAACGCTGACAATCCTCCTTGAGCCAGCCTAAACTGTTGTGTCAAGATCATGAACAGAGAAAGGGAGATGGACTCAAAGCAGGGCATTTGAACACCTAACGCAGTCAGGCTGGCTCTGACCACATCTGTAAGGAACTGCCGGAATGGCTGCACAGATTTTTAAAGGCTGCAGAAGGAACTCCAGCAATTGCTCTATGTTCTGGGCTGATATTTGTAACATCCATCTTAACGCATCACTAGAAAATCTTCAGGAGGAAAGTGTTCCTTTGCAAACAAGCAACTGCTCCCACTGGTACTTTTTTAAGGGGGGAAAAGTGGAGAAAAGAAGGGAGTGAATTTCAAGGCTCGGCTGCCTCCCTTGCCAATTTGGAATTGGCTTTTCCACCGCAAAATACAAATTATACTCAGTTGTGCTATTAAGAATTGAAACCCAAATGAGACATTCCAGTTGGCCCAAATGCATTTAATTGGAAATTTTGAGTTTGGAGGCATTCTTGCTGTTTTCTCAGAACAGAGGCAAATTCTGCATATGGTGTTTCCCATGAAACAGGAGCTCTGGTTCCTGCTCTGCTCCCCTCCTCACGTTATTACACAACTTTGCCTGTTCAAGGAATGACAGATCTCAACCAATGGTTCAGTGGTACATCCCCAGCTCCTCACACAAACTAGGAGACACTGAAAGGACACCAGGTGGCCAACATCAGACCGAGGGCCAGCAGCACTGCAGGGAATCAAGTGTGGGATTTTAAACTCTCTGTTCATACCTTTGTGAATGGCTCACCAGTGCCTTCCTTCATGTCCAGAAAGACTTCCTTTTGGACAAACATCCACTGAACTGGTTATAAAGCTGGAGTAGGGACTTACAGCAAGAGGGGATCCCCAGGTAATGGGTCTTGGCTGGAACCTGCCATCTGCCTGCCAGTACTGCAGCAGGTCCAAGGGGAGATGGAGAACCCTGCCTTTAGCACAGGCTTGCCAGTAATTTCCTGAAGCACTGAAAAAAGTTTTCCCTTCCAGAATTAAAACTTTTCACAGTACAGTGGGTCTGATTCTCCTCTCACTCTCAGGAGATAAATGAAGGGTAAGTCCATTAAAGATACTGGTGTGAGATTGGTGTACAGCAGACAGAATTCAGGAAAGATACTGATATCTCCAAAATCCCCTGAATACGTTTTCAGACATAAACCAGGTATCTTTCCTGATCATAAATGCTTTATTTCCGAATGGAATTTCAATAAAATAAGCACAGTTAGACTAGCACGCTTATTATAAAGCCATAATGCAGTAGCACCGAAGTTAAGTCATGAAAGGTATTAAAAAAGCAGCCCTGCTAAAGCAAGAGAAATTGCTTTCTGACCTACCGTGTTTTAGGAGTAGGTGCTAGTGGTCTCTCCACCAAGGAGTTCAGCCTGTAGTAATCCAAGAATGTCCTGGCCACATTTCTTCCAAGCTTCATATCTGTGAGTTTTTAATTAAGGAACATTTTTAAAAAATAATTAAAAATAATAATAGAAAAGTAAAGTCTAGAGGTAAATTACTGCTACATGATGCATGAGCAAGTTTTACATTAACCATCCCAGAGTGCTCAGGCTTCAGGCCAAATGACTTACGCAAGCAGATAAAGTAGGGGTCATCTTGTTTGCTTCTTGTTTTCACAGGCAGATGCTGCATTAAGCCACAGATGGGAGGAAGCAATCTCCCTTTCCCACCACGCCTGGTTGCAGATCCCTGTGGTGGTCACGAAGGAATACACTAGACGAAACGGGCCTTCCAATTCCCACCTTCAGGGAAAATCATTACCTAAAAATGCTTGGATACAGGCAGCATTTCTGTGCTTTTATCCAGGAAACGAGGTCAACAATGTCATAGTATAAACCAGTTGTGGGCCAGGGTACAAACTGAAGGTTGGGATTAAAGCTATAGGCCTCCAAACCTCTAGCACAGCCCCCCACGCTGTCCTAGGAGAATATACTGTTCTTTAATTGTGTTGTATTCAGGACCTGAAATAGTAATTTTAGCACTGAACTGGAAGAACAGTAGATTACCTTAAGGAGGTCAGCAGTAACTCCAGGGACTGTCCTCACTAGCCAGATTCCTCCGTTAGCTAACGCTGAGCCCACTGCTAGCAGGTGCTGCACATCAGAACTGCCACAGAGACCTCGCAGGCACAGGAACCAGTCCTTCTTGAAGACACAGGTGCCTAAAAAGAAGCTGAACAACCTGCAAATGCATTGAAAAATAATATCCTAGACAATATCTCCATGGGGTGAATCTCCTGCCTGTGTGAAATGTCAGTACTAGGTCTGCCTGTTACAGACCAGTGCCTGCTTATCATCTACAGGGTGATGTCCAAGTGGGAGATACGCAGTCGATGTCATTATCCACAGCTGTATTATGGACTCCTCTGTTTGCCTATTTTGAACTGATGCCTACCCACACTATAATAACCACATACTTCTCCAAATGGTCATCATAGTGGCCATTTCAGGAGTGCTGATGCAGTAGCTGAGGTGGGTAGGTAACCTAGGGAATCTAAATACACCCCTGCATCCAGCAGTCCAGGACAATAAACTGTTGCTGGGTTGTTTTGTGTGCATGCGTCCATGTTCTGCTTTATCAATAGTTATCTGCTGATGTTTTCATTAGCGGAAAATTCCAGAAGTGCAGTGTCTCCAGGGCTTCCAGCAGCGTTTGAGAAGATGCTAGCTTCTAAATGAAGCTTTTATTACCCTCCCACTTACATTAGACACATCAAAATAAGTGAGCATGAGACATCAGGTCCAGGCATCACTGCGAGATTTCTGTTTTTCATTTATTTATTTATTTAAAGGGGAGGTCACACTGATGGGACTCAGTCCTTAGCTCTAGTTCTGCGAAAAACCAGCCACTAGCTCTGCTAGCGCTGCAGTCAAGCCCAGTTCTAGTGGCTGAAGATGACTCCTGACCCTGCTTTTCTCTCCAGTGATCCAGTTCCACTTTTCCAGTTCCCACTGCTGTGCCTTGGGACGGTTACATGGATTTATCCCTTCTATTTCAGAGTCTATCCTGATACGCTCATTGCCATCCTCATACCATATGTGCTGTGAGCTCCTATATTTTTCTGCCCAACAGGACAGCGCAGCCCGAACAGCTGGTGTTGACGTCTGTTGTCTGCGTGGACAGGGAGAGATGGTTGTGTGAAACAGCACCGGCTGCTTCATGGCTGCTGCGCTACCCAGTAAGCTCCCCTGAGCCTGCCAGCACTGATGGACCAGACTAACCGTACGTGCAGGAAAGTTCAGAAAGTTGGAGACAGCTTAAAGTTTACCTATTTGAGGGAGGGCAGCATTGCTTTGAAAGTGTTTTGTGATTGTTACTGGAATTTGGGGATGTCTGGGGGTAGTTTGGTTTCTGCAGATGTGAACTCAAAGCAGCGGCAAAGGTTAAGGGTTCAAAGTAGTCTGAAAAAGCGAGAAAGAAGGGGAGAGGGCTGTCAAACATTTAAGGGATTGAGAAGACTAACATGGCTTGATCTTGTAGTTTCTTTCATTTACTCGGCACTTTAAAGACATAAAGTGGTAATTGGACTCAGTAAAGTCTCTAGGACATTCTGTCAGTGCCAATCTCAGAAGGCTCCTCTGCCAGAATTGGCTCTGCTGCCCTTTTCTTTGTCTTTCTACATTGTTTGTGTTTGCACGGTGGGAAACATATGACCTGCTGTCCCAGGGGAGGAGGCCGTTAGATGAGAGTGGGTGCAGCCAAGGAAGGGGCTACATGAGCTCCTACACAGTGCCTCACAACTCTGCCTTAGCTCTGACCTGGAAGAATCCAGTCCTACTGATGAACTTAGGTCTTAGGAACAGCTTTCTAAAGGTAGGGACAGTTAACCACTGGAACAACCTGCCTTAGCAGGTGTGGAAATCTCCAGCCTAGAGGTCTTCAAGAACAGGTTAAACCTACAGCAGAGAAGAATAGTTTAGGTCTAACTGGTCTTGCATGAAGTTTTGAAATGGAAGTATAGAAGAGCCTCTAAGGGCCCTTCGCTTCAATTTTCTACAATTCTTAATATGTAGAAAAATCTTAACGTGCAGCCCACACAGACCTCCTGTTTGTTAAGATTCTGTAAGGAAAGGCAAAGGCATTTTATGGAGCATGGACACATGAGTAGATAGACACGGAGAAGAAACTAGAAATGCAACCTGTGCCACATGCAGCCACCAAAAAGTCACAAAATGGGAACAACTTGCAGTCAGCACTGATGAAGAGAGACTCGAACCGGCAACGGGGTAAAAAATGTGCATGTTCTAATACACTCTCGCAGGCCATCCTGTTCCCCCCCACCCCGCTCTGACTGTTGCCTCCGCAAAGGAGGAGTGGTTTCCGTCACAGAAATCAGGCACCTAATAGATAAAAACAGAAAGAGCAGTAGCAGCCTCTCCCTGTGACTGCCTAGCCTGGGCGAGAAGCGGCCTGACTCACTCGGCAAGTGCGGGCGGCATGCGTGTGCTGAGCTGATGAAGAAAAACAGATCAAAGCAGTAACATTTGCATTTATTTCATGTAACCAGGAGACCCAGACTCCGCTTTGGCCTACAGTATATCATGACCACATAAATAACTGCAACTACAACCGGAGCCCACTTTTGGTGGGTGACTGCTTTGTTTGTGTGGTTTTTAACCAGCTCCCTTTCTGCAATCACACATGCTGTGCTTTGGCCCACAGGAACTCCCTACCTAGCTTGAACTGTGCTCGATAGAAGGCCATTTCCCAGCTATTCCCATTGTGGGAGCACAGCTCAGCTCAGCGAGTAGAAATCCATTTGGGAGAGTCACAGTGGAAACATCTGGGTCAATCACGAGCATCTGCCATTCCTTTTCCTCTCCCTTCCTCCTCCATAGACTCATTCCTCCATGCTCCATATTTCTACCTGGAAGTGGAAACCAGTGTGCCCAAGGCCCCTCCTGGAAATGCCATTCGCACAGCATTCACCCTTTGAACAGCATCAGCGGTTTCGGGGAGATTTCAGGACAGTCTGTTTACACACAACTCTGCCAAATTTCACAGATGTTATAGAGTTCAAGAATCATGCCGAGCTCTCTGCAAAATCCCCCATATTTATGATCTCTACCATGCCTCACACCCCAAATCTTCCAGCCCTGGTAAGAAAAGAGGTCAGAGGAGTAGGAAATCTCATAAGCCATTACTAGTTTTCAACTGAGAAGATTCATCAATCCTATTGTGAACAGTCTGCTTAAGCTGGAGCCTCTAGAAGCACACGCACAGCCTTGCTCTGTCTGTGCATGGAGGCAATAAAAATCTCAATTTGGAAACCAGTTAGCAGTACAAGTCATTAGGGGAGGTACTAAATGTTGCTGCTTTAATAGCTCACTGATCATTTAATAATGTCACTGCTGCAGAGCATGGTGGCACCATTCACTCGCTTTTGTTTTGCTTTTTGAAATTCAGGATCATTCCACTTTCAAGTGAGTGGATTATCTCTCTTTGCCCCTCTTGCCAGACACTGCGAACTGCTTTAAATAATTAGAAAAAGGATGGCTCCTTCAAGATCACCATCTCATTTTCAAAAGGTCCAGTGTCAGTGCTTTGGAACGGGAAGAGAAGCCGTGGTGGTGGTAAGGATTTGACAAGGGCAAAACAGTTAGCAGCCCCCACTCATCTTTGATAAGTCCTGCGGGGTCTCTGCCAAGCAGATTGGATCTCTGTTTTTATGTCTCATCTAGAGGACGGCACCTCCATCAATTTGAAACACTGCGCTGGGTTATTAGCTTATGGAATTAGTCCAAGTTTCCTCCTAAGCAGGATTTGAAATCGTGACCATTCCATTCAGAGGCACCACTGACCAGACCCACGCCTTGTTTCAGACAAACAGCTTTAACTTATCCTAAAGACAGACAGAGGGAGAAAAAAAAAAAAAACATAGGAAAGGGAAAAAGAGAGTAAGGAAAATGGGACTAAAGATGAATCTTTTTAATAGCTCAAATTAAAAACCAGAAGCAGCTCTTTGTTCAACAAAACTAAATTCTCCAGCAAATCTCAGTCCACCACAACAACAATCCTATTATTTATGAAAAGAGGGTTATTTTGTGTGGGAGAGTCCCAGATGACTGTGGTCAGCTAGCATACTGTCAGCTTCGTACAATCTCAAGAGAAATATGGATGAGGTTTTCTCATCTGTTTATAACAGCTTCCATCAATGCATCAAACCCCTTCCTGACTTGAACAAGAGCTCTAATGGAAAATGGCATTACGCGGCTTTAAACCACTGTGTTATATCTCACCCAGCCTGATCAGAACCAGCCCTCTATTTTAGCAGAGCTGTTTTCACCAGTTACTTACTTGTTTAGATTCCCAGGGCTGACACGATTCTCTGATAACTAAGAGATGCTACCCATATCACATCAAATTGGAGAGCCCACTTCAAGCAAAGGGGCGATTGTAATTGGGGCAATGTAGAGACTTGGCGGCTGGGGTGGGCAGTGAGGAGGAGAGGGGCTGTTCTATGGCTTTTCACCGCATTTAACACCATGAGAGTCTGGGCGCTGATGATGCATCCTGCCACTCCACGGAAACAAGGTTCACAACACCTAGTATATCTGGCTACGTATTTCAAAATCATTGTCAAAGGAGATAGTTGGAGAATAGGTATCTTGGAGAGCACTGTTTTACCTCTGCTAGAGGGACTGTACCACACGGACTACGCTGTATTTCCCTTGAACTCATTTCAATATCTCTATCGCTTCTGCCTGTCTTGTGAACTAACCTGAAACAGGCAGATCCCAGCAAACACCTGGACATGGGGGACGGGGGATCTCAAGCTAGAGAGAGAAAAAGGCAAGAGTGGGGAGGTGCTGCACAGGAGCCGGTGCCAGGATAGAGCTGAGCACCCCTCAGAGAAAAGGAAAATTGGGCTGTCCAGAAGCAAGGGCAGAAGCAGAGATGAGCAAGATGTCTCAGACACCACCAACGTCACACTGGAAACACAACAGGGCCACTGCCCATTTTTACCTCTGAATCCATGTGCCATTTACCAGCACTATGAGCATGATGTTGCAGGGACACCTCAGACTGCTGCTCCGTTATCCCAACGCCATCTTCACATTGCTCCATCTAAGTTACATTTTATCTGTCTTACATCCCTCTACACCAATGGGAGATGGAAATGGGCCCTCCTGTAAACAGTAATCTGGCCTAAACTATCAAGTGACAAAATAAAATGGTTTATTTAATATCTTCACAGTGCTGAGTCCTGATGAGGTTATCTAAGGGACAGAGGTCAGAATCAAGCTCAGCTGAAAAAGTAAAACCCAGAAAGGGTAAATTTCAGCACCAATATATTTTAATTCATGAAAATATCACATCAGCATTGCTCTATATGTTGGTATACTTTAAAAAATTATGTACTTAAAACCTGATTATAACAGCTTCTATCAAATTGTCACAAAATTAATTTGGCCTGCCTTTACGGGTTTCACATTAAGGTTTAAGGGATCTTTAGTTAGAGTAGCAGTAAAACACTGGGATGAGTCTCTTCTTGTGCTTTTAACATTTCTGATCTTTTGTATTGTTTAATTCTGGTCACTTGCCAAATCTGGGAAGAAGCCCTTGTGGATTAGCTGACCTCAGCTCTTTACACAGTCAATGAAAATTACAGAGCTGATTCTCTCTGATAAACCGAAAAGGGATGAGGAAAGGGGAAGCAATTTCCAAGTGAAAATCCAGCATTCACAATCTTCTATCACTAATGAGTGTTCTCAAATACATAAGGGAAAACCAGCATGAAAAATTAAGTCTTAACTGTTGTTTTCAGTTTGGTTGGAAATGTAAGAATAGTACAATATTTTCCAATTCGAATTAAAACCTTCAAAATACAACAGAAAATCATGAGTTGAACTTTTGAAGGATCCTCTTGGTCCCTCACATCTCAGCCCAGAAGCACAATGACACACGTTGTTCCATGTCTGACAGTTCCCATTAGACATTCCCTCACAGCTTCGTGCATAACATTCACCACCACCCAAATAAAATCAGTTTCAAGATAAATGGTAGAAAGAATGTTTCAACACACCAAAGTGTGGATAAATTATTTTTCATTTCTAAATTGCTGGAAGCTCATGAGTTGTATGAATCATAACTAGGCATCAGTAGTCTGTTGCACGCTGCATTTTCCCTCTTCAGCTGCAGCTTACATTTTCAGACAGGGCACAGTCAATAGCTTTGACAAGAGCAATCCTAAAAAGAAGAAATTGAGAAATTTGATTAAATAAGATGTATGAGGAATTAAGAAATGTGAGGATTGCGTTCCCTCGTGACATACCTGCATATAACTGGTTTTCAAGTCTTTTAGTAGAGGAAAGATAAAGAGAATTGCAGAATGCTGACAGAATGAGTGATTGCTAGACTTGCAGTGATTTTGGGGGACATTCTTCCTCTGGCTGGGAGACTCCAGGCTCTTCTCTGTCCAAGTGCAACTATTTTCTCTTGGAAGCATGGACACTTGCTTTGTGTCTGAGCAGATGCTGAGGACCTCCTGGAACCTATCTTAGATCACACATCTGAAAGAGGACTCAGTCCAGTGGCTATTAGATGGTTTCAGTCAAGATGCCTCTTCTAAAGCACTTTTTCAAAGACCCACTGGATTTCTCCCGCCTTCAGTCAGTCTTTGATAAATCCCTTCAAGACAAGGAAACATCTGCATTTGTAGTGGGCAAAATGCAGGGAAGAGACAATTTATCCTCAGGAATTGGCTTAGCTCCTCTCTCAGACTGTCCTGGGAGGAAAAAGGAGCATGGCCTGAGAGGCTGTACCTTTAAAAACACTAGCAGTCTCCAAGTAATAGTCATGCTTCAGTATGTTCAACATTTTGGCTGAGCTCAGTACAAAGTGCAGTGATTTAAAGCTGGGAGATCAAGCAGTATTCAGCAAATTCAGGATTATTTATTTCTTTAGAGGAGAAAGTCTGGCTACAGATTATTTACTGCAAATGGGTCTGTTTGGGGGAGGGGAGGAAGGTGAGGTAGAGAAGGGGCAAATTGATTGATTGAAATTTTTCAATTAAAACAAGCAGTTTTTAAAAAAAGATTTAAGGCTTTATTGAAAAGTGGGAAATAATTCAAGAGTCTGGAGCCGTGCAAAATGCAGATCATAGAGATGAAGATGGGGGGAGAAGAAAAGAAAATTTTATTCTGTGAGAGAATGGAGGGAATTAAAAAAAGAAAGAAAAAATATCATTATCTTTGTTTCTTTGGCTACATTAACGTATTTCTCTCCCTGAGTTTTCTCCAGTATCTGCAAGTATTGATTCAGAGTAAGGCACTGTGGTGTAGGCTGCAGACAGCAGAAAGCTCTGCTGGGAGTGGCACATTTCCAGGGCTGTCGGAGCACAAAAAAGATCTGGTGATTGGTTTTGCAATGGGAACTATGCCTGGCCAAACCAGAGATAGGACACCTGCCCTGTCTGCAAGGACCAAGCTGGGCTGGGGTGGCAGAGCAGGTCCAGCTCTAGGGATGAATCAGTGATGAAGGTGTCTTTGGGTGCTTTTCTTGGGAATGAGTGGTGCTAATGGATAAGAGGACAACCAGAGTTAAATGAAGTAAAATGAGAAAGAGAGGCATCCACTCATGAATGCCAAGACCTCATTTCTGCCTACATTGCTGACTCAGACTCAAGGGTCAATGCTACACTTGGGCTCAAACTATTTGCTGTAGAGGAGTTCCCTTCCCCAAGCAGGGACACACGTAAGCTAGGCCAAAGCTCTCTTCACGTCACCTGGGCAGACCTCATTTGTAAGTGGTCACTCCAGAGTGACTAACACGGTGAATGGGAAGAAGAGAATTAGAGCTGTGACTAGCAGGTAGAGAAACTAATGCTATTTTTGTCTTTGTAGGGAAGGAGTAAAATATTACTATAATCTCCACCTCCTCCCCCCAACAATTAATTGCGTCTTTGCTATTATAATTCCTATTCCCAGATAAATTTAGCTTTTTCTAAAACCTTTGATTTTCTGTTCGTGTTTTAAATTCAAGCTGGAATGCAGTGATAAGGCACTACACATACATATATTTAATCCACGCACACATACAAATATAGTTATATATAGTACCTGCCACAAATAACACTCCTCTGACTGCTGTCACAAAGCCCTTGCTAAAAAAGCTGCTCACCCCAGCTGGCTTGTTTTCCGACATCATGTCCCCCGGGGAAGGACTGCTGGCAGCAGTGGGTCTGCGTCTGGATGAAGATGCTGGAAAGGTCTGCAGCTCTCTCCTTCTCCACTCTTCCCCTCACTTCTCTGATAGGGTGGGAATAAACCATTGCCAAACTTCGGATCCACCAACTCCTCTCCTTGAAACAACAGCCAGCTTTGCTGAAGTGGCTGGAAGTACTCTGCTGCACAGTCAGTGTACGGGTTCTTGATTTATAAAGGGAGCATCTCGAAGCAAGTGCTGCAAGGGGACTCAGCATGACCTGGTGGGCCAGGTTTAGAATCACTGCTTTCCCTGGTGAAAAGGGCTTTCATAACATGCTGGTGACCATAATTTAACCAGCAGCCTCTGGAGTTTATGGGAGACATAAGCAGCAACTTAGCATCTCTCCATTTTCCAGTGTCATGGCTATAAAAATCACTTCTCCTTCAAACATTCCTTACAGTGGCGAGGCCTGTCTGTGGCACTGCTCCTTACTCTGGCACAGCGCCGATGCAACAAAATCAGAGCCTGGACTGAGGAACAGTCCCAGGGGATAAAGATAACAGGTACAGGAGGCTGTTTGTTTAGGGTTTTGGTTGGTTGGTTGGTTGGTTTTGTAAACTCAATTATTTTATATGACTTTTTTTTTTTTTCCTATGAAACCTTCATATTTTTGAGGCCACATCCTATTTTGCTATTGGCTGTATAGCCATCTCACTGTATGCTTGTGTTGCCTATCTCTATCTCCGTATTACCAACAAGAAATAATTCCAGGAGCCCTATTTGCCTCTAATCACCAGTTCCAGTATCATCCTGAAAAATTCTTACTGGTTCACAGCTCAGGTGAGATAACACCACTGACCTCTGCATGATCTGGAGAGAGCTCCTCCTTCTCAGATCCACCTCTGACACTGGTGTTCACATTGAATCACTGGGGAATATTCACCCATGGGTGCCAAAGGATGTTCCCTGCAGCTGTCAACCCTGATGCAGAGGGCTGAGATTGACTGACTCTGTTCAGTGAGCAGCCATCTCTGGTCACTGCAAAGCCGGATGGCCGAGCTCCCAGCTGCGTCCCAGGCTCTTGTGGGAAGCTGTGGAGTCACAAATCTGAGTTAGACGCTGCCACTCCTGAAGTTGGTTTAATTTCAGCTGAATGGTCTGGGGACTTGAAGGGCTTTGGAAAGGATGATTAGAAGTCCTGAAAGCCTGAGGAGGAAGAACTGAAAAGATTTGTGGACTTTGGACTACAGAATAGTGAAGAGAGAGAGTGTATAAATAAGGAAAGGCTGTCTGTAGAACAGGATAAACTTTTCTGCATCTGCTGGTGACAGGACAAGAAACAATGGCCTTAATTTACAATAAAATAGATTGAGATTAGATTTTGGGGGAAGCTTTCCAGCGATAAGACTAGTGAAGCACTAGAAAAATATCTCCTGGGGAGGCTGCGGCACCCCCATCTTAAGACAGAATTGGGAAAACAACTATGTGGAGAGGGGAAAAGAGAACTGATCTTGTTTCAGGACAGAGGGGTGGGCAAAGGGTTGCCCCTCTAACTCAATTCCTTAGTTTCAGATTTTGTCATATAGTAGCACTCTCCACTGGGGTTCTTCTCAGTCCTTGTCAAGGCAGATATGACAAGTTTCTGCCCCTTTTGCACTGTCAGAAAGAAGAGTAAGGGGCACAAATTCACCCCTTTGTAGCCCACAAGCCCCTGAAGACCACCATAACCATCTCACCACTCACTGCTATAGCCTGCAATTGAAAATTCAGCCCCTGCTTAAAGGCAGTATGTGCTACTGTCTTCAGGTGGACTGAATCCCAAAGTCCCCTGCCCCACGTTCATCTGCTCCTTACTTCTGAATTCACTGTTCTTCTTTAAAAGCCTCTCTGCCTTTTGCTGCTAATTAAAATATTGGTTGCACTCTAGCTTGCTTTTCCAAGAGGTCTGGACAGCATTGCAGGCAGTTCAGACAAACAACCAACCGAACAAACAGAATCCATTAGGAACTGCCACTGCTGCCTGTCGCCCTTTCGCATACATCACATTGAAAAGGTTAATGCTTCCCAAAAGGGGTAGAAGAGATGGGTGGAGGGGAGAGGCAGGAGGGATTCAATCCTGCAAGGACCAGATGTCAAAGATGCTCAATACTGCACAGAATGGGCTCCCCCGTGAGTAAGGCAATTGCCCATCCCTTGGCAAAGCTTCCCTTTGAGGGATCTATAATTTATTAGGGAAGGTGGAGTGCTGAATAAATTGTGCATAGAGATGAAGCAGTGATGATCGCTAACTCAAATCCCTAGGAGCTTGGCATTTTCAATCTTTAGCTCCCATTTGCGTCCCCCTGGTCCCTACTAAGTGAGCAAGCCAAAGAGCTGAATATCGACAAAACATAATGAGCTCATTGAGATCTAAGCATTGCAATTAGCAGGGTGGAATGGAGCAGAGGGGCTGGGAGGCAGACTGTAATTATTTATAATGTTGATAATCACTTACACGTAGTTAAAAATATAAATACATCCCAATGCTTGATGGCATTAACTACCCTTCAATTAGCTCCATGCCCAATAAGTAAGTGATACCCACGTACTTACTGGAGAAAGGCTAAAGGCCTCTGTCTCGTGGCTGTACTCACTGGGAACTACAAACTGTGGGTGTGGGTGAGTGGAAGAATCATAGAATGGTTAGGGTTGGAAGGGACCTTCAAAGGTCATCTAGTCCAACCCCCCTGCAAGGAGCAGGGACATCTTCGACTAGATCAGGTTGCTCAGAGCCTTATCCAACCTGGCCTTGAACATTTCCAGGGATGTGGCATCCACCACCTCTCTGGGCATTTAAAGGAGATAGCATCATGATAGCTCCCATCACTAGCTAATGTTGCTAATAGAGTTGTGGAGAAGGACGGGGCTCAGACAAGTGGTTTGTGTTCACATAGTGGTAGATCATCCTCTGACATCTTCTTTCATAAATTTCATGAATCCCATCTTTTGGATATCTCCACAGCTTCTCATCCAGATGACGAAAAATTGACAAAGTCAAGGGATACCAGTACAGAGAGCTCCACCAGAGGTGGGGAGTTCTTTGCTGTGTGACAGGCTGGTATCTTTATGCAAAAGTAACATGGTGTATTACAGTGCTACTTGAACTATCGTTAGAAGCACTTGAACTACAGCATCGTGTCTCTGTACAGCTCACCTCACGCTGTTTCTCCTGTGCCTAAGCCAGCTTATGTAAAAATAGCTTGAGTGCCTTTGTGCTACAGATATTTCCCTGCTCCTGAAGATTTTGACCAAAGTAACTCTTCCACAAAGTCATCCAGTCTGGATGATTTCAAAGATGGACAATCAGATCACTTTCCTTTCTTGCAATATCCCATCTCTTTGTAGACATCAAATCAAAACGTCTCTCACAAAAATGTAAAGTGTTATGAAAGAGTTGGTCTAAATACAATAACGTTTTACCAGCCTGAGGGAAGGCAGAACAAGCATTGAAAAGCAGCAACTCTGAGTGTAGCCAAGGTCTCAGGGAAGATTACGTACTTGAGAACTGATCTGAAGATCAAAAACACGCCTTCACCTGAACAGTAAGCAGAAGTGACCCTTATCATCTCCACAGTGCACTCCATTGGTGTAAAAGTAAAGCATAAGTCAAGTTTTAATGGAAAAACAGATAAGAGTGAAACCACAAGGGAGGAGGAGATTACTATACATCAAAAATAAAGACATTTTGGTGTGGGGCAGTAGATAAAACCCCAGTCTGCCTGTACCATTGATTTCTTTCCAGGTGAAGGGAGCATTTAACACACTGAGGTTAAACTTTGACCCTTTTCAGTGCAAATGTACAGAAAGGGCAGCAGTGGAGAAATGGTCACCAGAGTTTAGTAAGGGAGTTTAATGAAAACATGGAAAATGTGGAAAGAAAAAAAGAAAGAAAAAAAAAAGAAAAGTAGGGAGAGCAGAAGCAGACTGTATTGCAGTTGAACAAGCTCTGAGAAAATACAGGCAGTGTTCATTGAAACTGAAAGGGAAAAAAAGAAAAAGCAGAGTAAATGGAAATTGTTCAAAGATAATTGAATGTGTGTCCAAGCGCTTGCATTTGCCAGCTAGCAATAAATACACTGCCTGTGAAAGCAAGCCAGTATGGGCGACGGGAGGAAGTGCAAAAAGCAATCAAGGGGAAGCAAGGAGCATGTGCAAGCAGGGCTGCAGTGCTGTAGGGTACGGGAACGGGAGACGGGGGACAACAGGTTAGGGAATGATGCTGTGAGGCTGGAAATGAGGCAGAACTATGTATCTTGAACAAATAGGGCCCTTAGGTCTGCCTCGAGCCTGCTGGAAACCTGAAGGAAAGGCAGCTGGACCATGTGGTAAGGGCCTGGCTGTGGTTGGGAGAGTTGGGAGAGTTGATGTGTTTGGGACTGTTCTGGTAGAATAACCATTCAGTCTAGTAAGAAGGTACGGGAAATTGGTCCTTGCTCTGTGTATGACTTTGCAGGGACGGAAGCAGCTAACAAAGAAATATACCTGAGCTATTCTAGCACAGAGCAGAGAAAGCAGAAAGGACAGGGAATTTCTGGCGTGTCTAGAAAAACCCACAGAGAGCAGGAATAAAGGATTCTTTCACAAGAAATATGAAACCAGGTCAGACCAAACCTAACCTACTCCAACAGCCTGTCTTTGTCACCAGCCAACGTTCAAATGAAGAACAGAAGGTATAGTCCAAGTGAAGAGACCCTTCTCCAGCAGTATTGCTACCTCAGCAGGGTGCTGTCCCTGGGCTGAGCAGATCAGTTAACTGCCCCAATTAGCTTGGGCACAGGACTGGACAAACATGGCTCAGCCATTTTCAGGACCAATTTCCCTTCTCCATTGCCAGGAAAGCCTACTGAGACCCAAAGGCAACACCGCACAGGCACAACTTCAGGTACCAGAAATCAACATTTGCTGCAGCATATTCTTTTAAGTGGCATTCCCAAATGCAAAAATTAATGCAGAACTTATGAGGCATAAAGAGCTGGTCACAATAACAAATAAAACAATACCAGCCAAAAGTAAAACCTTTCAAAGGCTGCCAAGCTCCTCCATTTGTAGATTAAAACCAAGGAGCAAAAGAAGATTTGAAGTTTCCAACCCCACCAAGGAAAGGCTGCATCAGAAACAAGAAAAGGAAAAATTTCCTCACTTGGTTGATAAGAATATGCATATCCTTGGTCAAGCTGATTCTTGCATGAGAGGAGGCAGCCTAGAGACAGTCTGGTGAGGAGATCAAGGAGGACATAGCATAAAAAATATTTCCACAAAGATTTTCTAGGACAAAATCCCTTTGCTCACGCTACATTTGTGTTTGCTGTACATTACCTTCCTCACAGTTTGCAAGAAGTAAGTGTTCTGCTGCCTCACCTCTCACAGCCACAAATTGATGCCTCACCCACGTTCAGCCAATGCAGACACAAGGAAACAAACCCACGGGAGAGGAGAGCCCACTTGAAGCAGACCGCCTGTCAAAACAGAGTTCCCATGAAGAACGGCTTGCAATTGAGCAGCCACCCAAGAATTGCTTGGCAAAGTAATTTTGAGCTGATGTAGCTGAGAAAATGTGGGTCTGTTTGCAGATCATTTGTCAGACAGAAGAGTTTGCCAGACTTATCAGAGAAGGCAAAAGCTGTCAGAGGACCCACAGTGTGTTCTGTTGCTGAAAGGGCGAAAGAGCTGAGACCTGGCCTTTATTTAGGCCCATCTGCGCATCTCAACCTGCACTTTCTTGCTTTTCCAGGAACAATTGAGCTGATTACAATTTTTGTTTGGTTGGTTTTTATTTATTTTATTTTTAATATCAAAACAATTATAGCTGCTTTTTGTTTTCCAAATTGGGTCTTTTCAGAAAAGAACATGTGTTAATAACAATTACTATTTAAAATATACAGAGAAAATGAAAACTAGGGCCTTTCCAGTCTTGTAACATGGAAACAACCTCAGTATTTCAATGCTTTCATTGCTACAATTCTTTCTCTCTCATGCAACCAGATCAACTCTAATTAGTTTTGACTAAAGCATCTGCTTTAGCACCACCTGATCAACAAGCCAGGGAATCCAACAGAGAGACTGCTGCTTTGGAGAAGTTTCAGGTTGCATTAACCAGTAAATCCAGTCAAAAACCTAGAGAACAAGGGTGAAAGTAATTCAGGGCCCCTGAAAAGGAGTGGAGAGATTCTCACAAGCAACACCGGCAGGTAGAAAGGTGTATAGATCAACACCCTTTCACTTGCCTGTGACTCCTGCAGTAACCTGACATACATTAAATCTATTTTTGACAGAAGGAGCCAACTCAGCCGAGGCCATAGTGGCTCCACAGCCCTGCTATTCCCATCCCAAGAGCCTGATTCATTTATTGCACGGTTTTTCATGCATGCTAAAATCTCCTTTATTCTCTGTGCTGCTGTTGCCTTTGATTGTACAGAAGGGATTTCTAAATGCTTATTTACTACCAGCCTCTTATAATTCCTGTATCTTGGAGGAAAGACAGACCAGTTCATTTTGAAGCAGGATGTTCATCTTTTCGACAGCTAGCATAGACTGAGGCTTCAATAAATTAAGGGTTCTAGGGATTAATTGATTGGAACAAGGTTGGTTAACTTTATGACTAAATGGGAACTAATCTGCTAGCAGACAGACTGGAGCTGGGTTACATTTGTACCCAGTGAGTCTGGGCTGTAAAAATGAAAAATTGATGATGATAATAATAATAAAAACAGGGACGCTGAACGGAAAAGGAAAAAGGAGGTTTTTCTCCCTAAAGAAAATGTACACAGGCTCTGTTAGATCTGAAATGATATCTCCCTCAACCTCTTTTCTTTGTGAAAATCACTACTTCTGAAACAAATTCTACTGAAGGAAAGATCCTATTATCAGTAGCAGTCACATTTCACAGCAATGTGATTAACTGCCGGTCACGTGGTCCCCTCGCTCACCACTTGTAGACAGCTCAATAATTTTAACGAGGAAAGAAGACCGTCTTTTCTCTTTCTTCCTTCCTTCCTTCCTTCCCTTCCCCCTCCCCTTTTTTCTTTCTTTTTTCCCCTCCCCTCTCCCCCTCCAGACTTTCCTCACAAGGCAGGCAGTTGAAGCTGACCCTTAAGGAAAACCCCACTGGGACCTGGGTATCACTTATCAAGTCTAAATACGCCGTCCTGGTCCAGGTTGATGTGAAGTGTGGCAGCCACATCTCAGAAATCTCCCCCTTTCAGAACAAAACCAGTCACCTTGGCCAGGAAATGTACTACCTCCATCACAGTCACACTTCAATCACCAGCCTCTCCCTTGTCTCAGCTCCTGTCCTTGCTTTGGAGTATTTACAGCCCATCTGTCTGTCTCAAACACACTTCTCACTCAAGAGGGAAATTAATCTCTCCTGCTCTCCCCTCTCTGCTTTTTCTCTCCTTCTCCCTCCCCCTTCCCCCAACACTTGCAATTTGCCATGAACAGCTTCCCTTTTCTCATCTAAAATTCTCGATGACTTTGAAAATTGACTGCACCCACACACCTGGGCACGGCGAGGGATAATTGATTGCATTTTTATTTCGTCTCTTCCCTAAACTGTTTTCCTTGCTAATGGCCAGTTCTCTGCCATTTTTTTTTTTTAACTGACACTCTCTGTGAGGGACTGAGGGAAAGGAAGAAATAACCAGCTGCTGAATATTGTCTCTTCTGCCTCTCTAAGGAATTAAAAGCTCAGTGAGTGATGAGGATCTTGCCTGGAGACAGATCGGATCTCCCAGGGTCCAGGTGATAGAAAGCTTCGCAGGCAGAGTCTCTGGGGCTTTGCAAACGGGCATGTCCTGTGGCACTGTTAAAAGCAAAGGTCACACAGGCTGCACAGCCAGTAACTAGAGTCACCTCCACATTTTCTGCTCTCACTATTAAAACTTAATTTACTTACTGCTTCTGCACCCTTCTCTCCAAACCCAGCAGGCTCCCCATTTTACAAGCAGGGAAACTGAGGCACCGTGGAGAAGGATGATTTCCATGAAATCTCAGGAGATGGGAGGCACCACAACTGGCAAAGCACAGGACTGGGAGTGGAGACACCCTGCTTTTACACCCAGATCGTCCAGCTTGACATCAAGTGAGGACAGAGAAACCAAAGTATTCAGATAACGACATTGCCCTTGGTTCCTAAATCCAAATGAAGGCTCTTAAAAAGACTGCCAGATTTCTCCGGTGAAATACTGACTGTAATGTCTCTGACTCAGTTTCCCCATGATATTAATAGGCCAATTTGACTGTGAATCTCTCATAAAAGAGTGACAACTCACTTATGCCTTTCAGACTTAAAGGATATTACTAGCGCATTTGTTCCCAGCGAAACTCTGCCTCTCCCCCCATCCTCTTCATGTGGAAGAGTAAAAGATGCATCAATATTGGTTAATTTGATGAATGACTCAAAAAAACCAAAGGCAGCCCTTCTGAATAGTCCAGGGCGTAAGAGGTTGGGAGCAAAGGACAACACAGGAGAAAGACACAAACCAAAACACACAGGTCAAAATGTGCTAACTAGAATTTCTGTAACTCACTTGGAAATCTAACTACAGAGGAGGCAGTGGAGATTACGGAGACTGAAATTAGGATGCGGGGATACAGGATGGTTTCATAGGAGGAGCGAAATGGAATTGGTGAAGCAGAGTCATCAGTTGTACCTAGAAGGCATCTACTGGTTACGTGAATACTTCCAACCTGCATCTACCTCCTTGATGTTAAAGTTGTTCCTGCTGAGGGTGACTCTGACTGCAGGAAAACGCTGAGGAAAAAGCATATGTTTCTGGGGTGTGCTGGGGCAACCTATCTGCAGCTGAAGGCCCAGCAAGACCAGTCTGGAGACAGGCGGCAACTCAAGAGAAGCCACCTTTCAAGTGACTCAGTCATTTGGCCCTTGAATCCTGGCAGACAGATTCTGCGTATCCAGATTGCCTGGAGCAACTGAACACACCCCTGGGCAAACTCACATTTGTTTCTTACAAAAGCAGTAATAAGTGGAAAAATGGCCACAGTCCACAGTTTAGGGGAGATGATGAGCATCTTGTAAGCATTTCTCTTTGCTATTTTGTGCCTAGCTATGAAAGGAACAAAAATGGGGTTACTGGGGAGAAGGGAGGAAATGGACTGGATTCAAATCTGCAGTATAAACATGCCTCTGATTGCCCTGCTATCCATGGCCAGCAAGGCCTTGGCACTGAAATCAGCCTTCAGCTTAATCCTATAGCTGGGAGCTCAAGATTGAGGAAAAACTTGAGAGAATTTGCAGTCGTACAAGACTTCTGCAGTGCAAGATGACAGAAATCCTGTGAAGTAACCTGACTTTGCCAGATTACTTGCCAAAATCTAAAGACATTTTGGCACTGTGCAGTTTAAAATATATCTTGTGCTTTAGTTTCCTTTCAAGTCCATACAGCAAAACTTGATCTAAAATAAACAACAACTTCTCCACCCATGGCTATAACTTGTTCAGCAAATTGTGAGTTTGCACTTATGTGGGCTAAGCCAATTTATTTTGAGTCTCATAAGGCCAAAGCCACTCTAACATTTTGCTAATCTGTAACAAACAGGAGCATCCTTCACTTCTAACCTTTCCAGCACAGATCAACCGATTACATACATCAAATACTGGTATCAGAGATGAGCGAGAGCAGGAACAGGGGAAAATAAAATTTAGCTCCCACCTTCATTTAATTTTTATGATCAAAATGTTTCAAAACCCCGTTATGTCCAAGGAAATCTTCAGGTTGGATGAAGGTGTCAGGCAGAAACTGGACCCTTCTTTTCTCTTAGCCCATTACAGAAACCAGAAAGGACAGGCTGGTGCTTCCAGGAAGCCAGGACAGGTTCCTAAGGAGCACTTCATGGAGATGCATCTCTGAAAGATTTCAAGGCAAGACTTATGCAGAAATAGTATTTAGAGGAGGGTGAATGATATTTTGGGGGGGGGACAATATAGGTTTGTTTGAACTATTCGTCCTCTCTATACAAAACTGTTTTCTATTTCAGTACATACATAGTTCCTCTCCAGTTTTATGCTCCTAGATGTTTCTATAACCTTCACTCAGGGATCACAGATTTAAACATAAACATGTTTGATTCTTTCCTTTCACCTCATCCACGGATTATTTGTAACTGCAAGAATGGAGAAGCACTCCTCAAGGCAAGCTCCCTTCTCATCAGTTTGTCACGATCTCTGGCTTTGCCAAATGTGTGCAAACACAAAATTTGTACAGGTCTGCAGTCCAATTCAGTTTTAACATTCCCTTTTAAAGTCAAACCTTTTTGAGTTTTATTGTCAGTCTTCAGACAAAAGTAACAATAATCATTTCAGGTGTGCTGACTTGCCAGGATCTGCCCAGCTTTCTTGGCTATGCCCAATATTACCAAAACCAATTTCCAGAGCTGGTGGCCATCAACAAGAGTTAACTTTTACTGGTCCTACACAGCTCTATTCTCAGAGATGCCTTATGGCCAACAATTGGCGATTTCTCTATTTGCTACCTGAAGATCAGCCTCACTTTTTCTGAGTGCTCCATTAATAGGCACTCCTGAGCAAAAGGATGAAGAGATCCAAATCCCAGCCCAGTGAGAAGCCTTCATCTGTGTCCAGCTGGACCTGGATCAGGCTTCTAACCAGGTAGTAATTACTTGAAAAGAAATAGCCGTTGTAATCTTTCGAGCTACCACAGGGCAGAGAATCACTCACAAGCATTAACCCTGGGGCTGTGCTGCCAGCAGCTGAGCTCCCTTCCTGCCTTACAGCACTGTTTTTGGGGTTTGCCATCTCCAACTCAAGTACTGGGTATGACCTTCTCTACTCCTCTGGGAAAGGAAAATCTTAAATCTGAAACCCAGAAGATGGAATCTCCAATGGGACACATGCATGCCTCTGACTCTCTCAGCAAGGGTTTGTGTCTTTGCAGTCAGGTTGATTGGTTTGTTGGCTTTTGTTTGTTTTTTTTTTTACAAATATGTTTCATACAAGAGGGGAGATGTAACAAGCAAACTGTTTAATTAGCAGGTACTGCAGAAAGCAAGAAAAGACCAATGCTGTAGAGACTGATGGCATTTTCTCTCCATTTGTTTCACACAGACAGAAGTGTTAGTGACAGCAAAAGAAGCAATAGTAATTCCTGAAAAACATTTTTTTTAAAATCCCACCTTATCAGTGTATGTTTATAGGCAGCCTGTAAAATGAGTAAGGCCCTACTGGGCCTAGTCAGTATTTGATCTGTACTAGAATTGTTCTCTTTAGGATGTCATATAAATGCAATTGATCTTTCTACTGAAGTACAGGAGATTTACACTGATCACGCCCAGTCTCACTGATGAATGTTCCCATACAGCAGCAGGAAGAACAGACTTTTGGAGAATCAAGTATATATGTACATAGATGATTTTTTTTCTGTTTCTCTTTCCTTAACTAGATTCCAAAAAAGCAAACATTCTAATCTCTACAGATATTCCAAAGCTTCAATTCCCCTAAGTGATCTGACCTTGGTTAGAACCATGATGGAGTCACTGCCATGACCCCACTGCAGTACAAACCTACCAGATGGTACCTGAGGACCACCAGCATTAAACCTGTGGCCTACCCAGTGCTGCTCTGCAGTGTCCTGAACAGACAAAAACCACAGCTTGCCCAAGTTGTATGTGACCTGAATATGGTTTGATGCCAGGAAAGAGTTCACTGGTTCTCTGTCCAAAAAGGTTTACCGCTCTCACAGTAGTAATGGATACTTTTATAAAAAAAAAAAATCTGATTTTTCAATCCAGGGAGGGATTCAAATAGATCCCACTACCTCACAAAGCTACAGAAGACACAAAGCCTGCCTGGGAAGAGGAGTGAACACAAGAGTGCCTAGTGTGGCTTAAAATTCATGCTGCTTCTGTAGGCTTTGTCTTCCAAAGCAGGTGAGACCCAAGTGAGCTACGCTGCATAGAGCACTGCAGCCACTGTGCCATTTGTGAGGCTCTGAACCTGCCTAGAAAACAGTATTGTAATTACTGTGTTTGCAAATGCAGGGATGTTGGGACTCTTGTGTGAATAAGAGTTATCCTTAGCCACAGAGAAGTGAATTTAATGACATTTAGTAGGAAGAGCTACAAGTACAGCGTGATGGAAATGTCAATTACCCTCCAAATGAGAAGAATCAGACCCTGAATATTCAAAGAGGAGGAAATCATTGAGAAAGTGTGTGAGAGAAAAGACAGCACAGTTATTTAAAGTACAAATACTGTCAGTATCTAAGGCTGCAGGAGGCTATAAATGAAAAGGAAGCAGAGAGATTCTCAAAGGCCGTCTCAGAGACCTGCACAGTATTCCCTTCCAGATGATGAACACCAAGAAACAAAGGGAGAGGAGGTGCTAGAGCTCCAGCGTGCTCACCTGCATCCAGAGAGACAAACTCAAATCTGACTTTCTACAGAACACCAGAGGCTGGCAGGTGAAGATGGTCTGTCTCCAAATGGAGATGAATAGGCATTTTAAGTCTGTGCCTGCCATGGCCAGAAGCTGATAAACACATCTCACCAGTTGTGTCACTGGCTTTCATATGGACAGGGCCTGGGCTTTAGAGGGGGCAAGAAGGTCAGGTGGGCACCTGCAAAATGCTTGAAAAAGTCAGCTTGGAGCAGATAACCCTTTGGAAAAGCATATCCATTGTGTGCATCATGCAGCTGGAAGGAATGTGGATACAGTTCCATTGGAAAATGGACCTAAGGCCACCGTGGAAATATGTCCACAAGACAAAACTTGCTTTCAAGGTTGGCACCCTTGTTGCGTATTTTCAGAGAAACAAGGCACTCATTGGACTATTAAGAGGTCTTTACTTTTCACCTCTAAATCTGGTCCCTCTAGCGGCATGAGTAAGCTCTCCCGTGGATACTGTTAATTCAGCACTAAATTCACACACATGCACAACATTCTCAACAGAAGATATAAAAGCAATTCCTTGTATGTGTCACACCATTCACAGTATCTCACAGCCACTCTCTGGAGCACGGTCAGGCCTACGGAGACTTAGAGATGCTGGGTTACCTTTGAATGCACAGTTACTAGCCTTTCCCTACACCCTGGTGGCCTGGCTGGTAATGGATGTTTCAGGGAAGAGCCCCAAAACACATAAACTATCTCACACCGATTGCATTTTAGAGCACTCTGCTCTGAAAAAGACAGCCCGCACTCAACAGCTCTCCAGAGCAAAATGAGCTATAGGCAGCAGAAAGCACTTGCTTCTTCAGGGAGACCTAGACCTGCCTCCTGGTATCTGGGAGAGAGCCTTTTGAAACACCCAGCTGCAGCACGGTAAATAGCAGTCTGTCTTGCTGTGCTACATTCCCAGTCAACTCGGGCAATCAGTTCTGCCACGGCTGGAAGACAGTTTTGACAATGCAAATTTCCTGAGCTAGGAATTTAGTCACTTGTGACTGTGTTGCTCTACTCCTATTTCTTCACCTCAGTCAAAATCCACTCATCTACCTCACTGAAATGAGTCAATTCTTTCTTGCTATTTTCTG
This sequence comes from Tetrax tetrax, assembly GCA_009806455.1. NCBI lineage: Eukaryota > Metazoa > Chordata > Aves > Otidiformes > Otididae > Tetrax > Tetrax tetrax. The sequence continues at coordinate 375,483 of WHYT01017731.1, read as the reverse complement.
CAAAGAACATAAACACCACAAAGTGACAACAATTGGGTTCTCTCTGTCAATGCTTGCAACCATTTCATGACCATCAATGGACACTAGGACAGACAAAACTATGAAGTGATATCTTCTGAACTCAAGCCATCGGTGTTGGCATGCACAACACAGCATGTGCGTACGACTGTGCCCTCCATTGGCGTGGCTGGGTGTACAGCTGCTGACCAATGTGATGATCAAAATGGAATTGGCCCACCAGGCCTTGTGTTTGCTTATCTTCCTTCATGCCCACTTGCAGAACAAAGTGCCTGTCAGTTTAGAGACAGTCAGTGCTTACCCTTTTCAAAGCCCAAATAGGAATGGAAAAGGTGAGAAAGAAAAAGAAAAGAGGGGGAAAAAAAACCCCAAAACAATTTACCTTAATGATATGGTTTGGTTAAGAATTAAGTGTTGATGAAAATTTGAAAGCTAAAGCCCACTTTTTAATTCACAGACCAGCTGCAGCACAGCATGCAGAAAGTGGGGTTGTCTGTCTCATTTGCTAAAACACCTCTTTCCTAGCATGGCGATGACTATACTCTTCTGTAATTCAGTTTAATTGAAATTCTATGCCTGTTAAATTCTGAGTCCTATATTGATCAACATATGTCAACTGTGGAAAATTGTACTAAATTGTGTTGTGTTACTGTGCAGCAGTCAACTGTCCATTGGTGTCTGAAGTTAATTTCACCTACTCAAAATTGGACCTAGACTGATATTACATCTAGAATTGGATTTTCTGTTCTTGATTTTTAATAACAAGGATTTGTACCACACTCAGAGAGATAAACAGAGCCAGAAATTTGGGCTCTGAATCCATCAACTCATACTCATGAAGCAGAGCCTCGCCTGGTTAGGGGCTGCATGGGCAACCTCCCAGAAGCAGTCACCTGTTGGAGAAGGTGGCACTGCAGTTTTGACAAACAGCTCTCCCTCTGCCGATCCCGTTACATAGGGTACATGGCAGTTAAGTATGCTTCTGACCACATTTTTCACAACAGTATTTTCCAGGCCTTCTTTCCCTGTTCTGAATGATCTCCTGGGGCTTTCTGCAAGAATCGTGATACTGAAACGTTGCATTGTGAGCACTGGTATATGTGATATTCTAATCCAGGCAAGATTCTCCCAAATATAAAACAGGAAGAGAAGGATAAAATCATGTCAGTGTATATGCAGAAAGCAGATAAAACAATAAAGAGACCCAAATGTGCTTGCTGCTTACTGGACCAGCCTGGAATTAAGCAGAAGTGCGGTACATGGGATCATCATTTGGGTCTTTTGGCACACCAGTCACACTAGTCTTCAGGAACCATAACTCAGTATCTAACACTCCAGAAAACTGGAAGAGGTTAAAGATCACATTTCAGATGTCACAGACTTTGAAACTTGCCATGGGTGAATTTTCCATCCTGAGCAGTTTTCTTCATGAGGTGAACAGGTGACTTGTAAGAAGGGGCAAACACTAATAAGATTGTTTTTTTCCCTCTGCAGCCTAGTGCTAAGGGTGCTTCCCTATATTTCTGAAAGGAAAGTGAATTAAAGGCATTGAATAATTACGAACAGATTTTGGGATAGAGAGACTGTTGTATGAATATTTTCTTATTTGGATTTATTCCAGCTGGAATTAACTAGCAAGGTTAGTTGGTTTTTTTTTTCCTAACCCCAGTCATTGGACAACAAAATCTTTCTGCAAAACAACAGAGTAAAGTAGTTCTCCATTCTGTAACACCTCCTTTTGGATTTTCTGTTCCTTGATCTCCCAGATTAACTGTCTATGGCCTAACCTCAAAAGCTGGAAATGGTGAAAGAGAAAAGTGCTAAGAAAAACTGGCTAGACAAGAGAAACAGAGAATGAGCGGGAGTCAGTTTTACCTCTCTGTTGCTAGACAGAATCTGGCTGTAGTTGTCTTTTCCACTTGTTGGCCAGTATAAAGCCAGTTAACTGTCCCACATTGGTTCTTCGTGGACAGTAAGATGTTGCTTTAGGCTGACATATTTCAGCATGGAGGATCTTCGATGAATTCTAACCGTTTGCTCTGAGGAAGGGTTATAGGAACAGACTGAGCAGTGCTATTCATGACAAGATTGGAACGGACACTCCGAGATGCACAGCTCTTTTATCAGATAGCTAACCCTCCAGCTGGGTGTGGGTGGGAGATCCAAGGAAGTAAATTGCCTGTCACAGAGCCTCTCTGAGTCACGCTAGTGATCATATGGCTGCTGGGCTTACGTCTGCAGTCTAGTAGAGGGGCTGAAGATGAAATGGACCTGTTAAAATAAGATTCAAACACAGAGACTTCTAGGAAAGGACCATCTGAGGTTGCCTAGCTTCTCTATCTGCCCTAGGTTGCTCTAACAGCTCCTGACAGATGCATGTCCCCTTTGTTCTGAAAGCAGCAATGGGGATCCCTGAGCCTCCCACCCCAGTGCTTAAATGCAGACCTTGCTATCACATCCTTAGTACTTTCTTCATGTCTCAGACAAATCCACCCCTTGCTGCAGGTGAAGCCTATCACTCCCACTCTTACCTGCCATGGTGAGCAGATTATTTCCCTCCTCTTTGTAGTCATGCAGGTATTTAAAGACTGTAACATGTTCTCCCTCTATCCAGCTCTTTCCTGTGCTAAACAACCCTGAGTTCTTTTGACTTTTCCTCTGAAATCCTGTTTTCCAGTTCTCCAATTGTTTCTGTAGATCTTCTCTTCCTGACCTACATTTTTGTGAAAAAACACACCCAGAACTAGCCACAGTGCTCTGGCTGTGACCTAACTAATTCTGAGAAAAGCAGAGGGGTCATTCCAGTACCTATTTCCAAACTAGACTGCTGGTTTCCCCTCACAACAGAATTTATGTCATGCTGGTGATCCACAGTTCCCAAGCCCTTTTCATAACCAGTTTGTCGCCTGCCTCAATCTGCGCAGTCGATTCTTCCTGCCTATGTATAAATTCTTGCTTCGGCTTTCACTGAATGCATCCGCCCTCCCTTTAAATTTTTTTTTTTCAGAACATTTCTCCAATTTGTTTGATCTTCTCAAGTGGAAGCTCTTGCACTGAGCAGCCTCTACAAATACACACTGGAGTTTAAATTCCCTAGTGTTAAAAATATATGCTTGACTGTAAAACACTCTACTTTTTATATGGAAATAGCAGCTCGCTGGGACAAAAGTGGCATTGTGTTGCATGGCATGCTGAAACAATCTGGGGAAAAGAAAAACTATTGCACACCAAAAATAAAAATACAAACTAAATAAATAAATAAAGCCAATGGGATTGAATTTACAAACATATCAAAAACTTCCTACACAGACACATTTACTTTCCATGTAAAAATAGTTTCTTATCTGCTTTTACCTCCATTCTGTATGCACACTGTACATCTCAGGGGACTGACTGGTTGATATGTTATTGATTTTGGGAGGAGGGGACATACAGAACTGACTCATACTTCTTTAGCAAATAGTACAAGTATTCACTCAACATCCATTGGCCTCAAAATGCAATTCTGTCCTCTTTTCCCTCTTTTCTCATTTTGTTTTCAACCACCATTGACAGATACCTTCAGCTTTCTTCTCTTTCATGCTGCATAGGGGAAGCAGCAGTAATTAATTCTAATCACAGGGAAGAAAAGCACAACTGTAGAGGATGTTCAATGGAAAAATATGGCCAGAAACTCCCCACTCACAGTTCTGTCTGTCTGCATCTATAATGCACAAAGAACTGTGAATTCAAAAGAGAGAGGAAATGCACCGCTCACTCGATATTTTGTATTTGTAGTAGACCAGCAGTGAAATAGAGAAAAAGTAAAGCTCTGTTTAAACTGGGAACACATCTGCGGCCAGACTGGGACAGACCAATAGACCCCTCCAAGGACAATACCCACTTTTTTGGTACTGCTCAGTTCTCTATGATATTGCTGCATGATACATCCATGGTTTGACATTATGTGTAGGTGGAGACTCAGTGATACTACAGTTCAGTGTGCATTAAGGATAACCATTTCAGGGCTATTTATAGTATAAATATTAGTAAAGTGACACACATTCAAGAGGTACCATCTTTCCTTCAGCTTCTTCTTCCAAACTTTCTTCTACCAGGAAGTTTAAGCCTTGTGAATTTATAACTCCCCTGTCAGCCACTGAATCCACCTACGCACACATACAACTTGCCCCCCAGGTGAAGACAAATCAAGACAGTTTTAGGCATCTGTGCTCAAAGAAATTGCTTCATACACCAAATACCCCAATAGAGATGGACACCTCTTAGCAAATTGCCACTTTTTCCTTGCCAGATGGCTCCCTCATATAATTCCAGAAGACGCATCAGGTCAAGCCTTCCCTGTCCTTCAAGCCACATTTGACTGCAAGCTTTGCATGCTAAACACCTCCCTCAACACCACCTTCTCAAAGTAATGACGTGTCCAGTCCTTTTTTTCTTTTAAGATATCCATTGAAATATTTTCTGAATAATATCCCTCTTCACTGATATTCACAGCTCGGTATCTGTGACAGAAAGTTTCATGGATACTAAGTCCTCTTTATTCACCAACTTTTACCTGTTTTACACATCTCATGGGAAAGTATGTAGACATGGATCTGCCAGCTCCACCTCTGCCAGCAATTAAGTGAAATCTTTTATTTTTGTGAGCTAAGTGAGCTAAGGGAAAGGGGAAACAGTTACTACCACTTTCAAAACACCTCTGATGAAAGTTCCATGGCACATTTAATTCTTGCAAACTTCAGTTTGGACTCTACTGGGGAAGCACTCTGCATTACAGAAATGGTGTTATAACTTTGTTTCCTCTCAGTCCAGGTGGCATAACAAAGCCAATTCTTTCCTTACCAGCAGCATCCTAAGCACTGACACAGCACTGTGCAAACCATACATTTTGAACTAGGAGGGCTCCCCAACCAGGCTTCTTTTACAGGGAAGAAGCACTAGCAATCCCCCACTAAAAGGGACAACAATATGCAAATAGCAGACATGCTCGGTCAGAAAGACTTTGTGGCAAAGTGCTTGGCTTCACTCAGAGGTGATATCTGCACAGACACAGGAGGAGGAATTCAGGTCTAACAGTAGCACTGAATTTTAATGGTTAAATAAAAAAGATGCTAAGAAGTGGGGAGTTCTGGTGGACAGACCTGGGCTGCTCATCTTAGTATCCAGGTCCTGGTGTTTAACCCCTTAACTAGTGTTTGGTCAAAATGTGATCTCAAGTCTAGAACAGAGACAGATGTGCCACTAAACAAGCATGGTTTACTCTTGGAGGGAAAGAGACACTAAATTCTTTTTTAAAAATGACAAAGGTAGAACAGTACCTAATTAGTTATTGCAGTTTATTGTATAACAATAAAAATAAGCAAAGAAAAAAAAAGCCAAAATTTTGTCTGATATAATTAAACTGATCAATCTCTCAACACAGAATTTCTAAGTTTCTTCATTTACATACCACTATCTTTGGGCAAGCAAGTCTCTCAATAGCTTAACAACACAGTTTTACAGGATTTGGTATGGGGAGTTAGACATGTTTTCCATTTAATTAGTGATGTCTCTAAATTTCACAGCATGGTCTGAAATTCCATACCTACCTTACATTTTTTACCCATTTTTCCTCCAATAAAAACATATGAACTGAAATAATCCTATAAAGCAGCACTAATATTTCCTTGCCCAAAGGATTCAAAATGTTCTAGACTTTTACTCACCACTAACAAGGAGCTGCCTCATTAAAATATGCATTAAAATAGCAGTAACTGTTTAACGGGATGCGGTAACACTAAACAAACTTTAAGACAAGAAGAAAGAGCAACGAGTCTGCATGAGAAGTTCAGAGAGATAAAAGATCATTGCATCTGCACCACAATTTGGCTAAGAGATAGCTGCTAGAACATCAAACACTAATATCAAGCCTTAGTATTGTATATCATATATATCCAAAGGCATAAGGATTTAAAAAAAAAAAAAAAAAAAAAAAAAAAAAAGCAGCACTGAATCATTTCTATATCCTCTGAGCCAGTGGAAGACAAACAGACAGTTACTCCAGCAAGAAGAATAGACTTAATTCTGTGCATTCAGAACCGCTCATGGAGGGGTCTGGTGATGTGAAAGAATGGACTTCACTCAGCATTTTTAATTCACAGACACTCCTAAAAAAGTAGTCCTTTTGATGTCCCACTTCCATATGGGTACAAGCGGACTCAGCCATTTATGGTCTCTCTTCTGATTTCTACCAGAACATAGAATAAAAAGAGCAACAAAAGGATGCTATGCAGGTATTTTGAACCCACCAAAATGTTTTGTTTACCCATGGAGTATACAAAGTAAATGGTCCTTGGAGCGATTTTGACTGGTGTTTATTCCTACTGCTTAGTGCAGGCACCCAGGGAAACACTTCTTGTGCTATTTCAGTAGCTTCAGCATCATAGAAGCTAAAAATGTCTCTGTCCTCATCTTTCTAACATATCACTGGAATGACAGAGACAAGAAAAGAGCCCAGCAAATACAGTGTGTTGATTAGCTAGTGGCATGCATAAAAGGAAGAAAGAAAGATTTCAGGTATTTTATTTTACTCCAATTTTCACTCAATCTGATTGTAACCAGCCATTTTCAGAGCCAATACTGTCTCTTCTTTCATAGAAGCCTCAGAAGTGGGGACTTTTTTTTTTTTTTTTTTTTAATCACTATGACAGTAACTTATTACAGTGTTGATTTATACCAAGGAGCAGGGGGGATAACTTGAGGCCAACTTGAAGCTTTACCATTTAATCAGCAATAGGTAAATGCAACTCATCACTGTAGGCTGTGAAAATACTACCTGCTATTTTGATTTCCACAAAAGAGCTGATGCCTTTGTAAAGAATGTGTTATGTTTCTGCAGACGAGAAAAACTCAGGTGATATGAAAAACATTGATTAATCAGGTAAGCATCCCCCAAATATATCTGTTTATTCTAAACATGCATACAATTATACATGAATACTATCTGATGGGCCTAGAGATGCATTTGTATCATGTCAGGCCTTTCACCTCCTCCTAAAAACCTCATGAAAAGAATGGGCAACAACAGGGTCAGAGGTCAACAAATCTTTTTAAAATCACTCAAAGGTTCAGATTCTCCATGAGTTGTGGGCAGTAGTTGGAATGAGGAGAACTATCAAGAGAGTCTTATTTTTCAGTTCTTCCATCACTAATTGAATCACCAGGTAGAGCTAGCTGAAACACACACAAATTCAAGTGGTCATTATGTTCTCAGTTGCAAGTTTCGTGTTATTTTTGCTAGCTTACTAGGATTTTGTCTTTTTTTTTTTTTTTTCTTGTATAATGTCCACAGTCAGTGCATTCCTGAGTGCTGCAGCTTAGATTTCAAGTTCCAGACCATGGCTGGGAGGAAGTGTCACTGACATAGCAGATGTAAGTTCTGTTGTCAGCTCTGCAATTTATTTCCTATCTCACTTTGCACATGCCTTTTTCTTCTCCCAGAATATATTTGTCCATCTAAATTGTACAGCATTCTATGCAAGGATGGTCTCTTAGCACTTTTATCTGGCATCAGTCAATAAGGCTCCTGATTCCTCCTGAGTCTTGAGCAGTATTGTAAGGCAAGCAATTAAGAAAAGCAAAAAGTTGATTATTCTACCTTAAAAAAAAAGTCTGTAATGAAAATAAGGCTGTGCAGATAGAAAAAAAGATACGTCATATGACAATTTTGCTCCATTACACAACAAAGAGTCCACTGTGAGCAGCTCTCTAACAAGCTGGATGTTAGTAATTTTTTGTCCAGGCCACTCAGCAAATACTGATAAATAACAAGCGAGTATGCATTTACGAGTGATTTATTAACCAAGACGGAGAGCTAACGTTGTAGCACAAACTATGGTAAAAACAAATGGGCATACTTAGTTTGCAGTCACCAGTAGAGGCATCTTCACCAGTGATCATGGAGACTTGGACTGCAGACGCTGCAAGGCACAGGTTTTGGTCTGCCCTCATACAACAGTTCGTACCGTGGGATCCCGGTCCATTATGAGATGTCATGAAAGCTAAATTAACACAAATACATATCTAGAAAGGAGCAAATGATAGATGTTTTGTGGACAGCCAGACTGCCATATTATTTGGATTACACTGTTCTACTATAGCCCAGGCAGTTCTAAGAAAATATTATAAAGATGCCCAGGATATTTTCAGGAGCTGTCTCATGCAGTAGTCAATCAGCTGCAGTGATTCGAAGCACTGCTGGTATTGGAAAGCATCCTTTGCTGTATTCATTTGTGAACTGCTGCATACAGAAATCTGAGCACACAAGAGATCTAGAATCACAGGTAATATCTGACAGAAGTCTTTCTATCTTAGAAATTCAGCCATCAACACCTGCTGAGCTGGGCTCTGCTTCAGATGAGTGTTATGGAAAAGCTATTGATTAAACTACAGCTTTAGCTCCGTTTACCACTTACACACACAGACACACAAACAATTAAATACATTACAGAGCTGAATAGCATTTCAAATTATAGGAGTTTCTCCTTCCAAAAGCACTTAAAAACATTATCCACAGACATACATATATATGTTTGCACTGTTTAATTGACATTGTTTTCCCAACTCCTTCAAGTCACCTGTAATATCAAGTCAATTAAGTATTATTTTCGCAACCTATTTACTGAGATACCTAGCAATCAATCCACCTACACACAGAGAGAACAAATGCTTATGGGGGATGGTAGAGCTTAAAAAAAACCTGCTGAAAAACTGTCAGCCTTCTCCAATGGCAGCCAGGCTCATAGCTTTGCAGGATTACACAGCCTGACATCTTGCAGAAAATAAGTCCATGGGATAAAAGCTCCATATTCTGACACTGCCTTTCCTTCTCTGCAAATCAATACACTCCTGCATGGAATAGCATTACTATTTCAAGTTATACACGTGCTAAATATGTTTTGGATTACGCTGGTATAAATAAATAGATGAGAATACATTTCTTTTCCATCTCTGGTCATGACATCATCCTTACAACAGAAACTAGTGCTGGGACAGGACAGTAACCTGGGACACTCAGGTAAATCAGGTTTGGTTCCTGTCATTGTCACGTGCTTCCCAGGTGACCTCGGGCATGTCATGCAGGGCCTGATTCCAAAGGGAGCTGTGCACGTGGTGGAGATGCAGTAAATCCCAGGTGCTTGGTATCAGCTCATCACTCCATCTCGGCTCATCTAGCAGTTCACAGCATACTCAGCTAACTAAACAGTCATCTCTGCATTATATTAATTTTTTTTTTATATGTGTGTAGCAGCGATGAAGGAAACAGATAGGAGATAATAAATTGCTTTTCTGTGAAGCTAGTCTAAGTCAGGGTCAATTAGGCTGACAGGTGCTGTATTTGCAAAGTCTCACTGTGGTCTCTCTCACCAGGAAGCGTGTGGGGTTGTGGAGCAGAAGGGTTTGTCCTGTCCTCTGCCACGTCAGGCTTTGCTATCTCGTGAGAGGGCATATGATCCCATTGACAAATACATTTTGTCTATGTGTCCTATTCACTAACCTTGTAAATCAAAGCATTAAACCCTTTTCTTCCTCCCTTTGTTTGTGCTGCCTCTCAGACTCCATCCCTAAGCACCAGTAACGTCCCTAGCACAAGGGGGCTCCAATTTACACAATTGGGGTCTTTCAACACGAACCAAACAGCAATAAATCCTAGCAGCGCACTGTACAGAGCCAGCATGAGCTGAAATCGGAGATGGCTATAAAGCTCTTTCGGAGTGAAAACTATTATTATTGGTATTGCTTCATTTAGTGGAATGGCAGCTCATACCCTTGTACAAATACGTGCATTTGGGCACCAAGCCAGGCACTAAAACAATAGTAACTGTTACTTGTCAGGTCAGACAAGATCAATCAGGCCAGGATTTGGAGTTCAAACCACTATTGGAATACTGCTTCCTGGGAGCTAAAGCAAACTAAATTAAAGCTCAGGTATTCACACTGCCAGAGCATCTCAAAATGAAATTTAAAGGGCTTCTTCACAGAGATCGGAGGGTAATGCAAACAAATGCCCATGAATATTTGTTCACATTTTACAAGCCTTTGCTTTGGACATTTTCAGCCGCCTTCAGTACTTTATTGTGTGTTCAAGTGATCCACATTTCATGGTTCAAAAGTCACAGCATTTCAGTGCTCACTGCAAATGGGCTGTCTAACATTTCCAGTTGGGGAATAATACCAGATGATTCCCCTTGCTCAGCTGTATCTTTTAAGATAGTCCAACTTCTGAATTCAATACCAAATAAAAATTGGAAACTTCCTTTCTCCTCAGACCATGCTAGTTTTAGCCAAGGTTACTTGGTTTTACTTTTTTTTTTTGCCTTCTATGCTCATCTCAGTCAGGGCTGAAAAAAGGTCTAAAACTCAAGTCTCCCATCACGATGGCGCTTTGCTACTTTATCCCCAATATCTATTCCTGCCTTTACGCTCTCTGTGCTAATCTTCACTCACTAACCAGTTGATGTGCCTACGCATCCTGTACAATGAGACACACTGGCAGCTGTCACAGCATCACTGAACCTATTGTTTGATGTGGTGCATGCGTACTCTTTTCCCAGCACTTTCAGCCTGCCTTTTCATCACATTCAATGCGAACATAGCACAAGGAAGGAACAGAATTTCAGTTTAAATCAGCCACTGTTATATACTGACGACAGTTCTGGAACAGACATTTTATCCCTTATTGTTCTTTTTCATAAGAAAAACACATTGCCTTCCATAAATCTTCTCTGTGAGTCCACAGGGTCATCTATTTGCCAAAAGAGCAATTATTGATTATTCCCAGCCTGCAGCTTCTGTCGCTGTTCCTGAAAGTGTGTGTCCACTTCTAATCAGAGCTAAGGTTATGACACAGAGCTTTTGTCATCTGCTTTGCCGGAAAACAGCAATATCCCAACAATATCCACAACCAATGCAGTGGTGTAAAGAATGGGTTCTTAGTGAAGAATCCTCTTTTATTAGAATCCCATATTTTAGCAAGGTTGATGCCCTGCGTATCAGTCAAATCAGCTGCAAGTGCAGTCCAACCTCCAAGTCTGTCTGAGCAGGAATCTCTGCCAACTTTTTCTAGCACATTAAGGCTTACAGGAAAAATTAAGCAGTGTTTGTGTTTCAAAATACCAGTTAGGCATAAGACTTAGCCAGGCATTTAGAATAACTATCAATCACTTGAAATTTTGAATCTGGGTGTTCTGATCCTTCTTGCTCACCAAATAATCACATTATCTCACCAAGGGACAGTAAAAGATGTGGATCTGCTAACTGATATTTAGAGGTTTTAGACAAAAACCTCAGCCATTGCTGGGACTGACTGGCCCCAGGAAATGCCAGTGCTGGTCCTTCTTAGATCATTAGTCTGAATCAATGACGATGGTTTGAAGGGGCCACTGTGAAATGAGTTGCTAATAATCATCATGTGTACAGACAGCATTTCAGAGTGGGCTGGCATGCCCCATGACAGCCTTTACTTTATGTTCATGTGTTTAATCCTCATATCAGATAATTCACACCCATTTAAGAATGCCATCCTGGGAAAATAAATCCTCAGATAACCCGCACAATCAAATAATCCACCAAATCAGATGTCGAGGGATGACCAGGGATAGGGAAACTATTAGGAAAAAAGGGGCAGACCGTGGGAGTCAGAAGCGGTAGAGCTTGTAGAGAAAAAGGGATGCTGAGGTAAAAGTCCCCTCATCTCATCCGTAAGTGTGGGCAGAGACCACGCTGCTCCCGAAGCATTTTGTCTTGGTTGTTTTTTTTTTTCACAGAGAACAAGCAGCCTGTTCATGAGAGAATGTAATACTATACAGAATAAATGAGATTTGAAAACTGCGTATTTTCCACCCACACTACAATGGGCATTATTGCTGGTAGCTAGAAGTGGGAATAGCTGGGTAGACAACCAGCCTTAATTAAGGAGGAAGGCATATTCTTCTCAAGAGAAAGCCAGGTTTGCAAATGTTTGCATCGAGCACGTTCCATGGATTTTAGATGTGGCACCATTTGCAAAGCAAGGTCTGATTGAAAATGAGTGCACTGTAGGGCATCATTTTCAAAGTCCTGCACAGGATGTTCCTCCAGACAAGCAAAGGAGGACAGATTTTCAGATGCTGTCGCTTCTTACTCTATGAATTGCAGGTGAGGCATTCATCCAAAATACCAAGTGTCAGAAAAAAGGGCTACAATATCTGCAAGGGCTGAGCCCTCTGAAACATCACAGACCCCTGAGCTGGCATTTGAACAACTCAAGCTGAGCTGGAAAATAGTTCAGGGCTCTGTTGCTGGGTTCCTATGCAGCCATGGCATGTGTGGCCAAACTTGGTCTGCACTGACACTGGAAATGAGCAAGTTGGACTCTCTGTGTAAGGTGTGAGCAATTACACCCCTTTAAATCACAATGTTGTTATTAAGAGAACTTCCTTTAGGATCACAAGGGGTTAGGAAGGCTAGACTGATGAAGAGTTCCCCAAGCAAACATGGACCTTCACTCATGACACATTTCCAGTAGATTCTCAGAAGTATTAGTCCCTTATGGAGCCTTGGCTGCCAGGACTGACAAAAGAGAGATGGAAGAAGTTGTTGCTAAAAAGCATTTTGCAAAAGGATTTTCCATGTAAGCTCATCATTTGTAGAACAGTTTTGATGCCCTTCCTGCATTTGTGTTGTTTTCAGAAAACTGTTTGAAAACAGAAAGCTGATTACTGTTCATGGCGAAAAGCTGAAATGTTGTGTTGTTTATTCTGCTTTGGAAGTGTTTCGGCTGCAGACATCTGAACCTGGCTCCATTTCACTTCTGTATGGCTTCCAGCCTCCCCTGGAGACATACTCACAGACACACAGCCCTGTCCTCTGCCCTCCCACTAGCAGGCTGCCACCAAGCCAGGAGGTGCTGCTTCCTCTAAAGTAGTCGTCAATGTCAGCAGATGAATCCACTGACAGATGGAGACTGATAGTCATGAAAAAAACCAGTCCTGCCCTAGAGATCAAATCCATCAGCTTCCCGCCATGTCTCACTCCTCTTGCTCGCCCAGGAACTGACTCCCTAAGTTCCGCTGGAAGATGAATCTCCCTAGAGCCAAAGCACAGAGCTGCCAAGAAGCTGGCTGAGCCGGGGTTTTGTTGTTTCACACTGTAATTACACATTAAGATTTGGAATGTTTTTCTGGTGTTTTTTTTTTTTTTAGAGGCAGCCTAGTCTCTCCGGCCTGTCCCATCCAGATGGTGCTCCAACTGGATGCGAATCTTCAGACAACACTTTTCAAACTGGAACTAAAAACCCAACAACAACAACAACAAAATGTAACTGAATGAATTCTGTGTCTGTGAAAGACACACAGCTGCAAGAGGGTGGGAGAAAAAGAACCAAATCCCCTAAATGCCTCAGGTATCCATAAGAGACATACAGATCTGACTCTTGGTGGCAGTGGCCCAGGTGGCACCCAATGGTCAGGATCTGGCCCCTCCACTCCTTGCAGGGCACATGGAGAGAGGCTGGTGCCCCAGGAGGTGACAGAAGATCTGCATGCTGAGCAGGAGCTTTGCAGAGGGAGTCAGAAGGAAACAGCAGGCACAAGCGAGCACCGTAAATCCTCCTGCTCTGCAGTGCCTGAAGCAGGGCGGGACAGAAGGCTTCTCCGTGCACACAGACCCTTGTCCTTGGACTGGTTTCCACTTGTATGTCAGGATGCTTTACCAGAAATACCATGCACAGTCCTGGAAAGAGTGATGCTGCCTCCAACCTCCCTCCTGCCAGAGGGAGGTCCTACCTGCTGAGCTCCACAGCCTGGAGGCCTTTCTCACCCTCCTGGTGATGGCACAGCTCTTCCACTCCTTTCTGCAAGGAAGCACAAGATGCTCCCCCCTACCCAAACCATCACCAGGGGACACAGGCCAAGAATGTGCTTCTCGAGCTGGGAATGACTTTAATTGGGATGCCCTGCTTTGGAAGTAGGTGTTTATCTAAAAGATGATTCCACAAAGTTGCTACCTACCTCCATTTTCAGAACAAAGCAGTTACATCTTATTTTGGGGAGAGCCCCGTCTTTTTATTGGGTGCTGTCTGTTCAGAGGGTGTGGGTCAGAGTGGGCCTCCCCAGCACCACTCTGTGGTTTCAGTGACGGTGAGGTTCCAAGGCATGCTGCACATAGCACAGGTCTTAGTCTGGGCATTTAGGCAAGATTGGTGTAAAAAAGGGAGATGTCAATAAGGGCATCAAAAGATGGGCTCTAAAAGGTGGTGTTTAGCAGGTAGGTAATTTTGGAACGTAATTTTTGAAGGATATGCCACAAATCCCTACAAATGTTGTTTTCGGAACCCAAATCCTTTCCTAGATCCTAACTAGATCCTGACTTTCCTACACCAGCCCTGTACCACTGCTCTCACAGTCCTCCTTTAGGCTGATCTCCAAAGAACAGCAATAGTAAGGGTCTCCGTGATGTGCCACTCATGATGTGCAGGCTCCAGAGACTTCAGGCACAGGCATGGAGTCACCAACTATACCTGAACTGTAAGGTGTGGCCCACATATGGTTTTGCTTCCAAAATACCAAGTCAGCATGGCCTGGGTTCAAAGTAAAATGTCATGCAGTTCCTCTAGAAGTTGACACAAGTTGTTATTATTTGGGTTTTGTTTGTTGTTGTTTTTTTTTTTTTTTCTTTTAAACTCAGAAACAAGAAAAGGCCATAGCCATAAAGGTCTGTCTGTCAGAACTGAATCAAGGCCATAAAACCGTGTAGACAAAGAAAAATAGTTGGAGTCAAATACCGAGTTTTGATCCTACAAAGCAGAGGATTTCTACCCCTTCCTGGATACCCATGCGACTATTTACACAAATTCATTTCCATGAGTTTAGAGCCTGAGGAGCCAGCACGAAGCCTGATGCAAGAATAGCAAGCTAGTACATGACAATCCAGAAGAAACTAAATTTAAGTTCCTTTCTGATTACCTACCGTGCAATTATAAAGGAAGCCCCTCCATCTAAATGGCTTCATGTTAATTTTCTTCATCTATTTCACACTTCCCCCCGCCTTTATCTCCCCCTTTCTCCAACAATACAAATGGTGTTGGCTTGGACATATTTTCTCTCCAGCAGTTCAATAATTTGGAGACAGCGATGCATCAGAGCTCTCTGTTGGAAAGCACATTCAAACATTTACTATTCACTCCTACGCTGATTACTCACTCAGAATGTTTAAAAAAAATAATAATAGCAACATTTAAAAGCAACAAAAATACCAATCTAAACAAAAAATGGGAATATGGAAGTGTACAGCATTAAAATAAACTCTGGCTCCCTTGCCAAACTCATTAATAATTTTGGCTTTCCAAAAAAAAAAAAAAAAAAAAAAATTTGGATTGCTCTGCTCTTCAAGTATCAAAACATCCAATTAACACAGCTAATTAGCGTCACAAACAGCAGTCAAAAGAATGGTAATTTAGACTCAGGATTTCAAAGGTTTCTTAATCCCAGGCCAATGCAACTAATCTCTCAGAGGCTGAAAGTGTTTTGTTATTGCAATGCAATTGTATAGCATCCCATCAATTAGTGGCATTGCAGGGAACACTCACTTGCATGATTCATTTGTCTAATCAGAATAAAAAAAAAAAAGGAGGAAGGGCACAAAAAGGAACAGAAAAATCTAGCTCCTTAAAATATGCAGTATCAGTTTTTCCAAATAATTTATACCATAGCTGGAAATGAGTGTGAATAACACTATGTCCTTCCCAAAACGAAGCCAGCAAGCTGAAGGGTTTTCGCTACTTTTAAAGAGATTAATAGGACAGTAAAGCCAGCCACACATGTGATATCAGCTGGCCTGCAATTAGATGTCTTGGCTGATATGAACATTTTCTTTGAAAGGGAGGGAGGAAATATATTTGAATTAAAAGATCCCTTTCTTATCAACCTTCCCTTTTTGCAGGAAACACACAAAAATGGGGAGATTCTCAGCAGACAGACGCTGTTACATCCTCATGACAGTCAACGGCACATTATCCAGGGATTTGACCCCCAAAGGTCCTGGCAATCCCAAAGTTTACCACATATCTTACAATGTCACTCACATTTCCAAAAGCCCGGTATTTCCAGTGGGATGGGAATGGAAATACACTCAGCACCACGGCTGGGATCACTGTTCTTTTCTTGGCTACAGAACTCAAGTTACCAAATTAAGATTTGAAGGTGTATCTGCAACACCCAAATGTCTCTGCTTGTTCAGATCTTGCATTAGGTCCTTTTTAAAGGTAAAGTCCATTTGAAAATGAGCAAGATTCAAGTTTGGATACAAACTCCCTTCATTTGCCACGTTTCTCTGTAAGTTCTGGTCCAGCTCAACCCTAGTTTCTGATCAAAACTTTTAAATTTTTACCTTCTTCCACACTCTGCTGCCTGGCACTTCCCAGAACTGCTGCAGTCTTTTGGCCTTCTGCTGAACTTTATTTCAGATTAAAAGGCTTGAATGTCATGCTATACCTTCCCCATCACCAACAGACTGTGATGCTTTGCACCTAATCCTCGCTCTGGCCTACAACGTGACCTCACGATCACTTGTGCCTCAATTTCTCATCAAACCAGTGCTAAGTAGTTCCAGACTGGACTCCAAAGGGATGCACAGGGATGCAATAAAGTCGGCATATGTTAAAGAAACCAAAGTAGTACCTGAGCTCTGGAATCAAACCATTATATTCTACGAGCATGACAAATTGAGGGGATTATGACAAAGAAAACGTTGCAGAAAAACAGTGGTAAATCACAGATTTACTTTAAGTAACTTGTACACAGAACTAAGCTGTTTAGTATAGCCTGCACCTCAAAGAGCTACAGTGATTCACCTATGTAACAACAACGCTTTTCCCTTCCAGCGTATGCACGCATTGATCCCTGCCTCCTCACATCAGGGCCTTTCTGCTCCATTTCCCGTTGGTTACATAGCTGTCTTCCAAACCATCAGCATTTCTACCACAGAGGTAGCCAAGGACTTCACAGTTCTGGATACTTTTAGTCTAGCCACACATTGGAGTGTATGCTTAGAAGAGGCTGGGGATGAAACACTCACTACAAAGTAGTTGGTCCCACCCATAGTATCCTTTCTTTATGTCTGGAAAAAGTGTGAAAAATCCTGAAAGCAAATAGACTTGAATCAAAACAAGATCAAGCAGCCAGAAAATAGATTCTTCATGACAAGAGGGAACCTTTGCCCTCCCCAGTCCTAATTTGTAGCTCCTGTATTGGACCTGCCATACAACTGCACTTAATAGGATTGTATTGAACAAGACAACCGGTGAGCAGAACAGGCTCTGTAATGAGTTAAGTGCATGGCCAAATCTAGCTGAATTCAAGAACATACAAAAGCTAGGACCACTCTCTACATGAGTCCAGTAAATGATCCTAGTACCAGTTCTGGTCCAGGCAAAGTAGGTATAGAAAAGGTATTTAGAGGTGGAAAAGTTAATGTACAAATACAGTGTTCACTCTTGAAACCATTACCATGTTTAAAGGCATAAAGCACTAATGAAGATGTATAGACTCAATCTCATGGACTTATAGACTGAATCTTTGCCTCACTTGTATTAAGCTCTGGCTGTTCTATCACACTCAATCATCCTTAACACACTCATTGGCATCAACTGCTTCTTTTGTCCTGTACAGACAGAGATCCTCATATGCTGCAGCTTTTGACATAAAGTCTAAAGAATGTAACTATTACGGTGTGCTTTGTTGTTGTGACTGGACTCTGTACACGTTGGGGGGAGTTGTTGCCATTTACTCAAGAAAAAATAGGAGAAAGACCACCTTTAGGAAGCCCAGACAAAGCAAAAAAAAAAAAAAAAAAAAAAAAAAAAAAAAAAAATGCCCTGAACAGTATGCTTGATTAATGCCTGTTATTAGAAATGGTGCAAATGGGAACCTTGGCTATTAATTCCTTCGCTGTTTCAGGACTAAGGAATTCTCAAATCAAAGTCTGTCTGTATTATTTTAACAACAGAATGAGTGTTATAAAAAAGAGAAAGAAGGAATCTATATTCATTTCTGGTTCACACAAGTCATAAAAGCTTACCAGTCTTGCAGGTTTCAAACCTCAAAGGCAGGTATCCTTTGTAAAGAGGGTGATATGATAGGGATCATTTATACTATTTCTTTAAAAGTGCTGAATGCCAGAGCCACCAAATCACTCAATAACACTAGGAACACTAATCCTTAACTCTCCCCAAAAACATATCCCAAATCTTGATACCGTCAGCTAAGCTGACACTAAGGCGGTACACTCTCCACAGCACGTATGCATACAGGTAAGGTGATGATAGATGGAACTCAAACAATGAAAAAATTTGGGAAAACAACTCAACTTCTGAGCATTAAGTATTCAAATTATGTGGCACTTCAACTGTTGTTCTGCTATTGTATTAATAACAATTGCTGTCAAACAATTCAAGGCACCTTCTGGTTCTGTCTCAAAAGAGAAAGTGGTATTTCGATCAAGATGGTTCAACTTTTTTCACCTCCTGCTCCAGTTTGATAACGGAGCTCATGGACAAAAGAGAATGAAAAGGTAGGAGCAGTTATCTCAAAATAACACTGCAAAAGTTAGCAGGTAGCTGGTGAAGTTAGGTTTTAGCTGAAAACTTGCTTTGCAGCCTTGCTGAAGATCAAGCAGTAAGGTGAGCTTTTACTGTTTGGCTTACTAAACCACGTCAAAGCCTGTGCTCATAAACAAACACATATACTCTACATACCTTATAGTCCAGCAAATCATTTACCAAACCTCATGCTCCTGATATCTAAAATGTTGACCTTCCTTTCTAAAGCAGTCTAAAATTCATTAAACATAAAGGCTATTATGTAGGAGCTCAGAAGTACTTTTTATGTAGGGCACATTCACTATCATTTTTTCACCTTGTCCTCCTGGAAATGTGCCATAGATTCATAGCAAGGAAGAATCTTTGTTTGACCAGAAAAAATACCATGAGATCTGGACTTCCTAGTGTTAGTGAGTCTAACTCAGGTGTTGAAATATGATCTTAGCATCATTTCTATGTATATTAGCTCAGAGTTAATGGATAGGTACATAGATCTACATTACAATTAATAAGCCTAGCCAGGGAAAAGTAGGTCCCACAGCACACCTTTCAGAAGCAAGCCGTTATTAATCAGCATTTTAACGAAGCATAATTACAACAGCTTATGGCTCCCACCAGGTAAAGCAATAATTATAGGTGCAACCAAATAAACAGGGAAAATAATTACCTGTTTCTCAGAGCTAATATTAATTTAACCAGGCTTGGAGTGATGGCTAGACAGACAGCTCAGTGCTTTTGCACTGCCAGCTGGAAAAACAGTTCCGATTAAAACAAAGATCACAGTTGCCATTGTCAAAGAGCGGCAAAGGTACACAGTCTTTTTAATCTCCAGGACACCTTCCAGATTTCAAACAGGTGATACGGTTATTCACTGGGTGATGAAATTCTTCCTGTAGCCACTATGCGTGAGAAGCACATCTCCTGGGAAGAAGAGGTGAAACACCCTGGACTGATACCCACAGCCATGCTGGATGGAGAGCATGAAAATTCACAGTTCTGAGTAGGGTGAGGTGACCCCAGTTAGAGAGAGGGCCCCCAAAATATCCAGGCTGTCTGCAACAACAGGGGATGGATGCAATCTGTTGTCCATCAGTATAAACAGACAACTTTGTGCACTCACAGACATGTCCAGACAGACGATCCAAAGGCAGCCATGCAAAGGTGGGCGGGACAACATACTTCCAGTGAACCTCTTATCTGCTTGACAGGAGAGTTAACCACTGGCAAAGGAAGTCCCTCAGTTAGTCCTGCCACCATGACTGGCTTAGCGTAAACGGTGCTGTTCTGATGGATCAGTGGAAAGCATTTAATAATTACTTTCCAGGGCAATTTCTGCTGTGCCGTACTTTCTATCTGTGGAGAGCAGCAGATGCAGACACATCAAGTGCCACTATATCTGGAACACTCCAGGCTTCCTCTGGATTATGGAGGCTTGTAAGCACACCCCCTCCTGGACTCAGTGATGCTTTCTGATTGCATCGGGGATCCCCCACTGCATTGACACTCTGCCTTTTGCAAGCAAATCCCTAGCATATGAAATAAAAACAAACCAAAGCTTTTGAATTTGTTTTCCTGATGCTCTCATCCTCACTATGGAAACACAAACAAAACAAAGATGTTGATGATGATTTATTGTGCACAAATGAAAAAATCTACAGCCCAGTGGTGTTTCTGATTCTCGATCTAATACTATTAAATATTAATATCTTAATGATTCTAATGATACTGGTTTTACCTGGTGATCCAAAGGAAGGAGGTGGGGGTCAGGGAGTGTGGTGGAATGCTGTCAAGTGCAGGCTATTCCTCCAAAGAGCTGCAGTGTGGAGGCAGACGCAAGGAGGGAAAGCAGGCAAGCAATAGGAAAGTCTGGAAACATTCAAGGCCAGGTTGGACGGGGCTCTGAGCAACCTGATCTGGTTGGAGGTGTCCCTGCTCCTTGCAGGGGGATTGGACTAGACGACCTTTAAAGGGCTCTTCCAAGCCAAACTATTCTATGATTCTAGTAGGAATAACACTGCACAAAATCACAAGCTGCCAGGTCAAGACTGAGACCAAATTATTTTGCTAGTGATATCACTATGACACAATCACAGTACGGCTATACTAAGCCACATTTGTCCTCAGCCCACTTTCCAGCCCTCACAGTGTTTCAGCAGCACTGTTTCATTGGGTTCTCTGGTGTTTCAGAACAAACTACACTGGTAAACAGATTTGTGGCAACAATTTGGGCTGAAAGACCAACTATGTCTGGACAGCATTGATTCCTCAGGCTCATACAGGTCAGCACAGACATGTCTGGCTCCAACAAAACAATTGTGAAGACTGAACCAACTGTTTTAGGAGTTAACTAAACTGGTTCACTAAACCAGTTCAAATCCACAAACCATCTTCCCTCCTCCCTGAGTGCTGTAGGGTTAGGTTGCCTGGGCGTGGGGGCCAGTCTCTGCCAAAAGCATGCATTTCACATTCAGGAGTGGAGCATCCTTTGCTAGGGTTGCTTTGGCTTAATCATCAGAACAGCTCCTTCATTCTTATTCTTCCCCCATTTTTTTTTCCTCAAGAACTACCAAGCCAGAAAACATTCAGTTGTGTTTCACATTTAGCAAAGTAACTTTGCACATCTGTACTGATGTCAGAAAACAAAGGAAGAAAAGGCACTTGCCAAGGACAGAACTCAAAAACCAAACAAACAAATAAAGGAAGCCATAAAAAGAGGGGGGTGAGGCGTGGGACTTAGTACATTTATGAAATTAATAAACACACAGTGACACAAGCATTTCTTAAGAAACAATGTTCTCCTGAGGAGCTCCAGAACTAATCAGCTGGGAGAAGGTTTGATATGTTTCAGCTAAGCTAAACCAAATCCCAAAGCCTTTTTAGCTTCACTATCACTAAATGGAGGCTTATGCCACTGTAATTTGGGCTTGAATCGAAGACATGAATGTCAATAGAGTCAAGAGGTTTGGATACAAGTGGGGTGGAAAATTTACCCCGAGGGATAGATTTTACCCCTTGCAAAAGCTGCAAAGCAAGGATTATACAGAAAATGAAGTTATATTGCCAAGAGCAGGATATTTAAACCCCTCAGGCAACTTCTATGTAATTTTATTATTCTTTTAATTTAATTTCTTAAAATCTCTTTCTCTCCCCACTACAAACAGTAACCATGAAATAATGCACTGGAAGAAGACATGGTGGGGCCAAATTCTCATTAGCTGAAGCACTCTAAGCTCAATTTGAATTGACAATGTGCCTGCACGAGGCTCTGAATCAAGCACTTGCCCTGTGTAAAGCAACTTTTTCTTGCAACAGGGGGCATTCAGGGTCTCAGGGACACAAATCTTCCTGGTACCACAGAGCCAAAAAAGAGGAAGATGTGGAGGGACAGCGAACCTCCTGTCCTGCTGCCTTCCCTTTGCACGGTAGAGAATAAATAAGGAAAAGGCTGCTAGTGTCTACACAGCACTTGAAAGCAATGGATATATTATCCACATGTCTGGGTTGCCCACATGGGTTTTTTGAGCCTAAAATATTGTGCCACAGATCCCTTTGGGCCAGATGTGCAAACAGAGCTAAAACCTTCACAAGCAGTTAAGATGAAATTGGAATTCCTAGGACATCAGTGGAATTGAAAGGGGTTCAAACCCCTTTTACAAAGGGCTGCTGTTTTACAAAGTCTTGGGAGAAACTTTTCTGCATTTTAAATGCCTCTCAAAACCTTCACCTGTCTTTTGCCTCATTTCACCCATTTTAAGTAGAGTAATAAGCATCATCCTCTGTCTCAGAAGTGTGCTGTGACATTTCCTGAAATACATTAGTCAACTCTCGTGAGAAGGCCAAGGGGCAGAAAATTCACAACATAACTATTGGTGAGTAGGAGAACTCATCCCATGCTAACCATGGTTACATTTCACAAGAAACAAGCTCAAAGTGAGTATATGAAGTGTCTTAAGAATACGGTTTCTATTCAGCTGCTGTCCAAAAAATGTGCTTCCATTGAATTTCCCCAAAATCTTTCTCCTTGGAAGCTTATACGATACTCCAAGTAGCTGTAGGAGTCTTTCCAGGCAATTCAAATTCAAAGCCCCTGCTGCTGGCTGCCTCAGTCACTTTTACAAAGGTTTTCCATGCCACTTTATTTTGAAGGATGTTACCTTAACTTCAAATTCCAAGAATAATACAGGGAGGGTTTTGCTTAATCTGGATGGAAGTTTAATACCTGGCAATATCTGACTTCACAGAGCTACACTGGCAAACTGGTCCAATGTTTTCCACAGAGAAGGAAAATGCACTGGAACAATATGAGTACATAAGGGATGAGCAAGGATGCAAAAACATCCATCACTGAACCAAATACTGCAAAGGTTGGAAAAATCCAGCAAAGAACTGGATAAACTCGTCTGCAGAAAGAGAAGCCTGAATGCCAAGACAGCTTTACTCAGCTGGCTGCTTTATCCTCATACCAGATAAGGAACCGCACCACACAGTCAATCAGTAAAGTATCTCTTCCTGCACTCACAAACAGGCAAATACTTAGAGGAGTTACCTTGAGGGCCAAATTGACTTTTTTTTTTTTTGCTTAAGTGCTAAATGGAAAATATGAATAATGTACCTAAAGTCATCAGTGTCCCTTCCCATCCCTCCGCCTCATTTCCTGAGCCTGAGCTACTGTGGCCTGGCAAAAGGACACGTTTCCCCCATCCACATGACCTGACAACCAGAGACGTGGGAGCTGCATGGTGACAGTGTCCACAAGCAGACTTGTGTGGCTGGGACCTCACCCATTTGGCTCAGAGGTTTGGCCACTCTCAGGTAGAGCACACAATCAAAAAGAAAGCTCCCCTTTCTCCCAGGGTATGCAGCTAGGCTTACAAAGAATTGCATTTTTTTTTTTTTTCAGGTCTGCAGTATTTTCTGTAAAAGCATAGGATCTGGGAGCTATAGGATTATTTGAGGCTTCCCCAGCATTCATTTAAAAATGCAATTGTAGGCTTCACAGTTGGAGAGAAAAGCTTAATAATGCAACTATATGCAGACCTAAAAATAGACTTAAAAAAAAAAAATAAAAGACTCCCAAATACACCTGGCAATGCTAGATTCCAGATTCACTGGTGCATTCCATTGTACTTTGAGCTTTTCTTACATGCACAGGAAAATAGAAGATAGAATTAAAAAAAAAAAAATGAAGAGGAAAACAATTGTAAAAGTTCATAAACATTGAAGTGAGAATTAGGAGAAGATGCAGTGCCAGAAATTAACTCATTTACAAAACCTGCCTGGGCTGCCAGGGTCCCTTTAACTGAACACACTCAGCACAAAAATGAGTCCACACTGTATGCAATGACAGTGCTGATGAACGTCATCACCGTACAACGGCTTTAAAATTGATTTGTGGGGGGTAGGAAGATTTTGTTTCACTTTCCTTAGTGGGGAAGCCAGACAGAGCTTTAAGCTTTATTGACTCTGGTATTATAATCACAGTTGCTGGTCTTTCAACCTGTTCCAGGATCGGAGAGACATTTTCTTCTCTGTATGACTAGACACTGTAGCATGGTCGATTCTGTGCTGAATTGAAATTCATCAGAGCCTGCTTTGTCTCAACAGAGTAATAAAAGCCTAAAACGTTATTATGCATGAAATGGTTATGGAGCTAGTGAAAGGCTTGGTTTTTTCCCCCTTGTTGCAAAAAGGGGAGGAGAGAGAAAATATCTGACCTGACAATAAAAAGTGACTGAAAGAAAGATAAGTCTTTTATATAAAATTGGCTCTACCTGCAAAAATGCATAAGGGAAGCAAAAGCACCTTCAGAGGAAGAGCCCAAAAGATGAGATCCTCACCAAGCCTTGGTGCTGCTCAGTGCAGGGGACTCTGCTAAAAACCATCTCTGCTCATAGATAACCAGTGTTTAAATACAGCCACAGTCTGCATGTTTACCTCTTTTCTTGATCATCTTCTAACATGAACCATTAGCAGGTACTCCAGGGCACAACACAGCAAACCAGTGCTCTCCCTGGCTCCAATTCTGCAGAGAATGATGTACTCACTCTACCCCTCTGTCCCAAATGAAGCATTTGTAAAAGTTCCTGATGGCATCAAAAGGCCTCAGCAGGACTCATCTTTCCTAATATAAACTAAATCGTAAAAATATACATGCACACAGTCAAGATATGACAGGGTGGGAGAGAACCCTTGTAACGTGTCAAGCCACCTTGACCTTCACAGGCTCATCAGCCCCAACCTAAGCATTGTCTGCTGCACACCTGTGATTTAGACAGCATTTTGTGCTGCTTGAGGCAGACCAGGGGTGATGTAGCAGTTTTGAAGTCTGGCTGCATGTGCAGTGCAAAGGGCGCATCCAAGACAGGCACTTGAGGATGAAGGGCACACCCTGTGTGGCCTTTCTCTCTGAGTGCCTATTAGAGTTAATTAGCCATTAAGTAATTCAACTACATACGATTGCACAAAAGACAAACATATACATAGATAAGCAACACGCACAAAAATATGTCTGTCGTATCTGTGCAGTGGCACATACACAGAAAATAAAGACACAGGAGAAAACTTCAACCTCAGTGAACGGGGTGGGAGTTGACTAACCAGTTTGGAGGGCACCCAGATTCTGCCTGTGGCTGTTGACCAGAGAGGCCCCTGCCCCAGAGGCAGCTCCATAACAGAGCTACCTACACCCACATATCAACATCCGCAGGGCCAGACTCAGGGTCCTTTGGTCCACACCTGAGCTGAGTGGAAAATGCCAGCTTTAAAACCATGTTAAACATCCCTGAGCCACTAAACACCTCTAAGAGTTTGAAGGAGGTAAGAACAAGGTCTCAGTCACATGCTAAACAAAACCACAATGTCTCTGTGCTTTTGTAAATAGCTCAATATAAACGATGCATTTTTACCCCCCTTAAAAAATGGCTCATGAAAGTGCCTGGTCTCCAACCCCCTTGAATCCTCTCAGAGGAGGGGCTTTCAAAGCAATAACTATTAAAATGTTACTGCCATTTGTCTAATGCAATTCCATGCTCCACATCCATCTTTGGAGAGCTGACTTTCATTAACACTTCAAAAATAATTTAAGGTTTTCGCGGTGAAGGTTAGAAACTTTTCACAGCTCAGAGCTAATAGCTCTGCTGTTTACATGCTATAATGTCTTGATAACCTTTTCAAACACACTGCAGCCAGCAGCTGGGACCTGTCCCTGCTATTTTTGTTCCCAGAATGTTACAGCAGAAATGTGATGACTTTGTGCCCCTGAAATGGTCACATTTCTTCTCTTTAGGCTTCGCTTCCATTATGGCACTAACAGAAAGGGCCTCACCTTTTCAAGAGGCTCCTGATGTATTGAAATACAGCCCTGGCTCTCCTTTCCCTGGAGAAATGAAACAAGCTGATTGTCTCATTGGAAACCCAGTTCCAGAGGGCATTGGAGGAGGGCAGGCAGTCTGCATTTCCTATCTGGAGGTGCCTTGGAGAAGACAATGAACCTCTGTGAACTATTTTGCCTGGAAGAATAAGGATAGGATTCCTGTTTTCAGGCACTGGATGGACAAAGTCATAATCCCACAGTGTTTATTCTGACACTGCAGCAAAATAAATGCTGCAGCTCTCTTACATTGCTTTACTTGAGTTGTGTGCAGATTACACATCCATAATGGAGATATGGCAGACTGGCAAACAACAGCTGAACGCTGTTGCATCCACAGGCTAGAAAATGGTGTCTCTCTTTAAAAGCAGGAATCTCACTTGCTCCAGTCTCTTGCCTACTCAACAGCTGGAACAGGGAGGCAGGATGGAAGGATGCTGTAGTATCTACAAAGATGCCTTTCTAAAAACATCACAGAGGTCTAATTTTAGCATGCTGTCCTTAAAATCACTGGGCCAAAGAGTGCCCTCAGATATAATTTACTTGGAAATATTCATTCCCATGGAGAGCTCCAAGAGGGGTTTTCTCTCCCCTAAACCCAGAAGCAAGTAAATGCAGCTGCTCCAAACTGATAGTGAGTAAAGGCCCTAAAGCTGAGAGCATGGGACCAGTCCATTCCTATTAGGTTAAAGCATTAAAAGTCCTGGACAAGCTGTAAAAAAAAAAAAAAAAGGAGACATGGTCAATTCAGTCAAATTTACAGCAGACCTTGGGGCACATCCACGATGTTTTCTCTCCTGGGAGCTCTGCTAGATACAGCCTTAGAGCAGTCACAAGCACCACCGCACGTGTTGCAAACAACAGCATAAATGAGCCCTAAAAGGAATCATTTTAACGATCATCTTTCTCCCTTTGGGCAGGAATGTGAAAGGCAGAGGTCTGTTTGTGACAAGCTTCCTGTAGCCTTCTTGAACCCATTCAGAGGCCGGATGAAGTGAAAGGAGGGGTGGTGAGTTCTTCTCAGTCTAGAGAAGCTTCCAGAGGCCCAGTGACTATGGGTGGCTTGGGCTGCTGCTACCACAGAGGGCTCGTGCTTTGAGGGATGAATCTGCACATGGGGTCCTAGACAGCATGGTGTAAAGTATTTCTTGCTACTACCAAGTCACTGTAAGTAGCTTGAAGACAAGTACAGGCTTCTGATCCTCATCCAAGTGCTTTAATTTTTTAAGGTTGAGAAGCGGTGACAAAAGCTTTTAAAAGATTCCTTGGCTTGGAAGGAGAGAGGAGTAAATAAAAAAGTAAAGTATACATCATACAATTTATTGCAGCTTATTTAGGCAGCTTGGCTAAATACTCCACAGAAAGCTGCAAATTCAGCAGAAATTTTGCAAGGAGTTAGCGTAACAAATGAGAACAGATAGTGATCAGGCTACAGAACGACAAAACAGAGTCATCGTTAATTAACAGACCTAAATGACGAGACCCACTGAATCAGGTCAGTGAATATGCCCCTTCCTGCTCCAGTTTTAGGTTGTGTAAATGACTTCAAGCGAGGTCGTTTTCAGAGTTCCTGCAGTTGCCAGTGAGGCCATATAATGGACGTGAGAAAAGCAGCCAAGAAATATCCAACAATTTAGATCTACTCTAGAACTGGGTCAACATACGGCAAAAGAAAATTAAAGTCAACAAATGCAAAGTAATGTTCATCGCCACACGATTCTCGGAACCCCTGCTAAGCCTAATTTATATAAATGGCTTAGAGAAGCTGACTACAAACTGGTTAAGCCTGCTGACAACAGAGAATTGGGGAAGTGGACATGGAGAAGAAAGAAAAAAAGCACGCAAAGAAATTCTACCGAGTCCTTAGCTTTTCTAGGTAATTTGGACAAGGTGCAGCAAATAACTCTTAATGTTGACAAATGCAAAAGCAATGCAATTTATTTGCAAGATATCAGGATGAAATGGGAATTGCCTTGGACTTCAGCAAGGGAGACAGTAGCCTTTTCTCACAAAGGCCAGGTGGCACAGCCACGTAATTTGTTTTTAAGCTAAGAAAGAATCAAGGTGAACAAAAAAAAAAAAAAAAACCCAAACCAGCAACAACATTCAGGTTGCTTAAAGATAATCACCGAAAAGCAACAAAATGGGCCTGCATCTATTATGACATCTACACAGCAAAGCCTTCAGCTGGCAAAAACACTGCATAGCTAATGCTCTGCAAAGCCTGAGCATAAGCAGGGCCTTGATATAGGTGAATGCAGTCACCTTTCCGTGAGCCAGATGGAAAGGAGATAGGGTTACTTCTGCATTCTGGTAAGGACTGCTTTCTAGGTTGCTTAGAAATTTCAAGCCCTACGTTACTCTAGCAGTCCTAGAATATAAAAATGATGAGCTCCAAAATAAAAACCAAGCCTTTGAGAGAAGGTGTTTTTAAGGAAACTTGGCCATTACCTCAAAATTTATTCAAACGCCTTATACCCAAATGTGTGCAAGGATGGCTTCTTCCAGACAATCAGGACTTGAAAGCTGTAAACAGATGAGGTGGTGAGACGACAGTTTTGCAGAAGAACTGTCACACATGTTGTAACACTGTCCACTCCAGCATAGCCAAGTGATCACATTACAGCATAGGGCAGTCTAGAAATACCAAGCCTAAAACTGCAAAGGAAGCAGAATCAACTCATTTTAAAACCAAAACTTTCCAGACTGTCCTCCATCTTCATGAAAAGCAGTAGAATGTAACCCTTTGGAATACTATCGTTCAATTCAGAGATTAAAACCAGACTGCACAATGCTTTGACAAATACACTACACAGGGTGTGAGAAGTGACTGACCTAGATACAACAAAACGCTGTAATAGTGAAATGAGCAGCAGGAAAACCTATAGGGCTACTGTAGGCTATAAAAGGAGAGCAGATGAGGATGAGTTCAAAAAGGAACCTAAAAGGGAGGGAATAAAAAATACAACACAGATGACATCACAAGTGCTGTAGTCAAGGAAACACGTTTCATTTTTCTCCCTCTGTTCAGAGCAAGCAATCATAAAATGGACAAAAAGAAGAATTCAGAGCCACGCCTATCTTCTTCCCTGAGCTTATACAACTTTCAGAGACAATAAAAAGCAGATTTAGTCAGTATAGATATGAGATCTCATCTTCACAAATGTTTGATCTTTCAGAGTTCGGTTCATAGTAATTTCGCTCCTGACTTCAATGCACGCTGCATCAGGCCAAAAATACATGGAACACAATCTACTCAGGGAGAACACCTTACCTGCCCTTTTTTCGGTAGTCTTTGAATCATTGAGTACGTGTTAGAATATTATATTAGCTGCTCTAAGTTAAATGCTTGCAACATCATCAAGGTGTTATGATTGTGTAGTCGAACTCCATTTTGAATCTTTTTATGAATGTCATCTCCTTTAGCATAAAAATGAAAGTGGCATTGTATTTCTTACTCTAAGCTAAATACCTCTGGACCACAGAACCTGCAGAATAGTACAAATCTCCCCCTTTCACTGTCAGAGATTTCTACTCTTCAAAGTTTACAAAGCAATTAAGAGGATTTGCACACAAGCATGCCTCACAGCCTGCTTGACATCCAAAGAGGCATGGAAAGATCTTTTCCCTAACACAATTCAATCACAAAGCAAAAAGCAAGCCCATACCAGAAAAAAAAAGAAAAAGGATGAATGACAGGCATCATACTTTACCATTAGTTAATCAACAAGTTTTAACATCCTAATTTACTTTACCATTCTTAGGGCAACATAAAAAGTTTATCACAGAGTTCCCATTTCTACATATTATCCTGTCTAAAGTGGATTCCAGTCATTTCTGAATGTAAACTCGATCAATGCTTTCCATTTTGCAAATCAATCCACTTTGTCTTGACCAGCGTCACACGTTTAATCACAAGGGGATGAACATTCTTCTACTGCAAAGCACACAGAATCTGGAAAATCCCCCCACAAAGCTGCAGTCCGGCACGGGGGAACGTTGCCCTGTGCCAGGACCCAAGTGTGGCTGGGCAGTGATCACAGTACCAGTGTCAGCTCCACCCATCCAGTGGCATTCTCAATCAGGAGAGGGGTAGCAATGCTGCATCACCAGCGCAGCATTTGACGAATCACAGTAGATCTGCCTTCTAATTCTTGAGTGTTCATCTTATTGAATAAGCCTTCCATATGAGGTCAAGACATGACTGGTCAAGAAATAGTATTCCTTCTATTGTTTCTAAATAAAATTCTTGCCTCTCTCTTACAGAACAAGTCTGGGAAAAAAAATTGTTGTCTTTTACTTCCTTTTAAGCTATTGTATCTTCTTACATTTTTCATGTTCTTTAGAGATTTCTAATCTTCAAGTCACTGCTGTAACTAATATTTAGATACTAAACTGGGAATAACAAATATATCAGTGGCTATTAAAGAGGATGGCCTGATGCATCCTCTGGATCAGGAATTTCTTGATGCCCTGATTGCAAAAACTAGGTGAATACTTCAGAGTTTCCTCTGCCTTATGTCTCCCAGTTTGCTTCATCTTTAGTACTATTCAGTAAAACTTTATTGCCACTAAAAGCTTTATCAAAGTGCATAGTGTTGCCTGAGGTCAGACCAGCCAAGTCTTGATCCTCATATGAACCATTTTGATGCATAGAAAATCTGTCTTTAACAATTCCAGCCTCTCCTAATAAACCGGCCCATCTCTGAAGAACACCAATTTTGAAATGTAATTAACCTCCATGTATTCTGCCTTGCACTGCACATAGCACCAGGAAGAAAGATTTTTTTTTTACCTAATTCACTCTTAACTGTCAAATCATGATTCCTTTTATTACGTTTTTCTGCATTCCATCCTAGTGAGACATGGAAACAAGTTTGGGTAGGTTTTTTTTTGCCTGAATTTTCTGCTGCACACCAGCTGCCTGGTGTGGCTACATTCTCTGCACTGGAAAATAATGTTTATTTCCCATTTCTACACTGTCTCTACCACTTTCCCTAGGAGGGAAATATCTTTTCCCTAATATAATTCAAAATAAATACAACAAAATATTTCTTCATAATATGTAGACATTTTGAAGCCATTTTGGGGTGATGTAGTTCTACATCTCCCAGTTTAATTCAGTTTTATATCTGTTCAGTCAGGCAGAAGCTTTGCCAAAGTGTATAGCATTGCTATAGAGAGGCCAGACAAGGTGAGTCTTGAACTTTTATGGAGGGCTTGCTCCAGACACCGCATTCTCATATACACCGGTGACCTGCAGAACTCCTTGCTGCCAAATATCAAGAATGTTAAGAGTTTGACAACATTCAAAAGAGAGGAGATGGCAGAAGCAGATCTTGAAAACATGCTTTAGCCTCCAGACCAGGGGAGAACATGGGGTGAGAAGCAGGGAAATGAGGAGAAGAGAGACCTAGGGGTCCAGACACATACAAACATGCCCACCTCCTTGTTGGCAATTTCAGAGAAAGGCTCCAGATAGGCAAGGATCAGCACAACACTTTCACTGCACCTTTTCCGTAACTACAGCCAATTTTGTCCCGTTCATTGCAGAGCTGTTACAAGCACTAAATTTACTCTTTCTCCCACATGCACACCTTGTAATATTTGATCTTAGGACACCTCCTCTTGTCGTTCAATCTGGCTGCTCTGCTGCTCAGAGCTGAGCTAGCTGGAAAAGTGAAAGGCACAAGAACTGACATTGTCAACCTGCAGAATTTCTTCCACAAAGAAAGGACTTAGTACATTTATTATCATCTCAATTTACATGGAAAGGCAAGGAGACAGCAGCCACCCATGAGTCAGAAAGGAATGAAGGCAGGTGGAGAAAGTTGGTGAGTGGCAAGTTGTCCCCACAACCATCAGAAATGTCTGATCTTCCTCAGAGCTGCCTTGCTAAAAGTATTCTTTTGTTGTTTGCCCGAATGCAGCCATCACCAGCTCTCATGCCCAAAATAATTACATTCATGCCATTTAAAGGAAGGACTTTGGCAGGTGGGAAACAGCAGAAGAAGAGCACAGCAGAATACGATTCCCTGCCAGCCTTGTAGAGAGCAGTGATACGAGGCAGCAGCAATCTGATCGGAAAAAAAAGTGGGATGGGACAAAGGGGACATGAGTTGTTGAAAAGGCCAGAAAGGCTCAAGGTTTCCACCTCACTCATCTAACCTGCACATCTCTCAAGCAGAAGAGCTAAGTGCTGTCTGTGCTGGTTTCCTGGTGGGCAGAAATGAAGGGAGGCAGACAAAGTGATATTTCTCTCTCTCTTGCCTTGAGCAGGTGCCAGCATAAAGCTTTGGCAGCTGCCGAGTGTTGTGCTCTGGGAATTTCTGCAGCACAGAGTGTTGGTCTCACTGCTGCAGTTGGATGACACCAAGCCCAGTGGTGACAATGAGCCTTACAAGGAGAAGTGAAGGTGTAAAAACAAGATGAAATCCAAGCTGTGTTCTTTTGAAGGGAAGAAAGCATTTACTGACGTCAAGAGCTGCAGCCAGTTCCATTTGAGGTGCGTGTCGTGCCCAAAATGAATTCGAGAGACCACAAATTCACCTGAAAGATCGATTTCATGGCCTGAGAGTCAGAATATTAACTCTGTATCACTCAACTCCAAAACAGCCCCTCTTTTTCCATTTGTGCTATTCTTCACAGCCAAAGCCATCCCACCTTTTTCTGCTGAGGCTGAAAGAGGAGTACGTGTCACCCCCTCGCAGCTCACCAGCATTTAAGAGGCACTAGAAAAGCAAGTAGCAGTGAGAGGATTAGGGAGCAGCAAAGTATGCATGGTGCTGTGAGAGGTTGGGGAGGCAAGCAGGCTTGCAGGGCTGGTCTGGGCTCACCCATAACTGAGCATGGGACCATTCTGCCAGTCAGAAGATACCACAGCAGATGAGGAAACACCTGATTTTTATTCCCAAAGAAAGTAGCAAGTGGAAAAGAAGGATTGCTTTCTACAGAAAGGGATAAAAGCAATGCTAACTGAATGCTGTGCCTGCCTCTCTGTTCTGGCTTCATGTGGTTTGTTGACCCAAAGGCTACAGAGGTGAAGGTGGGACAGATTTCATCTTTAGTGTCACTTGGATGATTTCAATAGAAACAAAGCAATCTGATGCTGCAAGAAATTAGCCAACTTACTTGAACAAATTTGCCCCTAAGATGCCAAACAGCCCCAATGTACAGTTCTTCATTGTCCTCACAGTGAACGGACTAAGCCTCCCTTTTGGGTGACACCATACTCAACACCTCACTCTGCCCACTGTATCTTGACTTGACTCTACTCTCCACACATAATCCGGTGTGCTTGTCAAAGGGAAACAAACAAAATACATATTGGGTGACCTGTGCTTCATCCAACTCATCCTGTTACCCTTATTTTCAGTACAGGTCAAATTTCCTGCTACCTGGAGTGAAGGAAGAGGCAATCAGCTCGCCTAACGCCACGGGGAAAAGTCACAGACCCAAGCACCGAAGCAGATCAAAGAGCAGGATGAGCCCTGGAGAGGGAGTCTCAGATCTTGGAAAGGGGAAGCCTTTGCTGCCGCCTTCTTCAAACCCCCCAAACACACTGCAAAGCCAACACAGATAATAGAGCAACCAGGGGGTGGGCAGGAACAGTGGCATGTGTAAAGGGACGGACACACAGCAGCCAGATAGCTTGGAGACAGACTCCCACCAGGAGCTGATCTGCGGTGTCTGTTTGCCCTGCAGTGGTTTCTGAAGCGTGGAGGTGTTTGCAAACTGGCTCCTGCTGTCCCTGCGCCACAGCTCAGCTCTTCCAGGGAGATGGGGAGCTGATTAGATCTCTGCACTGCCTTCCCTCAAACACTCTCCCTCCTCAGCTCATTCTCTGTTGATGCGCCCAGTGTGGTTTTCTAGCTCCTGACAGGGTTAATTGGCAGGCCCAGTAGGGGAAATAATATGTTTCAGCTCTGTGGATGCTTTTTTTTTGTCCTTGTTTGCTCTTGAGGCTGTGGGAAAGCGGTAGCTCCTGAAGGGTTAAAGAGCTAGCACAGCAGGTAGCCAGCTGCTCTAGATCACTACAATTTATTCCTGGCCCCTATTCAGGGCCCTACATGCTGCTCAGGTGCATATTAAGGCCACTACAGTGCCGACACACAACCCCTGCTCCTCACAGCCTGGGGCTGCGGGGAACTGGGGGCACAGACCGGGGCTGAGGTGGGTGAGCTGTCAGGCACAGTCACGGCCACTAAGGGCAATTTTGAACCCAGCAGCAAGGGGGCTTCTGTACCCCTTTTTCTCTCCCTCTGGGGCTGGGCATTTGCAGAGACACAAACCTCCTCCCAGCTTCTCCTCTGAAAGCACTTTCGTTCCTCTTCCATTTTCATCTAAGTTTCCAATGAAGATTTATTACTCTGAGTGATTACGCTGTCAGCCAAATGAGTGGGGAATAGGAATATCCTTTCTTCTTGCATTCCAGCCGCTGGTCCATTTGGCTCTCAGTGAAAATAGCTGAGATTATTTTAGTCCCCTTTTCTTGTAGGTATTATTTATTTGCGAGCTGACAGCATGTGGGAAAACCTATAAAGAATCAAAACCACAGGGCATGAAGCTGGGTTATTATTCACCTATTTAAAACCTGGAAGGAACTGAGTGGTCAGTTAAGTGCATGTAAGACTCAAAGGCAAAGACTCCCTATCAGCACTGAAGGCCAGTCAGATGTGACATGAGATGCAACCGAGAACAGGCAAAAGGGGCTGTGAGGAGGCAGAAATGACAAAGAAGTTCCCATCCCACACTCAAAAAACAGGAATTTTACACAAGATGACAATCACCAAGGAGATAAATCATGCATGGATACACAAAGGGATTTTCCCAAGACCTACGAGATCAAGATTTATTTTTGCAGATTGATTTACTGGGGAGGGGGGTGTTTTTGTTTTAATTTTCACTTCCGTGCAATAAGAATATTCCCCTGTCCTGTAAGAATGCAGCTGCAGCAGTAACACTATGCTATATCTGGACAACAAGAACACAAACCCAAATGTAAATAAAAGGAGGACCCAACTAATCTGATTTTGGTGCCCACCTGAGAGAAATGCAAGTAACAAACAGATTGCACCAAAAAAACCCACCCTTCACGCTGGATTTCTGGCATTACTGGTTAGATTATTAAAATGGTAATCAGTAAAAAGGGCAATTTCAATCAATCAACTTCATCTCCTAAGGAGAAGCCACAGGAGGGAGAGTGAAGGAGTCAGGAGATCTGGTTGTGCAGATTTAGGCAAATAACTTTGCTCTGTATGCCTGTTCCGTTCTCTTTTTATCTCCCTAGACTGTGTCCTAGCCTCGTGTCATTGTCTAGACAACACCATTTCTCCTGTCCTCTGTTTTCATCCAAGAAAAGGCTGTGAGAGAAAAGGACAGGCACCAAGTCTGCAAGCTCTTCGCGGAGCCACAAACAGAATTCAGATCACCAAGTCTTAACATTCCTAGTCGTCAGTAAATGGCCAGGAAACCCTCTGGCAAAATGTACCTTTTTTCTTTCCTTATGTTGGTCCAACAGAAAACGACAACTTGCTATTCTGTTAGCCCAAGTCGCAGCATGCTGCTCGGTGAAGCTGAAGGCTGGGCCCTGCTGATGTACTGTGCATGTCAGCACAACACCACTTCTGCTCTCAGTTTGCTTTGACAAAATCCAGGAAATTGCACACAAATGCAATGTTAAAAAACCTGTTAGGATCGCAAAGCTGAAAGCCTGCTAACTGGGAAACGCAGGGAGGAAGGTTGTGTGACTCATTCGAGGCCAGGCGAGGCACCAGCGACGGAGCTCACAGCTGAACGCAGGTATCTGACATGCAGAGCTACCCCTTAACCTCAGATCAAACACAGGGTCCCTTAATCAAACACAAAATGCCCTTAATCAAAACAGGACTGAAACATCCTACCAAGGTCACAGCAAACAAAGCTCAGCAGGAAAAATACAGCTTTCTGGGGAGACTGTTTATGCAGGTTTGGTTAAGGTTTGGTTAAGGTTTGAGGTTTGTCAGGCTCCCCTAAGACCCCTCACCAGAAGCCAGCAGGAACAGGGTTCCCAAACCGCCTGGTCTGCAGAGCACACTTGGGAAATAAATAAATTGCACAGAAACTCTGTCCCTTTGGGTTCTTCTTTTTCTCTCCATATTATCGTGTCAGTGTGCATGTCACCTTGTAATACTGGGTTATTTATCATCACTGAGTGCCTAGATTGGCCCTGCTAGAGAAAAATCAAAGAAAGCAGCAGGGGCTGAGGTTTGATGAGAAGGAAACAAATTCTTCCCTTCGAGAAGCATACGTACGTCTCTGCTACCCCATGCACACACGCACGCACACATTTCCAGGCTGCTCCTCTTCACCCCGCCAGCAGGCTCCTTTCAGCCAGGCAAGTCCCCGCTCTTTTCCCTTTTCTCTGCTCAGATTCAGTGCCTCGTTTCTACGGATTTCTGTGTCAGCTCCCTCAAGGATATTCGCTAGAATGGACACATTTATGGGATGACTAATGTTCTGAAAGCAGGTGGTGCTATTATAGTCATACAAAAGCCACCTATTTTTGCTGCCTTGCGCTGTCATCCTGTTAGGCTCTACTTTGCTTTGCCTTGTTATCGTACCAGCTTCTCAGCACCATTACTGTGGGCTGCTCCAGTTCCAGGAGTGTCTGTGAGAGACTGATAGAGGGGCATTTTTGTTCACTGCAGTGGTGGTTTGGAGCTCCCCCACACAAAGAGAGGCCTGCAAGTTTCTCTCTGCATCATAATTAATTTCCTTCATGAATCTTAAGAATGTACTTAAGAAAAAAAGAAAAAAGTTCTGGTATATATGCATATCTAATGTATGCACGCACTCACATGTATATATTTTCCTATGCAGAGCAGCAGCCTTAAAGTGAAATACTAGATGATTATGTTCACTTTATCCTTATATCATATTTGGGATAAGAATTTTGAAAGTCATAAGAAATTTTGAGTATTGTCTGTTATCTTCAATTATTTCTGTTCACAGAATAGAATCATAGAACATTTAGGGGGGTTGGAAGGGACCTTTAAAGGTCAGCTAGTCCAACCCTGCTGCAGTGAGCAGGGACATCTCCAACCAGATCAGGTTGCTCAGAGCCCCAGTTGCTCAGGTCCAACGTGGCCTTGAAAGTTTCCAGGGATGGAGCCTCCACCACTTCTCTGGGCAACCTGTTCCACTGTTTCACCACCCTCATCATAAAAAATTTCTTCCTTATGTCCAGTCTAAATCTACCATCTTTGAGTTTAAAACCATTACCCCTTGACATATCACAACAGAAACCTGCTAAAAACCCTGCCCCCATCTTTCTTATAAGCCTCCCTTAAGTATTAAAGGCCACAATAAGGTGTCCGTTTACATAAACTAGTTTAATATGTCAACTTGTATTGGCTTGGAAACTCTTGGCTTGTCTCGTATCAGTTCTTGGCACGTGACTTTATCTGTCCCTGCTCTCCTGGGTTTGGTGTGGTAACACTGCAAGGGTGCTGTACTTATGCTCAGCCACAAACCATCTCTGCCTAAATACCATCTAAGCACTCACGACTGAGAAGGAATGTAAGACAAAGCACAGAGTTTAAACAAAATCACATTATTAGAAGCCACATTTCCTAAACTTCAGTCCTGAGACCTTATTTAACTAATAGTGAAGTGACCAGGAAAAAACAATGTCAGCATATGACAGTTTTAAAGTGCACATAATGGAGCAGCGACCACTGCAGGAAGATCCCCAGGCAGATCAAAACCACTAGAATCTCCTATGTCCTTTTCACCTTGAAGGGAGAGGCTGGATTTTCACTTCCAGCTCGGCACTTTGCAAAACCTGGCAGTTCTGACTCCAGCTCCTTTTACTCCTCATAAACCCAGTGGAGAGCTGTACAAATTGTGTATGCTTCCGAAAGTGGTTTATGCCAATCCAGCTTGTGTGCGAAGGATTTGCATTCAGGGAGGCTACGATAAGTACAGAATTATTAATACAGCATTGTACTCAATAGCTGAGACACTACTTTTTACCAGGGGAAAAAACACTGCCTTTCTGCTATAAAGGATCTAAATGGGAATCAGGCTCAGTCTCATTGCATAGCATAAGTGTCCTGACTTGCTGTTCACTACTTTGAAACACAAATTCAGCTATAATCAATTATGGCTTGAAATGCTCCTTAAATATAGAGAAAAATCCAAAGCACATGTAAGAGCCTCTGATGGTAACTGATGTGATAAAGCAGTGCAGGAAACTCCTTTTTCTTATTAAAGGCTGATTTTAAATCTCTCTGCAGACAGATGCAGTTTCTGTGCTCTTTACTGCTAACCTTGAATTCACATTAACAAGCGTATGAAAACTTTCCTTTTCCAACTCAGTGCTTAGCACGGGGACTTCTCTGACAGCAGCCGCATGTTCTCCTCTCCCCACGTTTCATCACCAAGCACTCCCTGCTAATCAGTAGAGGTCAAATCTGGATCCCATTGGGATGCACAGTGAACATTATTGACATCAACAGGTCAAGAATAGCCAAGAGACTATTTGCACAACAGAGGGCAGAAAACATAAGCAGGAAAAGGCCACCAGATTCTCATCTATGTAAATCAAGATAGCTACAGATTTACACCAGCTAAAGATAAGGCAGGAGAGGAAAAAAAAAAAAAAAAGAGAGAGAAAATAAGCATCTTTATTTAATGACCTCAGATACAAACAAAATCTCATCATAGTACTGTCCCACAGGAAAGCTTTGACCTAGCCGGGCTGGTACAACAGGGAGGCTCCTTCTCCTCTGACAGCTATCGGCTGCCAAGACAGGCCGGGACACAGAGGGGAAGCGCAGGAAGAGAAAACCGGCTTTGTCCTTGATTTCAGCAACCATCTGAAAAACATCCACGCCTCTTCAATCGACTGCCACTGAGGAACGAAGGCTTTCGTGCCAGAAGAGGGCACTTTAACCACAGGCAAGCGTGAGCTGTGCTGCCTGGTGCTGACCCAGGCAGGCAGGCAAGGTGGGGAGGGGGAAATGGCTTGGTTAGGCCCAGCCTTACACCGGGACATAACTACAGGGAGGTGCCAAGAGGCACCAGGCTGCCGGGCCTCCACTCATCTCCTATGAGCTGACACGGAGCGCTCATCTTCTCTAGTTTTGCTGCCTTGGACTCGCTCGAGTCCCCCCTCATCAGCAAAGAGCTCGAGCTCGTGCTCCTGGCTCTGCGTCAGGCCAGGCCTATTTTGAAACAGAAAGGAGTTGTCCCACCAGCAGCACAACAGCTGAGACCTAGTCCCTGCTCCCGGCTTCTCCAGTAGTATGGATTTTGTGCCAGCTGAAATTCTCCCTGTGCTGGAGCGTTTTACAGCGGCTTCCCTGTACGGACCCTCTGGTGGGTACAAATGTTTAAACTCGCCTCAGCCTTTCCCCCAGCAGAGGCATTACCTGGGTCTGTTTCCTTTGCTCAGCTACCTATTTTCATAAAACTTGCCCAAACTTAACATCTTTGAGAATTCTCTCTAGTTGGAACAAAACCAAAAATAAATAGTTTTGGGGTGAAGGTATATGAAACACACATACCTGCTGCCCAGCAAAAGGACCCCAAACACAAAGACTGTCTGCTTTTTCCAGTTGTATCAGCCGGTTCAAAACCAGACTGGTCTCCCTACAAACCGTACTTGTTGAAGCACATACACTAGTCCCATCCCTCCAGGCACAACATGGTCAGCCATGTCTCATCTTAGAAAAATCTTGACAATGCAAATTTCAGAGATTACACAAACCCCTGAATTATAGACAAGAAAGACCAGAAGAGATGGAGAAAAACAAACTGGATGGTACAGGAAATATGAGAATTTAAGTCTGGCTTTGAGATTTTGTTTCTTTTCTGTGGTGTTCCCTGTGATGAATCTCAAGCCATTTTCTTGTTTGAGATAGGCTAGCACAGAGTAATAGCTAATGCATCTGAACCAGTCCATAAACTCCCACTGCATCTATCTATACCATCTAATTCTCAGTGGCTGCCATAGAGTGGTTAGTCCTCTGTTTGCATCTCAAAAGTTTCCAGACACATAAATAAACCAAGCACGGATAAATCGGGTTTGAAGGTCTGTTTCTCAGATGGATCTGGCAGCCGCCTCGGTTTATTGGCAGTTCATTTATCATCTCAAGAAAAATATTGATAGTTCTGGAGACACAGGCCCTTCCTGTGCCCTGGTTGAAGGAAAGCTGTCCTTCTGGACAGGCTTTGGAAAGAAAGTCAATGCAACAAATTCTACTTGGCAGACATGTGAGGGATGCGGTACAAAGAGGAATCATTAAGTAAGGAAGAAGGGACACTGGGATAATAACCCTGTTGGCACAGAAATAGCCAGATGACCAAAAGTCCAGCCTATGCTGAACAGAAATTCAATTAACAAGCTTTGAATCCGTCCTAATTTTGGGGAAAAAAAAACAAGAGTACAGCAGAACACACAAACTATTAAGTGCATGAGGAACTGAACACACGATGTGTGTGTACTCTGAAACCGAAAGCCATATCTCTAGTTTTGGTGCTTATATCTGCTCCTTGTGTGACCACAGCAGAATTTATCCTGAGCACAAGTAAAAATCATAATGCACAGCAAATACAAACTCTGCCATTAGAGTCACTGGAGTTGATTCTCCATTGCTTGGCAACTCACACAGTTGTGTATGCCTAGAAAGAAAGAGTAAGATGATTTACCAGCTCTAGAAATAGAGGAATGATTCTGATTTGGTAATATTTTTCTGCTTATGGTGTATAGGATAAATACTCAGCAAATAACTAGGTAGGCTGGGAGACTTCAAACGTGAAAAAAAGGTGGCTGATATGAGTGCCATGGGGAAAGCGGATGGGGATCAATGCGGCTTCCAGTGTAACAATTAGGAATCACAAAATAAAGCTTGCAGCTGGTAGGCTTAAAACAAACAAGATATTATTAAGCTGTGGAAATCCCTAGCAAGGAATGCTGCGTATGCTAAAAATATATACAGGTTCATGGGAAACAAATCCATTGAGTGTTACTACAGAGGTAATCAACATCTCTGGCTCTGGGATCCCCAAACCACTAATTGCTGGAAGCTGGAAAAATATTCAGGGGAAATATGGTTATACACTTATTCTGTTAGCATATTCTTCTCAGGCATCTGCTTTTGGCCTCTGTCAGAGCAAGACACTAGAGAGGACTGGTTTTGATCTGAGCTGATTCGGCTGTTCTTCCATTAAAGAGATGAGACATGGGAGAATCAGTCTGCTCTTATCAAAACACAAAGGTTTCTGAACACTAGATCAAAGCTGCAGATTATCTTTACTTTCTGCCCGAGACGTCTTCAGACTTTGTTGATCTGAACCCTGGGCAAAGTTTCACCTCTAGGTGACAAGAAATACTGCTGGCTTGGAGTGGGCGTGTGTTGGCCTTGGCTTGAATAGGTACTCTCTTCACCTGTGAACTGTACCTGCCAGGTTTCTGGCCTCTTTCAACAGTGGCTTGATGGAGAAGATGAATATGCTTTTCAGGATGCCATGACATATCCTTTGTTAAGGTTTGCAGAGATGTTAGGGATGAAAGTTTTGTAGAGAAAAGGAAAGTGAAGTGAGGTCTCTACTACCCAGTGACATGCCAAGGAAGGCAAGGAGATGTGGGATCTGCTTCCTGTGACTTTCAGGCTTACTGTCCTCCTCTGGTTTCTAACAATAGAGATGCAGCTGTCCCTACTGGAGAGATTAATTTTGGTCTCTCTACTCATTCAGCCAGCTATTTTTCATGAAACTCATGGGAATGTAATATCTCCAAGACCTTCATCACTGTCAAATTCAGTTGCAATCGGCCAAGCAGCTGAGAAACATACACATGCGTACAGAAAGACACTAATTTCTTTGCTAGGTTTCCTAAAAATAATTTCTGATTCCCTTTCAGGATGTTGGTATTTGGGACTAAAGAAGTAGTAGTGAAAAATATCTTCTGCTCCCACCCTAGAAGTCCCCCCCCCCCCCCCCCCCCGCCCCAAAAGCCCTGCTGAGCCTTTAGGTGGCAAAAAAACAAAAGAAAATATGAATAGTTTAGGTGAAAGACAGCACAATGTAGGCAAAAAAACAGAGATTGGGTGTGTCTGACTAATGAAACAACATATGCAAAAAATCAGGTGAGGTGACAGAAAGGCATGGAGTAGGTGTAAGAGACCTAAAACTGCAAACAAGACAGTGAGGATACAGGCACAAGACAGGCAGGCACAGGGCAGAAGACTCAGCCAGAGGTGAAAAGACATAGAGAAGAGGAAGAAGATGGCAGACATGGAGACACACAAACACCACTACAGGCTGGCAGAAAAGCAGAGCCCTATGAAAAAGACACTACAATTTTTCTGTTTATGGCTTTTTGAAAAACACCTTATTCTGAATGGCTTTTTTTTTCTTTTTCATTTCCATTGACATTTGGGAAAGCTTCAAAGCACAGCACTAGCTAAAGCCCTCTCCCAACCTAAATCTTGAACCCACAGACATTACTCTTTAGTCATATTAACCACTCCCCTCAGACATTTCCAACAAATTGTTAATATCTTTTAAGCCCTGCTCTCCGTTGCCTTTCAGATTAGCCTTGCCCTTTCCTTTGCACTTAAGTTTAGCAAGTGTTACTAATAGGAATTTAACATTTACCAAAGAATTATTTTAACTACGGGTCTAATAGCATTTGTATGGTGTTCTGAGCACCCAAGAGCCCCACTATCAGTTCCATATGCTTAGTTTTGCCTAGGTTGATTATAAGACAAAGGAAAAATACAAGTTTATAGAAAAGCCAGCTCGTAAGAGACACGTTCAAAACATTGAAAGCCAGTTCCAAGAGGGACAGCAGTGCCTGGAGGGAGCTTCCCCCTCGTTTATATTAACCAGAACTCTGCAATCACTAATGTAATCAACTTCACTTTCCAAATATTCAGCAAAAGCATCACTTGTGCTTGGTCCAAGTTTTTTTATCCTGTATGTAAAAGAAATGCTAATAGACAAACATAACAATTTTTATTATTAACTGTTTTTTTTTTTTTTTATACTACCATCAAAACTATTTTGAATTAGATAGTTCTGTGCTTGAGGTCACTGATTTAGCTGGCCTGATAGCAATTGAAGTCATTGATAGCTTGAATGGAAAGCACTGATGAAGATTTCAATCAGATAAAACTCAGTGATAGTTTGGCACCAGTTAGCATGCAATGTCTCAACAGAAACCCCCAAAGGCTGCATTATATAGAAGATAATTTTAGAGCTGGGCTTCCCCATCTTGGCTGGCTTATAGGGATCAGTCTTCCCTTGTCACTGGATACAGTCCTACTTAGGCCAAAGAGCACATGCTCCGCTAGCACCGAGTTGAAGACAGCTAGTGGAAGGCAGGGACAGGATTTGAACATGTGCCTCTAAGATGCTCATGCTTCCGCTGT
Source organism: Tetrax tetrax (assembly GCA_009806455.1). NCBI lineage: Eukaryota > Metazoa > Chordata > Aves > Otidiformes > Otididae > Tetrax > Tetrax tetrax. The sequence goes on along the minus strand of WHYT01017731.1, from coordinate 332,063 downwards.
CCACAAGGTCCCTGTTCCTGAATAAGGTTGTAAATATTGATAGCCCTCAAGTCAACCTGTGCAAAGTCCAGGCTCACAGCATATTCTTTCTGCTCTTCAAAGAAGCTAAGCTCCTGTATTTATGTCTAAAACTGACTTGAGAGCATTTCTAAGCTTCCAGGTCTGGATATACATCCTGCTTACATTCTGGTCCCAAAACAACCATGTCTTCTCTTTTCTGTACCTTAGTATCCCTGGGAAAGAAACCTGTGTACGCAAGAGGGACAAAATTACACCGTCCTGGGGTCCTCCTTTGCACTGCTCAGGACAGCACAACTGTGGAGCAAACTGTGGTGCTACATCTGACTTGTGCCTTAAAGTCTGATAGGACATGTAGGCTCTCAGTATATCTGATCCTTCATTCCCCTCAAGACTAGGTTCCCAGCTTACAAACTTACTTTAACTTCTGCTTAAAACAGGCCCATGAGTCTGACCTGCTCTCCCTCCTTCCCCACAGAAAGCCATCTGAATGCTTACCAAACAGGCATCATGTAAAGCGTGCCTGGGCACACAGAGAAATGAAACAGTTCCTCAAGACCACTGTTACTGCAGCTATCAACTGCAAGACCATTTCCCCGCTCACATGCATGGTATTTGATACAGGACTCCTAGCCAAAAGGTAACTGACTTCATATGGTTAAATTCTCTGGAAACACTTTGAAGATGCCTTCCAAGACTGATATTCTACATTTCAGAAAAAAAAAAAAAAAAAAAAAAAAAATCTTTCTTTAAAAGAAAAAAAATCCACCTTTATAATATCACTTTGCTCTTTTATAGTCTTTTACAGCATCTTTCATCTGAGGCTATCAGAGCACTTTGGGATATGGATGCTAAGAAATCCATTACAAAAATTATAGATATTCCTAAGTTGATTGTAGTCACTTGCCTTAATTTCCATTTCTTTACTGATACTCCCTGACGGTGTCTGCATAGATTGATGCAGTCAGTGCTACAGGCAACTAGATAAACAAATCTACATACAAGTATGCACTCTCCCCCACAAACACCCTCTCTTACAGCAAAGTATTTTTCTACAACATTGTCCACTATATTGAACTCAGTGAAGGAAAGAGTTGTGCATACTGCAACGCCATATGCTGCTTTGCACTTTCATTCCATTGCACTTCATTAAACAGATTTTCACTGTTTCTTAATTTTCTTTGAGCAGGTCCCTCTGTATATACCCAGTACGAACAAACACAGATTCCTTCTGGGTATGAGCCAACAGCTGCAATCCTGAAAAAATCAGCTTCTTATATCATTAACTGAGTTTCCATGGTGCCCTGGGGCAGAGATATTGATGCTTGACAGCATTATCACTATAAAGTAACTTTACAACTCTATAATTTAACTCTATGCTTCCAGTAATATTAAGAACATTTGAAATTGTGGCTGTAAACCTTGACACTTTCACAGACTGGGGAGTTGAAAGAGGATTTCATATTCTTTCCTTAAAGACAGCCCAAAACATGGTACTGAGAAATAAGCAAATACTGGAGATACAATGTGCAAGGAGGTCACTCTTGGGAAAACCTGCAGAATTAGGATTAATGCCGCTTTCTGCAACACACAGAAAGGAGCCGATTTCTAGGAGCTCAGCAGAAGAAGGATGAAGATGTAGACCTCTGGAGGTCTTTTCCTGAGTATGTGCCTGATTTACTTTGAAATCATCTTGGCAAGAAGCTCTAACTCAAGTTCAAACATAAGCCACACTGGATAACCTCTGCAGAGCTCCCTCAGCTTTATCAGCACCACCTTTTCTACCTCATTGGCTTTTGCTAGTAATGTTGCTTTTACTGGGTGGGAATGAACCTGCAAGGGGCGTAATCTGGCTCATGAGGATCTTCTCTTAAGGATATCACTGAGAGAGCTAGAAGGATCAGGACAGGTAGTTGCTAAATAAAGAAATGCAAAAAAAGCCCAAAATAACCAAATACATATGCCCTAGAAGACTGACAGGTCCATGAAGCTCTAAAAGTTATAGATGCTCTTACTGGAATTGTAGTTTCTAATGTGATAAGACCTACCTTGGGATAATACTAGTAATGTCTGTTTCTTCTGAGTTCTTCACCCATGGCTTCCAAAATTGTTTGGCTGGGGTTTTTTGTTTGTTTACAAAAGAAGTTTCATTAAATTAATTTTTTATATTGAGAACATTAAATCAAAGAAGTGAAGTGACATGCTTAGAAAAGCTGCACAAAGAACTGTCCCACCAGACCCTCAGTCCAGGGTTCCAGTCTCCTGTCCCACTCAGAAGTAATTTCAACGAGTAAAGCCATACATGTAGATGACTGAAGGCCCATCTTTGGATGAGGGCCTTCCCCACCTGGAGGAAGCTTAGAATTAAGATTAAAATACATGAAAAAAAGCCATGGTACTCACCCATCTTGATGATTACCCTCCCCTACAGCTACCAGGCTACAATCACACCAGTTCTTGCCTAGTCTCCCTCATTTCTATCTTTCTACCTCATGGCTAGTCTTTGGAAGAGTAAAACCTTTTATGCTCTCTTATGGGCTGCCTGTGCAGCAGGGATCCAGTTCAAACATTCTGAAAAAATGAACCCAATAGATTTTAAAACGGTTGATGTGAGACTCCTTTACTGGCCACTCTCAGGTCAGGCTGTGACGGCTGCTGATCAGCAGCTGTAGTGGAAAGCAATTCCGAGTGTGCTATCAGAACAGCGCTCGGAGTCCTACAGCTGGGGATTCATCCTTCCTCCCCCTCTTTTATCCTTTGTTCCCTGCCCAGCTATGAGGCTGCTGTGTATCTAGGCAGCTCAGCAGTTGAGCTGCTGGTGGTGAATGTTACAGAGCAGTTTACACGCCTTGTGTCATAAGCCCTGTAAATGCCTAGTAAAACATGCTATTTAATGCAGGCATATCAGCTCATTTTAAAGCTTCTTTACCTGGTGCTGAGCAAACTGTTGCTGCGCTGCCTTTTTAATCAGTTACCACCAAATGTGTGCGTGTGTGAGAAGGGTTTTAAACATTTCTCTGTCCACTTCCAGGCAACTAACCGACAAGCCTACAATCCTCTTATTATGCCTTCGAAACAGAATCCATTCACGGTGATCTACAGCACATGTTATCGTAGGGTATTCTGCAGAGCCAGGCTTACAGAACATATCCCTAATGTTCCTCATACACCAGGTACGTATCCGTTAGAGACAAATCTACCAGGCACACACATACCTCTGAAGGAATGTATAACAGGACATTAGAGAAGTTACACCTGATGCACTGCTCTATTTGCAGGGTGAGAACACAAAAGAGACTCCAGCAGTAACCGTTGCTGATATAATGCTAATTGAGGCCTGAGACATTCGTGCAACCATGTTAATTCTCTGTGTTAGAGAGAGGCCAGAAATTCAACACTCCACAGGATGCTGTTGTCCCACCATATATATCCGAAACCTATACTCCCTGCACAGATTGATGGAAGATCCGTCACTCCTGGATTTCATTTAAATAGTGCAGCCTTGGGGATAAATTTGTTTTTATAGAACATACCAGGTGTAATCCTCCAAATTCTGATTCTTTGAGGTATTTAGTTTAGGAGAGTACATTGTCTAGTATGACTGGAGTCATACTAACATTCCATTTTCATACATGTAAGGTATCCATTTATCTCAATAATTAAAAAGTATGTTTCAGTCATATAAGTCTGAACAAAATGGAAAACCTTACCCAATGTAGAAATATATCTATTACAGGCTCACACTGAGGTTTGTACAGAACATAGAGTTAGCATGTAAGCCCCGAGGAACATGAAGAGATTTTAAAAAAAAAAAACCCAAACCAACAAACCTAATCCACATATAATGGCGTGAAATGAGGTAGTACTATGATCTTATTTGCCATGAATGTTGTAAAGGAAAGTAGTTGACAGGTAAAATTACATGCCACCAGTGCCAACTATTCAGTTTGTTCAGTTCCCTCACCTGTCAACCAGAACAACACTAGGTTAAATTAATAGTTTTGTACAACCTGGAGATCCTAATTTGTTTTTGTCTCTGTAGGGAGCCAGTACAGCTAGTTTCTGAATGTGAGGTGTCATCTCCTTTGTAGTCTCTGTTCAAGGCCATGGGTTCCCTCAATTTGAAGCTGAGTCTTGGTCTCTACTTCTTAATCCAACAACTAGAAGCTTTGAACAATTCTAGCCCCCTGATCTTGCTTCTATTAAAGACAAAACAAACAACCCAACAACCCAGTAACATCACAGTGGGATGAACAGAGCCCTAAGAAATACATCCGTGAAGGCAGATTTCCTGAATACTTGCCCTATCAGTTCACAGTTTTGGGGCTCACTGTATTTTCTTCATTTATTTGCTTGACTTGCTGCCTGAATGTAGCTAGATAGTTAATAGAGGCATGCCTGTCCTTGGAGGCCAATATGAACTGACTGGCTGTGTCTTTGGTTCAGGTCCATTAAAAAATCTGAGCATTAATTAATCACTGACTTGCAAATAGCTTGGAAGAGCTGTTCAGGCTAAATTGGAACGTTCTGCAATTGTTTTACTTTTGGTCACAGGCACTTCGGTGATATGAAACTTCTCCCCTGCCAGGATAAAACATGCATAAATTCAGCCACTCCTGTGTTAGAGCAGACCAGCCTAGAGATTGCTTCAAGCAGCTCCATTTCTTTCTCTAACTAGGAAACAGCACACATGAGGAAGCGCTGTCATAAGCAGCACCCTTGATAGAATCCCACCATTGAAAGTGAAATAAAAAAACCTACCAGGGCAAAATGCCAGTGGAGCATACTACACGGGCAAAGAGCCTTCCCTGCTTGCTGTCTGCCAGGCCAGTCAAAGCCAGCTTCTCCTCCATTTCACTCAGCTAGGTGAAACCATAACTGTAGGAATCAAGACACTGCTTGAGCTTTCCAGATGTCACCACCAAGAAGGATCTCTGTGATGTGGGGCCTGTTTTCTGTGCTCTAGTTGCTGATGGTCACAATGAATGAACTGAGAATGATGCAACTCTGTCTGCATAGGGCAAACCAAGCAAATAGATAGAGACGTTAGACCCCACGCCCAAAACTTCTATAATGTGAACCAGAAAACAAAAATCTTTATGGAAAGGAAACTAAGCCAGCATGACCTACAAGTCATGAAGAAAAACATATTCAAGGGAATCATGGTCTCATTCGTATAAGGACTTTCTTGATAAATAAGGAAGACAAATAAGCAGTTGTCAATACAATGAGTCCTAAGTGAGGAGGAAAATTCAAGGTGAAACTAAGGCACATGTTCTTAAGATGCCAAAATACCACATAAGAAAATAAATACCTAAACCTAACAGTAATGACATTTTTTTCCTCAGTGGCAAGATATACTATATATGTGTATGTTGCAAGAAGATATTCCTTGGAAACAGTTAACCTTACTGTGTAAAAAAGAGCTTATATTCCAAATACTCAAGTCTGAAAAGTCACCTTAGTGTAGTCATCCCCTTCCTTCCCCCAAATTTCACTTTCAGTGGAGAAGCCAAACCCGAAAACCCCGAATGATTAAGAATTACTTTCCCTGCTCCCAGTTTCTCGCTCTTATTCCCACACAGTGTTCACATGTGTATGGATTATATCTCATATGAAAATTCCCTCTCTGCTACCTTAAATCTGTAAACCTTCCCCAAATTCCAAAATGCAGTGGAGAGGTAAATAAGCACTCACAGCTAATCTTTCTCCCACTGCAGGTTTTCTAAACCTGCGGAAATTCAAAAGCTACCAAGATAGAATGACAAAATGAAACAACACACCCAAGCTTGAAGTATGGGCGCTGGTTATTTGATTGAGCATGGTGACAAAAAGAAAAATATAAAAAACAGATCATAAAGCCAGTCAGAATAGTTCTACAATTTGTTGATATATTGAGATAGCCAGACGGATGTGTGTTTTTTGAGGAATGAGACATTGCTTCTATTTGAGCACTCAAAAATGCAAACAGCTTTGTCAGTTTTGTTTGCAGAGCTCGCTTTCCATTTCTTTGTCAACTGGTGTTAAAGACCTGGCCCTGAGGCAGTAGCAGAACCTTATGGATCCTTTAGAGCCTTTGGCTGCAGTTCAAAGGCAGGTAAGGTATTTTAACTCAGTACCAAAGATGTACTTTCAACTTGTTATTAAAACAATAATATGAACACAGAGATAATGAAAGGATAAGGAGAGAAATGAAGGAAGAAATAGAAGACTGTGGAAGGGAATGGATCACAGGGTCTCCAGGAGTAGTTTCTATAATAAGTGTGTGAGACAATCTCCTACAAGAGGGAAATGGCTTATTTGATCTAATATGCCTTTCTCTTCTTGAATTTCCACAGTATGGAGAATCAATATGAGGGAAATTAAAGCATCAGGGGCAGACTCACATTTCCACTTGTGTGTTCCTATCTCAGCAAACTCTTATTGAGATAGAAGTATTTACCTTAAGTGCACAGTTCACGTGTGCTGCGAGAGGAGGAAGGATTTCAAAAGGATACATGCTTCTTCCGTGTAGGGGACAGTAGAAGTAGGTCCACCTAATATGTAACTGTAGAATGAGACTTCAAGAGTATAGCAGTAGGATGTATCATTTAACAGTCCACCAAGAAAACGCCGGCCTGTCCCTGCTTTCACAGCATCTCTGTTGAACGATGTACTGGACTGCAGGAGGAAGAACACAAAGACACGAAGAGAGTTCATGAGTGGAACAAGGGAAGTGTTATAAAAGAGTAACACTTTAAACAGAAACATGAAAGAGTAACACTTTAAAATAGAAAACAGTGAAATTCACATCACCACATCTCATTTACAATATATGAGACTGCACTATTTTTTGAGCATGGTCTGGAGAGACCATTAACAAAAACACAGTTCTGGCACCCAGACTATAAATAATGCCTTGCAGAATTTCACAAAGTTAATCTCAGTTCATGAGTAACATCAGCTTTTCTCGTCCTCTTTTGGATAACACAAAGAAAGCCTGTCACATGCATGAGTTGAAAGTGAACCTTTCAGACCCTCCATTCTCAAAAGTTAAGCTGGACTATTATTTGGATATTGGGTTCCCTCTCTCTACTGCATTCCCTGGTATCAACCATTCTACCCCACCCCTTACCCTGGACTCTCTTAAGCGCAGTAGAAATACAGTGGCATTTACATTTTAGTGAAACTTTCTCACCTAAGACATTTCAGTGGTTCTTAAATTAGGTCACACAAATTTCCACTTCACTAACTTAAATGTTAACTAGGTGTTGCTCTCTGGGTGGAAAAATATACTGCACTATTTTACAGCATTAGGAGCACAGTATAAAAAGCAATATTTTGTGCTACTACTGAAGATCTGGCTTTAAGAACCCTACAGCTTTATTACTATTCATTTGAGGGGCGGATGGGAGGACTCCAAGTATTCCCATAAATAAGTTTTAGCTCTCCTTTGAAGGTATGACATCTGGAGACTAAAGGGGAGCTCATCTTCAGATTGAGTGAAGTATCAGAGCTTGTTCCTACCAACTAGACAGAAAAATGTATTCTGATTTCATTTTTGTTGTCATACTCTATTCATAAACCTCATAAACATTACACTGAGTTAATCTGGGCTCAGAACAAGTTAGTGACCACCACCAAAAACCCCCCCAAAAAATGAAAAAACAAAACAAAACAAAAGGCTTAGTAAATCCAAATTGGATCTGTTGCATAGAAGGCCTTAATATCTCCTGCTTTAAGACTTTTAAGTTGCCAGTGAAACATAAAGGACCCTTAGCATAACTTACTGTTCAGTCATTGTGCCCATGGTGAATTCTTTGAGCTATCCAGGGTCGTTATCCTATTGAACTTTAAGGCTAGTATCTTTTCTTGCTAACACAATGTTAGTATTTATCAACTCCATCTCTTATAAAAATCAGGGAAATAAGATTTCTTTCTTATTTTAAAAAATAGATGCAACAGTTCAAAATGTTTAACTTCTCTAGACTGAGAAAATCAGACTAATACTGACATGAGCAACAATTCTTTATGAATAGCGTATATGAGAAGATAACCTATGGGTTTATTAACATCCTGAATGTTTTGGAGTCTCTCTCATGTTATAAAAAGGAAAGCTTTCCAGATTAATTAGATTAAGATGGAATTTGTTTTCTTATTAGCATTATATATAGGAGTTTCCAAATGCAACTTGTTGTCTTTGCGGTAACATTACATTTAGCTTTGTGGTAGATTGCACACAGAATGTATTCTGCTTTGTACATATCATAGAATTTCCTTCAAATTACATGGCAGAAACCTTGAGGATATTCTGAATACCCATGGGACAGGAACTTTTAATGCGCAAAAGCATCAGCTGATGAATATGGGCGTACAGAGCCAGCTCAAAGGAAGAAGACAAAAGATGTGTCAGAACATGGTATTGTGATTTCTGAGCAGAAGCATCACTGACAAGGGGAATTAACTAATTCTATGGCTGTGTTTGGCACAGTCAAAACAAGAAATATGTCAGAGAAGTGATTCAGGGCAGATATTAGGGACAGAAGTACTTCAGTGATTAGAAGGCTAAGTTACTGCTATGGAGCATCTATGAAGACTATGGAATCTCATCAACTATGTTTAAGAACAAATTGGACAAGTACCTGCAGAGTATAGTTCATATCTTTGGAATATACTTTGGACTTGAGCTCCTTTTCAGCTCTATTTCCCATGATTTCAGTCAGGCTAGAGGAAAGTTATAAGTTGAATTCCTCATAGATTATTCTTGAGATAAATCTTACATAATATTTTCATCACAGTTCTTGGCATGGTAAAGGAGGACTATGCCAACAAAATTTGCTGATGACACACTGTGGAATGAATCATCATTATAGAGGAGGCTCTGAACATCATATTAAAAAAAAAAAAAAAAAAAAAAAAAAAAAAAAAAAAAAGCTAAACCTTTGTTTAGGTGCATAAACTTAGACTTTGGAGTTTAATTTTGTCCTCATTTTGAAAAATCTGATGGCATAAACCAACTTGATGTCTTGAGTAAAAAGTAAAATCTCTGACTGGACTCAAGAATGTTGAAGTTTAGAAAACATAATATAAACTCTTCAAATATGAGCACATGCAGGTTTTGAAACAGTGGTTTGGGCTTGGGCTTGGCTCTACAGTAAATGTTGTAAGCCAGAATGGGATGTGATGTTTTAGGCAAAAAGAAGAAAATTACAGATTCAAGAAAATTCAACTAATGACAAGGAAGAGCAGCAGGTCCTTGCTCGAGTCCAATCTTCTACTCACTGTTTCAAGTCAAGATAAATGGAGTGGAGAATTACATAGGCAAAACTTCAGCTCTTCACCAGAACCGATCTTAGCAACTGATAATGCTGAAACAAAGACTATGAAAACCATGTATTATCATGGCAAAAAAAAGGTTCCTTTTGCATGCACATTTATTTAATCAAAACCTCATCTGGGGAAAAGGGATGAGGTGGGGGGAGAGCAAAAGTGGGGAAAGAACACAGGTAAGGTTGTCTGCAAATGAGTCTCTTGTTTTTCTGGGAGAATCTGTCGTGCTAAAACCCTTGCAAAGCTAAACTGAAGTCATCATTAAGCAAATGCACTGAGCAGGCACAGCAGGAGAACAGCTAAACAAATATTTATTTCTCCAAGGCTGAATTGCATGGGAGTGTCAACAACAGCAGCAGCAAAAAGAACAAAGTCTGGAGGGTGGGGGAAACTTTGAAGTTCTTAAATAGGGATATTTGTATAAAATCAACAGTAATTCATTATTAAACCACACAGATGCATTAAAGGTCACAGAAGGACTCTGCTTCCCAGCTTGCGTGAGAAAATTCAGTGAACAAATAGCTACCTACAGGTTTAGGAGGTGCCAAGAAACAAGAATCCGGTGTTAAAAGAGCAGAGCAGGAAGGGTGAAGGATTCTTCCACTTTCTGGTAGGAAGAAACTGATCAGAAGGCTACACCTAGATTTCACACACACTTGGGAGCCTCAAGGTGCCGACCCTCTCTTTACACCTCAGGCATTAGTGGCAGCTTCCCCAGGCCTTCCTACCAGATTTCATTCCTCCTCCCCACTCTTTGCTGAATATGTTCTGAATGACCAGTTTCCCCATTGGGAATGACGGTGAACAGCCAGGCAGCCCAAAGAAATTTTTAAACCAACTGGACCTTGTTCAGAGATTGCAGCAGACAAAGAGATGTGTGGAAGAAAATAAGATTTTAAAAAATGTATACAAATTTTTTTTCTGGAGTGGTCTCAAAGCAGAAAAAAAAAAAAAAAATCTTGGCCCTTGGTCAGATGTCTCAATGTGCCAGAATACCTGTCTCCAGGTCAGTCTTGTCTTTTGGCTAGTAAGGACACTCTCTACCACACAGTCTTTCCTCAGTGAATTCACCCCTCTGGTAGCTAGCTTACAAGCTCAACAGCTTAGGCAGCTCTCATATTGCCAAGGATACTCTTGGTTTCTCAGCACTGCTTCATCATCCTGCTAACAACTACTGGAATGAGTGCCCTGAGCAGTTCATACTCACAAAGTGAGGGCAGGCAGTTTACTGATTGCCTCTGCACGCTGGTATCAATCTGTCACAGGAGGGGCTCCAAATGACAACGAGGGAGAACAGCACATTTCTCACACATCTGAGGTTGAGTTTTTTCCAAGTCCACCCTTTGGCATCCTGATCTGAGTGGTTCTGCTTGGTGGGAATTTCCACTGGTGGGGCCCCCTTCTCAGTGTACGTGTGGCTTAACAGGGGATTGTTAGTGTCACAAAACCTCAGGCTGCACAACAGAAAAATTGGAGGCAAAACCCAGTAAATCTATGTCCATTGTTCAGTGGAAGAAGAGATGCCAAAAAGGGCTGAAATGTCAGGTAGGCTCAGTGTCCAGCCTGTGATGGGGAGCTTCAGTTCCACCTTTCACCGATGGCAGGGTGAAGGGACGGGGTACAAAAGGGTACTTTCTCATCCAGGAGTTGTTGGGGAATTAGTCTTTGTCTTCTGAAATTGCTCAACACATTAGGGAAAAAAAGGATCAAGGTATGACCACAGTGCAAGTCAGACCTTGCCAGGCTCCTAGCATGGGAACCAGTGTATAGACTGCCCATCACTGACGATCAATCCTAAGGTGTTTCTCCAACCCAGCAAGAACGGCAACTCTAAGGTACAAATGACTCAGAAAGTAATTAGAAGATAAATCATCAACCAGCCAGAAATCTGGCCACAGGTTATGACAGATTGAGAAAGATGGTTTTCTGATATAGCGAGGTCTAGGGGCTTCCTGAAATCCAATGGATAGATTTTACCAGCTGTTCACATTTACTGCAACACGATTGTTTAAGTGCCCATGGAAGGAAGTAGCAAACTAGATATAGTTTCAAAAACTTGAGCTTTTGTGTGCACATGAATGTTTCTCAGAGAAAACAGATCTTCCATTTGCTGACATAGATAGATGATGTAAATCCAGAAAGTGTTTTACAAAAGCATGTAGTATGTTCAACTATGTGCTCACAAGAATTAGAGAATCATGTTAGAAATCCTCCCTGGAGAAGAGTGGAGACATAAACACTAAGAGGATTTATAATTAGAGAATGGTTTTATATTACAATACATAATTAAAAATATGCTGGGTCACCCTATGTCATTTCCATTTGGGAAATAAGTTATATTTCACAACTGAGGTAACTGTTCCTAAAAAAAAGGCAAACCACAACCCAAACCAGAAAAACAGCCCGCATTTTACTTGGTCTGTAGTTGAGCAATAAGCACTTTACCTACTGGGGTAAACTGGAATTATGCATGCAAATTGCTTCATGTTCTTTACCAGCACCAGCAATGGCCAAGTCTAATGAGGACTCAATTACAACCTCCCCACAGTTATCTGCTGGTGCTGCTCCATCGTTGAGAGCAAGCTTTTTCTCTAAAGCAGGTCTGACCTCTATAAGCCCTCAACTCACTGCCCCAGTGTAGTAAAAAAGTGATAATAAAAAGTTAGTAGTTAGTGCTCTAGAAAAAAGGAATGAAACACTTGTCATCAAGGAAGAATAGACGTGCCATTGGGAAATGGACTGGAGCCCAGACAATGTCAAATCCATCTCGGTGAAGAGTTTTACTGTATCAGCTATAACTCACTCTCATTTTCTAGAATGCTTTATTGAAGTCTACAAAAGTTAGAAAGAGAGCTCAGAAATGTACTGGCTTTGAAATCTTTGCCACAGAAGACTGTAAATAGCAATATTACAAATTGTGACTCTTCTGTTTGCCCCTACACAGGGTGCTGTAAGAGGGGTCTCACTTTCCTCTTATGGATACAGCTAATTACTGCCATGGTGTGCCCAGCAGTCACTGCTTTGACACTGCCATTCTTGCAGCTGGTAGCCCATCAAGATATCTTACAAGCAAAACTTATCTCCTTACTTCTCTGGAAGCACTGAGGAAACTTCTCACTTCAAAAGCCAACTTAACTCTCTCCTCACATCCACCTCTCACCAGCTCCATTAACTCTCCTAATAGACTGGAAAACATATGTGTTAGTGTTTTTTGTGATAGACTATCAGCTCCATGCCAACTGGGTCTGGAGACTTGGAAATCATGGCATTTGGGAGGCTGCTATCAGGCAGTCTTCTTCCAATTTATTTTACAAACAGGCTGCAGCCAGCATCTGAAATGTAGCTGGGATTATTTTTAAAAAAAATATATATATAAAAAAAATAAAAAGAGAGAGAGAGAGGGGAAAGAAAAAAAAAAAATCCCAAAGGCAGATGGTAGCAGAAAGCTGATCTGTGGGAAGCAGCAGGTAAAGGAGGATGATTCTGGGAGCAGAGACGCAATGAAATGGGAACAAGGCTCAAAATTACTCCCTGACTCATCTCAGCTTGCAGCTTTGCTGGTGTTTCTAAAGCACAGGAGGAAAATGTATTTAATCTCTAAATAATTTATGACTATTGAAATTTAGGAAGAGGAGGTTTTGAAAAGTTCAGGATCATTTCAGAGGGATCCCATTGCTTGGAGATTTTCCAGATCCCTTAGGGACAGACAGATTGGCCTGATATTCCTGTTAAAAAAAGGTGCTCTCTCACTCTCACTGATGGCTCTGCAGTTGACAGAATTTTGTTTCATAACTTTTGTGCCTGGAAGGAAACATTGAGGTGGGCAGCAAACTTTGGGTTTCACAATGGAATATTCTCTGAACTGGAATTTGATTTGCAGAAATCTGAGAAAAGGCATGCAGAGATGCAGAGGAGATCTGAAACAGTTTGACACTGTCCTAAGAGTGTGAGAGAAAAGCCTGAACTGGAAGCCTAAAGACCTAATAGCCTCAAATCCTAAGAGATTTTCACCATTCTACTCCCCATCTCTTTTCCCCTTCTTTCTACTACTCAGTGGAAAGCAGACAGCAATCACCCTTTCTTAAAGGCAGCGTCACATTGTAGAAGTATCATGAACACAACCTGCCTAGCACCACATTGTCAGGCTTTAAAGTGCAATTCTCCTCAGACAAATAACAGTTTAAAAGTACTTTGTCACCACATACACATCTACTCCCTGAGAGGTTTCATTATCCCTTTAATGTGTAGCAAAGGAATACTAGATCTTCTCTCCTCCCCATCCCTCCAAAGTGTATTTCAGTCATGCCTGCTTAGGTTGGCTGATAAAAACACATATTTACATGGTCATTAGCAGAGGGGTTGGAAGGAGGGAGCTTGATAAGCTCTCAGTTTATGTCTCAAAATCAAAACTACCAAATGAGCTCCCTTTTTGGAAACCCTGTGGTTAGAAAAGCAACTGAGTTTCATGCTTCAGAGTTTCAGCTGTTCACCTGCGAGAACTACAAGAGCTGCACTTTTCACTACTCATTAAAGTCTGTGCTCTGCGTGCTCTGCTCTGTACAGTGCTCTGCCGTACAGGTCCAGGACTGATGGAGGTCTCTGCAGTCCACTGCCTGTCTGTGGACCCTGGACTAGTTCCCCTGGCAGCGTTTGGATTGGATGGATGGATGGATTTGGCCCACGTTTCATATTCCTCAGAATCCATCCTCATAGGCAACCAAAACTGGTTGTACACACAGCTCCCACCTCCCCGAGTGCTATAGCATTGAAGATGCTTATTGAGTTCAGAGGCTTCACCATAACAGCTAATACAACTAGAATCCAAATTAAAAGAGCACCTTTTCTGAGAGAGTTTTGTAAAAAACACCCTGCAAGCCAAACAAAGCAGAGTGGCGATGGCCTTACCTGAGACCTTCACAAAGTCAATCAAGAGCTCCCCTACAGAACTGAGCAGCCCATCACAACCTACTCAGAAAAGGCAAAAGAAGGAGGCAGATTTCACTCCATCCTTCAAGAAAACCTTGGTTGGAGCTCCTCTTGCCACTAGATTCTGCCACCCCAAGCTGCGACCAGTGATATACACAAGTAAGAAATCTGCAAATGCTTCAGGGTAACAATGAAGAAAAGCTCTTTCCTCTCCTTGTTTTTTTTTAATAATAGCAACCTCTGCTTCTCAGAGCACATCATTCCCCAAAGATGCCAAAGCTGGCATTTCCTAGTCTAAGCTCTACAGAATAATCACACCATTTAGAAAATAACGTGTGTCTCTGGAGTTCTCAGTTTCCCTATTTGTCAGTAGAAAACGAGACGTTTCCTCAAAATATACAATAAAATAGCCTCTAGCAATAGCCTGCAATGCTTCTCTTTACAATAGTTTTATAAGCGTATGTGTGGTCTCCTGGGAGTGCTTTCGTAATCATTTATACAAATGACAGAAACTTAAGACAATGAGAAGCAGAAAGGGAAATACAACCATCATGCATGCAGTTGCTTTGAATAGTCTGCAGAAAAAGTGGTTTGCTCTATGACAAGGAGAAGTTCTGTTCGTTAGTAGGTCTAAATCAGGAGTATACAATCCCTCCTAAGGAGGGGCAGCATGCTGGACACTGCTTCCAGAGCAACCCAGGACAGCCCCTGCTCAGACTCCTTGGAGACTCTCTCACTGCTCCGGAACAGTTCTCTGAACCAGACTTGTATTCTACCTATGTTAAAATATCAGATAGTTCAAGAGGTAATATCCAGAAGGAGATCCCGGGAGGGAGATGGGTATCCAGTTCTTAACCAACTTCACAGCACAGTTTGTCCCAGCGCTCGCATTTGAATGTAAAGGAGCTCCTTTTATTTGTGCTACTCTGGGAGGCTGTCACCTGCTCCCAGCTTGTTGACATTAGGTAAGAGTAATGACAGTCTTTGAAAATACACCATAAAATTGCTATGAAAACTTGTTTCTTCTGTGGATATTCAAAATTTCTGCCTGCGTGGGGATGGAGAAGAGACTGTCAACTCCTATACGCACAAACAACATAGCAAGAAAGTACTGTAAGAAAATCCATTTACTCAAACACTTTTCCCTCTCCTTTTCCTTTTCTTTGCAATACAAATTAATTCAACCCTCTGTATAAAAAAGGGGTGGAGTGGTTCAGCACAATGTAATGGAGCAGTTTCATTTAGCCATGACTCTCCAGAGGGCAGAGTCCTTCTGACACCAAAACCTATAATGCTTAGAAGCACAGGCTTTACAGTCTGTTCCCTGTGCCACCAGAAGCATGTTTCCTCTCTCCCCTCACCCAGCCTCTAAGAAAAATATAAAGAATAAATAAATGAACCTATGAAGCAACGTGTCCAAGAAGCAGTGAGCAGAAATGCATCCCAGAGGGGTGCTAAAGTGTATAATAGCTGTATTTGTCTTTCTGGAAATGCCCTGGTACAAGACAACAAAAAAGAAGGTAGGATCATTTGTTGTGCTCAGGTTTTAAGAGATTTCTGGGTAGATCTGTTAAGCTTGCATGATGTGAACAACACCCACCTGAATGTAACAGCTTTTGCCATTCTGGGACAAGGGTTTGTTTGTTTGTTTGGTTTTTTTCCAAAGCAGCAGAGGCAGTGCTCCACGGTGGTGAAGGTGAGCATGGACTTTACTTTGGATGAATTCTAGGTCTGAGCAACTTGCTCACTGCTTCCCCATCCCTGCCCAATCACATGCAACGCAAACTGGTTCTTCACTATTTTGGGACAGATTACTGGGATTCATTCATTCATTGTTCATGAGCTATTATTCCCTCTGGCACTTATGCCAGCACTTCCTTCAGATGTGGCCCAAAACACACTGGGATTATTAATAGGGGTCACAAGACAGAGAGAGTGCTGTCCAGCAAGGGTAAGTGATAACAGCCCAGCAAGGCTGCCATAAGTAGATGGAAGGAGGCTTGCTGGAAGGACCACATCTTCCTTGAGGAAGCTTGGATGGATGAAGGGAAATGAGAACAACAGACCTGGAGTATGTGAATAAAAGGAAAAGAGTAGAAAATATAGATAGATTAAAATCCTTTCCCTGGTTGCTCAGTTTTAGATATCCAAACTAAAAAAGCCAAAACAAAACAAACACTCAAAAAACCCACAACAAAAAGTACTAGGGCAAATAATTCCATATATGAATTTTCTCATATTGCTGAGACAAAAATATGTCAGAGCGTTGTGGCACTGGAGTTAACAACATGTTTCTCTAAAGGAAACTGGATGGGTTGTTGTTCCGAGACTTCATTGTTGAGTGTGCAGTGTGGTATAAAACATAGGGAACTGCTGACAAAGAAACCAGGCTGGCACTTTGGAGACCTGAGTTTCATTCTCCGATTTTCTCAAGCAAGTCACTTCCCACCCACTCTCTGTCTCTTTTCCAGCACAACTGGAAACTCTTGGGATTGTGGGCTTTCTCAGTAGTTACCCAGTGTCCAACATAACAAGATCCAAAGTTTTTATCAGGCTAAACACAGCACGCAAGGGACAACAAACAGTATTTTAAAGAAAGGTACTCTGCATGGTTGAATACAAGAAAATGAAATGAGAATGCAAAGATATCCCAAGGATCACTGGTTCTCCGTCCAAAGGAAAAAACCCAACAACATCAAGCCAAGTGCCTTTGGCCAGTCTTTATCCTTTGACTGCAAAATAAAGCAATCTTTACAAAGTGATAAAGCCATCCAAGAACGGCTGTGGTTGTTTCTTTTAAATGAACCAGAGAGAACAGATGGTCTCCTCTCAAACTGTCACAAAGGTCAAAATTAGCCACCCCTAAGACTAGCAGGTTCTTGAAATACTCAAGTGCTTGTGTCTGGTCGTTGTGACTAATCCACTCTCCAGAACAAGAAAGGTCAAATGAAGAACACCCCTCCAAATACTGCAACAACTCCTAGCCATGGCTGATGTGTAATGTACTCGGACATGGTGTCAACAGCTGCTCCTAAAACCCAGTGAGTCAGCTTTTCAAAAGAGTTTGTCAGCTCTCACCATTAGAGCTTTCATACAGATTATATTTACTCCCCAATGTTTAAAAATATCCTTCTTAAACCTTGAAAACACAAAATGTTTTCCTTACAGAATTTGTCCTTTTTGCCCAGACAGCTGCCTAAGAATGTCTCATGTATTTATTTGAGAGCAAAAATTCCTAGGTTTTTTTCACTTTCCTCTTCACGTGCTGACAGCTAAAGCGAAGGCAGGCCTCTGTTTCTGAAGTAATGTACAAATGAAGAATTTCACAACTTTTACCTGCAAACCACAGCCAGCCTTCCAGAATACCGTGAGGTTAAGTGTTCTGCTCAACAGATAGGGTACAGAGATATTGGGTGACTTGCCTTTGGTCCTACAACAGGCATGTAGGCACGAATCCCCCATCCATCCCCTACTCTAATCACCAATCTCCCTTGGATGCTGTCATTTAAATAAAAAGGCCTATTGGAAATGACAGGTGAAGAAAGCAGTCCAGGCATGAAATGCACTCTGAAGTATATTAATAGAAGGTTGCCAGACAAAACGGCACAAGGCATTTGATCGCATCATCTTAGGCTTGTTGTTCATGCTCCTTTGCATCTGGCTGCGTGATTTCTGCCAGATTCTCGGCTGGAGGAGCAGGCTAGGATTTGCCTGCTTTCCCTAACCCGTGCCGGGCTCAGCTGCAATCATGCAGAGCACTGAAAGAAATCCCTTTGAGTCGGGATTCATTCCGAACATGTAAAACCCAGACAAATGACTGCTTCTCCAAAGTGAATCCCATTTCACAGCAAGTAGGTTATTAGTGTGGAACTCCATACAAGTAGCCTGCATTCAAAAGCCCTCTGCATTATTAATAGAAGATGAGCTTTTGACATCAAAGGAGAACCATTATGTATGCTAAACGGTGGCAAAAATTGTACCCGTACTTCAAACCTTTTCAGTTCTTTGTCCCTTGTAAATCAATCAAGGTTGACAGATGCTTTAAGGAGAGTAATCTTTTCAATGATACTGTCAATGGATAACATAATGGAACATTGTCTCTGTGCTGTGTGAAGACATGGAGCTAGTCAATTATGGACAACACTTCATGCAGCCGCCAGTTTTCACTTGAAGTGCTGCTGTTGAAGTATTATAATCCCAACAAATGGCCGCAGCAGCATACAATGTAAATGAGACCTCCTGAAGCTTTGGAAAATTAATTAGTAACAACAGTGGTCCATTCCCACACTTTCAAACACCAGCCTGGTAATGTTAACGATGCACTTCCCCCCTTCCCTTTGAGTAGTCAATAGGGCATATTTACATACACTATTTTTAATCTTCAACACTTCCCCCCCCTCCCCCCCCTCCCTTTTAAAGCTCTGGATTCCTTTCCTCTCTTTCGAGCATCAAATTTCACCCCTAATATTTCCAATCAGTCACATAACCCACATGATGGGAGTGGAAAACAAGTGAACAGAGACTTTCCCACTTGGAGACAGCAGTAAAATTCCCTCCTCTTGCTTCACACATTGGGCACTTTGTGGCTGTCTCTGTTTCCAACACTTCTATCTCCTCAGCTGCCCTGAGAAGAATGGCTTGGATGGATGGCAAGGGAAAAGCTTCCTGTCTCAAGAAACCAGTAGGATGCGAAATGAAATCTCAGTGTACTGAGTGCCACCAGCACCTAGGTCAAACTCAGGTGCACTGGATGCCAACATATGTATCCAATTATCAGCTTCTTCAGAAAGGAGATTGCGAATCAAATGGGAGAAACTGCTCTGTTTATTTAGCTATTGGCTTTTATCATCTACGTCACTTTCTCAAAGATTTTCCCTTTGTCAACTGAGGCTAGCGCTAAGAGGAACACTTAATCTCCCACAGTAACAGAGAGAAATCTCACACTTGAGCACAAAATTTGCAAACTCCTATCAATTGCAGGTTTTCATTGCTATGATCTGTGAATGTCCCCTTATCTATAATGTGTTCTTGAAACAACCAGGTCCAGATAAGAAACTCAATCACAGAGGTCTTCTCAAACAAGAACAGGATGTTCCTTGAACCCAGCTCCCTCTTCCCCAGGCTCCAAACAGCTGGGAACAGATGCAGCTGCTGTTGCTCCTCATTTAGTATGGATTCAGTCTCTGCACCCTAAACAGTTTCCTGAGAAGCCCTTGCAGTGGCTGACTGCAGAAAGCTTCAAACCCCCAAAACATAGAGACAATGGTTAAACAATACTGACAATGGTTAAACGACGCTGTGAGGCAACAGAGGAATCAACGGCAGCCACATACCCTCCCAGGCATTACCTGGCCAGCTGCCCTGCGGATCCCGAGAAGAAAAGGGAAATGTTTGGGCTACTAGAGGCCCCTCTCCTGGGAATAGAGAAGACAGAGGGAAGGATATCTTCTGCCTAGCCTTAGAAAAGTCAGAGACTGATCCAAACTTTTTCCCATTCTTGCCTAAAACAAACTACCATAGAATAGAGAAATGGACAGGAATCAGGAGGTTTCAGTTCCTCCTTCCTTTCGCTGCAACAGATCTGTCACAAAAACAGTGGCACAACTGCCATTTCTGTACCCACTCCCCACTCAAACGGTGGAGTTTGCTCAATATGCACAAACACAAGATGAAGAAATTCTGTACTGCATCTTGATGGAAAAGTTTTAGACTAGTGTTCCTGCCATGATGAAAACGGCCTTTTTTTCCAATTAGTTTCTTTTGCTGTGCAGACTCATCTGCTTTTGTATCTGTTTTTAAATTTTGTTTCTCTAGAGCTAAACACATGGAATGCTGCAGGGTCCCTATCCTCCTCCACCCACCACCTCTGCCACAAGCTGGTTGGGGTGGCACTGCAGAGGAGGCAGGCACCATGCCCCAGATGTCCCAGTCTTTGAGAGGAGACCCAGGTTTATCTCTCGGTACCAGAAGGATGAAGTATAAGTGAAAAGGGGACAGCAGAGACTGGGAAAACATATGGTGGGTAACAAAGAGGGTTAAGAACATAACAGACATAAAATCAGGGCCCAAACTCTAGGTTCTTCTGTTCTTCTCTGCTTGGTGCAGAATTCCAAAGTAATTTTTAATTGAGCCTGTTCCCACTATAGAGCTGCCAAATGTCAGCCGCTACCTTCCCTCCCTGTAGCTCGTGGCTGGAAATTCCCACTGCCTTGGCTGAGATGCATTTGTAAATATTCCTGATCCCAGTCAAAGCAAAATGGGACATCAAACACCTCTTACTTGAAAGACTGTCCACTTCAGGAAACCTGGAGTGCATTGATTGAAATGCAGCAAGGGTCAGTTGTACAGAAGTAGCTTAGGTAGCAGGCCCACAGCTGTGGAAGGTGGGCCAGGAGAAGCAAACAAGCAGTCTTGGGTGTTGTGTGTTGCAAGCAGGCTTGGGTGTTGTGTGTTCTGCTTGCACAGCTTTCAAGGAAAAGTGATACGCTAAAAAGGAAAGGGCCAGGATGTCATACTTTGAGACAAAGTTGCAATGCACTGGACCAAAGTCAAATCTACTGACTTCTGCAGAGCTACTGCAACCAATGCATGCTAAGGACCTTTTCTACTCTATTTGAAACTTGCTCTAAAAATATATGCTCCTTATCAACTACTTTATAGGAGTTTACCATTTATTTCCAATATCCAGAGACACCTACACACATATTTCCAAGTGAAAAGACATGTTTTGAGCAATTGTAGATTTTCTTGCAGAACAGCTTTCCGTGATAATGAAGAATTTCAAAAGCATATATTACCTTTGTCACAGCTTTCCTCAGAAAATTATCTAATCTTTTCTTTTAAGTTTATTATTTTTACTTCTATTTCCTGTTACATTATTTTTTTAAGTGCACAAGTAAAAAATTTGCCAATATAATAGAAAATAAACAATGAAACAATAAAGCTGCTTCAGTTGATTAAAAGACAGAAGATCTTAGGAAAAGAACTAAGTGTTCCAATAATTCAGAACCAAAGGTTATAATATAGAAGATGAAGAACCTGCTTCTGTTCGTGTGTCTAATGACAATACACAAGATCACAACTTACTGCTTTTGGATAAGGTAAGTATAAGAGGGAAGATGGTATAGCTAATAGTGAGAAATATTTTAAGTAGCCCTCTATTCATATTAAAATAAAATTAACACAATCCAATTAAGCCAGCCATTTATCATTAAAAATAAGATAGGAAAAGTTAATTAAGAGAAACATTGCTTACATAAGAGAAGTCTTCAGCATTCTGACAGAGTAGCTTGGGAAAAACAGCTTGTCGCTGAAATCTTTCCTCGTCTTCAAAGATGTTCCCATACATGAAGCCATTCATCATGGTGGAGTGCGCATGGATGTCAATATAGAACTCCAGGTTAATCTTCTGTTGAGGGAAAACATCAACAACAAAAAAACCATTCAGCATGAGATAAATCATAACTGTGTTATGCAGGTGAAGCCTCCCATAAATCCAATACTGCCAGCCTTTAATCTAACCGTGGTGCCAGCGTCAGAGCATCACGCTAATGACATTGCTCTGATGCGTCCACCCCTTCATGCCCCTTTGTGGGTGCATGTCAGATACAACACAGGACCATGATTGACATTTCTTTACCTGTTCTGAGAAGGCTGTAACATTTATGTAGTACAGGACACTGTGCAAAATAGAGCCAAAGCATTATCCTTCACTTTGATACAGTGCTTAGTGCCACTAATAAAAATATGCACCTTTCAATTCTAAAGCATGATCATTCGAGCATAGCTTTGCCATCTTTGCACACCTGCATCTTTCACAATATGCAGGTGTACCCTTCTGCCAGGAAAGACAGGCTCAAAATCCTGTAAAAAAATACTTCAGTGTTTCCCGTGTAGTTTATTTCTGGTTGTAGATGATTCTGCATCAACTCTTGCTTCAAAAGAAAACACCAGGACCCTCGAACACAGAAGTGCCTCCTCTCCCTGTACCCTTCCCCGACTGGCAATTCAGTGTCAGAAGGCTCCGTAAGAAAATTCTGCTCAAATCTCCAGCTCAGTGACACATCTTTTTCCTCACATCATATATGTGATATTACTTCTCTCTCTCAAGAGAGAATGTTCACCTTGATCACAACATACAGTGCCATTGACAGCAGTGAGAAGGCAACATCCAGTACTAAAAGGAGCTACCAGAGTAGATGCCACTGGATTACCCAGAGTTTCCCCAAACTCTTGCAATTTCTGGTCCTGAACAAATGGTGCTCTCTGATTAGACTAGTGACAAACCCACCCCTTTCGCCTGGCCACTCTGTGTCCAGGAAGAACCTTCCTAGTGACCAGAAGGTTACAGTTCAGATCTCTCTGCCCCAACAAGAGCTCTGTTAGCAGGACAGGGATTATGACGCTTAGCCCCGTACCCCTTGGCAGCAAATAGGGACCCTGCTCAGTAGAATACAACACATAGCTCTCCAGTCACAAGTCTCATCTGCACACAAAGCTTACTCAAGCTACTGGAGAATGCTGAGCTACGAGACAGTCCGATGTAATACAAACACATTTGGTATTATGCAGTTCATGTCACAGCAGTGTCAGCTCTTCTAGAGACTGTCTGATGAGGGGAGAACATCATTTGATATGTGAAACTAATATGGTACAGGCTTACTTTCCCTTGGCAGAAGACCGATGTACAATACACACTGACTGTTTAGTTTAATTAAACAGCCTAGAGAAATACTGTATCTTATTAAGCCTCTCCTATGTTAAAATGTTAGCTAATGCAATATCCTTATCTGACTATGCTTCATAGAAAAAGGAACATTTGATTGTATTTAACTCTAATACAATAAATTTTTTGCTCCTGCCAAAACATTATGCTGTGCTATAGAGAACCAATACTGCATTAAAGCACACATCTGCTATTCGGAGATACAGCACTGAGGAGAAAGATTAGCATTGACAGGATGAAATAACACACAGGATTTTCTTCCTCTCCAAGTGTATAGAAATTAAACCCAAGATTGAGTAATACTATTTTTTGTAAGATAATTTCCCCATCAGAAACAGAATTTGATGAGATCAGATGTACACTGGCATATCACCATAAACCAGAACATGTAGAGTCTCACAACAGTGGTGTGATGATAAAGTAAGGAGATAATCTAGTTAAACTGGATATTTGTAAAGCATGAATGTCCTTCACATAGAAGCCAGTGACCTAAGTCATACTTATTTTAGAACAACTAGACAGAATTATTTACAGGGACATAGTTACAAATATAAAGTAATTGAGAAGCTCAGTGAGATATATAACAATAGACTAGTATCATTTGTGTCTTAACAGAAATAAAAGTGCTGGCATAAACTGTATGATTTGTGCTGTATCATACCATACTTATTTATCCATAGTTATCAAATTGTTTCCAAAAGAAAGTGTCTACAAACAAGGACACAGAGGTTGAGATTACTAAGATAACTTTCCATAGGCTATCCAGCAAGAAACTCATCTGCAGAACATGGGCAACCTAAGCCTCAGCTTAGCATTCAATTGATAAAGTCATCCAGTCTAACTACAGTATCACTAGGGAATATTTTCTAAACTCTCCTAGGATTCTTGCTAAAAAAAATGCCGATAAAAGCATTCCAGAGAATTCTAGAGAATTTCTTTGAAGATCTTTCTTGATCATCAAAACCATGTTCAAATAATCTAGTTACAATAGTTATTTATGAGGTAACAGTGTCCTTCACAGATATCACCATCATCTAAAGATTAAGCTTCCAGATTGCTTATTTGGAAACTATGACATTCAGAGAGTTCATCACCCAGACAAGTGATTAAAGACATTTACCCAATGATTCATTACAATGTATGTCAAAAGTAATTTCCTACATTTGTCCACAATTACTACTCAACTGTTTTTTTCTGGTCTTTGTTTCTTACCTTCCTACTGAATGTATTAAAAATCCCCTCTATTTCACATATTCCTTCCACTAAATATAGTCCAAATTTGCAATGGTACATTCTATTCCATAAGTTGCTAAACATTGCTAGAGCAATTGCCAGTTAGATGTATGATTCTCAGACACTGCTGTATGTGAGCAGAACAGTATTTCAGTTTCAGATGTCTTTTCTTCTCATCACATTCATTATTTTATTAAAGGGAAACATCTTGAGCATTCTCCATCACAGAACAAAATAATTTAGTGCGTTGTTAATATAACACATAAGTTCCTAATGGAAAAATTCTCTTTATTCACAAAGATATTGTGGCCTTAAAATGGACAATAATAGCCCAGTCTCTGGGACATTAAAATCTAAGTTTTCCACTTCATACCCCAAGTAGTAGATGATTTGTTTCCAGTCAAGTTTTGCAAAAGAATTAAGATTTGTTCCTGAACAATAATGGTATCTCTTCTCTTTCTTTAGAGTTATACATATTCATAAGTGCTTTATGCACAGGAACTGTTTCACCCACTGCCACACTATAAATTTAAGCTAGGGAATAAAGTTTTATATTTCAGCTGAGGTTCTCTGGAAGGTTTTGACATAATTACTGATTTCCTGCAATTTAGGCAGGATCACAGAATTAACATTTTATTAAATATATAATGTCATCTACTGATGGGAATTTCAGAAAAATAATCAGAGTGCTGACCTTCTGAAATTATTTCTGTTTGAGATAGGGAGAATTTTAATGGGAGAATAAAATTAATAAATGTATGTGTGCATTTACCTGAGCACATGCAAACACACTTAAAACACACACCAACCCTGTCTGCTGTTAAACCACAGGGGTATCTGTCAGTATCTACACAGCAGAGCACACTCTGGTTATGGCTTCTACTGCAATAGTGTCTACATGTAAGAATGGGAATAAATTTAGAGGTGGCCCAGAGTCTCACAGTCACATTTTGCTTCAGCCTTAGCAGAAAATAATAAATAACCAGCCTCAAACATCTCTGGATGCCATAGCTGCCTTCTGAGAGACTTACAAATTACATCCTACAATATGATACTAAACTCATCATTTTCTGCTTTAGAAGTGGAATGCAAAATGATTCAGATGCCTTATAAAAATTGTCATGCAATTTAATTCCCTCAAGTGTCTTTTCTTTCTGCTTACAAACAGCAGCAGAGGTGTTCTCTCTCTCTTTCTTAAGTAAAGCTGTAATTACCCGGACGACTCAGCTTACAGAGTCGTTGCAGGGGCATTGGACTAGATGACCTTTGAAGGTCCCTTCCAACCCTAACCATTCTATGATTCTACGATTCTAAGACAAGAGTCAGACTTTGTCTTTCTTTTCTCCGTGTGTCAAGACAGAAATCACTCACTAGATTGACAATGAATGAACCCCACTTCCTAAAAAAAACCAAAACAACCAGTTAACATTCTCTCCCTCGAAAGGAATGGTCAACCAGAATAAATAAATGAGCAAATGAATTTCTGCTCTAAAGTTCATTTCAATCCCTGCCTTTGTGACACACACTTTCCACTGTTCTCCTGAGTCAGTCTAAAGTTGCTGGCAGCTTGAGAAATATACACACAAATTAGGGAGGAAGAAAAAAGAAAGAAATAATGGATAAAGAATAAGAGCTCGTATTTATTGTCAAGATATGAAGCAAAGTAGTACAGAAACTAGAAAATGGTTCATAATGACATGTAAAGTTTTGAGAAAATGCATTCTTACTTGTCTTCATTTTTATTATATTAGCTGAATGCCTTTGGAAGGTCAGTAATTAAGGAGCAAAAGGAAAAGAAGATGTTAATAGCTAGTGCTGATATGACCAAAGTTAGATTTTGAACAGTGCAATTATGAATCTTACAGAAACAGAGGTTTAATAAATAAATAATAATCAGTAAATGCTGAAATAAAAGGATAAATGTGCATTGAGCCCAGAACATGGGCCACTAGAGAGACAAGCAGTGCAGGAAGAAGCCAGCTCTGTCCACCAGCTGTCACTTCAATATGGATTTTATTAATTCTTGGGCATAGCAATTGGTTTAGAGAGAGGGCATCCAAATGCCTTATTCACTCCAATATTTCATACAGAGGATGGGATAAACTCTTTGCGATGTTTTATACAAGCTGCTAAAATCATGGCTTGTCATTAATGGTGGAAAAACACAACAGCCTCCAAGCAAACTTTGCACTCTTCCTGCTAGGCCACCGTTTGAAGCAAATGGACATTCAAGAGTTGGCACACTATACGGAGTTTGCCCCTTTTGGTTCAGAAGTTCCCAGAAGAATGGCTTTGATGCTTCCTCAGGTCCAGAATCTCTCAAAAGAAAATTCTGCATAGGTTTCAAATATGTTCATTTTGACATAAACACTGTACCCCACACGTAGTTATTTTGGCAACACCTACCCTGGTGACACCAGAAGACACAAGCACAATGTGCTAATAAGGAAAATGCAGGAAAACTGATCATTCAGCATCACATGTTCAGCAGTCTACATTCATCTAGAAAGCTTCTGTCCTGGCCCTCTCAGCTCCAGGAAATTCTGACCAGTGCCTTGACTCACTCTTTAGGGATGTACAATGCTTGTCTCCCTCTGACTGTACAAGGGAACATAAGATGGAACTCAAAATGTCTCAGTATAGTTCATATTTTCAAACTTCTCTTGAAATACCTGGATTTGGATGCCTAGAAAGATGAACTATGGATGCTTGGAAAGTGACCCAAATCACTTTTGTTACATCTCACTTCTCCTCATATTTTTTTTCCCACAAATTTGAAAGTGTCATCATAAGCCCTCATAAAAAAAAAAAAAAAAACACCAAAAAACAAACCAAACCCCTAAAAAACCCAAACAAACCATCAAACCCAAAAAAGTCAAATACTTCCAACAGCATTTTCCTCTGCCATTTTTCATAACCTCTGACAAGTTAGTCCTACAGCGTCATCTCCCGTTTTGCAGATGATGTAAGCCACACCTTATTAGAGGCAATATTTCAGAGGCATCTGAACATCTTTCTCCTTCCATTCATCATCTTGTGGACAACGTGCTCCATTCACCTTTGTAAATACCATGGCAACAACAGCATTTTTTTTACATAAGAAATTAATAGTAGAAAAGTGGTTTACTATTTTTAAAAACCTTCTAAAGATTAAAAACCTTTTAAAAAATGTTTTCTCATCTTGGTTCTAGAGAAGGGAAAATGCCAGTTTAGAACCACTCTTATGCTCACTATTATGAAACACAAAAGTAAATTTCTCCTTATTCCTGTAGACACCTTTACACAACCTGACAATGTCTTTTAAGTGTCCCTACAGAAGCAGCTGGCAAACACTGATGTGCCACTAACTCTGCACGATCTTCTACTGATTCTCCATAACACTTCCTGCACTTTTTTTTTTTTTTTTTTAAGGTTAATCTAACAATGTTCTGAGAGTTGTCTTTTGGGATGAACCACATCAACCCAGCTGCCATTCAAAAGTAATTATTTATGGATGCAGTTACATGGCAAGTTCTCAATCTAAATAATGGTACCTCCTAATGATAGGCATAATTAGACATGACTTGTTAGTGCCTCAAAGAGGATGGAGAAGAAACTTCTGTTGGTTCCATGGATTCATACAGCAAAAGGATGGCATGTCCATCAACACTGCTTTCCTGCCTGTCTTAAAAAGTAAGGGATGTTTTTATCCACAGAAGAACATGGGATCTGCTTCAATAAGCTTGAACCCTGCACTGATGTGCCCATCAGCAGCCCTAAAAGGAGCTAAAGTTGTAGTTTTGGCCTCGGAGTGGGAGGTCAGCAACATGCATATTCTGATCCTGGTTCTTTATCTGCTTGCTCCTCTCACCTGCCAGCGCAGATAACACCACCTCTTGAGGATTAGCTGACGTTTGTAAAGCACTCTGAAGATATAAAGCATCACAGTGCATACAAGTTAAGTATTAATTCATCTGCCAGGCTGATTCACTCTTTGACCCCTCTGCAGAAATGTCCAGTTAGTGTCAGCTCTGGCAGTTTTTGCAATTCAGGCACCTGTCCACCAGCTACTGGACTGAAGCCAGCAATTCACACAGGACACAGAAGAGCCGTCAGATGGTAGTAACATTTGCTCACGACAGGCCTGAATTGGATTTGAAAGGGTGACCTGGAGGTGAAAGGCTCTATCAAGAAGCCGCTTCTGTTCAAATGCATATTAAATTAGAGAGGGGCCAAAGAGACAATGTTAAGACCCAGGATCAAGTTTAGACAATACTTTTGGGTCAGCTGCATCGATAATTCTTGTATAATTTTCACTCTAAAAGAATAGGAACCAGGAAATACATTCTTTCTGGATTTTGGGTCTGACCCCAAGCCAGAACTAGAAGGGCAAGTCTGAACAAGGACAGTCAGTGTTCTCTGTCTCACCCTTTTCCTCTCCCTCAAATAGGAAAAAAAACCATGCACATACCCTCAGCAGTATGGGTTTTGACCTTAGCAAGCGCTGAAGTTTTTAGTTGCCTGCATAATTAGAATAAAGCACTGGGATTTAACTGGGTCTTGGGGCATTACCTCACCCTAAACTTTGCTGATCTCACTTGACTCTGATCAACTCAGCCCTCGCTTGCACATCCCTGCCCGATGTCTTGCAGAGCAAGCTCTGTAAATCCTACCTTACTGACTTCTCTGCTACTGAACAGCATTGGCTCTACAGAAAGAAGGCTTTTCAGAAAAGAGAGGGGAGAATTGTGGCAAAAGAATCAACAGATTTTTGTGAGAAGAAAGGAACCCTACTACCAAAAAAAAAAAAAAAAAAGAAAGATAAACAGACCAGGAAAAGGGAAAAAGGGAGAAAGAAGCTGAGGCAGTAACTGTTCTTTATTCTGATAATTAAAGCAAGAAAATTGAGTTACAAAACAGAAATATCTAAATGACCATGTTTTCACTGGATAATTCAATTTGGCTCTGGTCTGGTTCTGAAAGTCTGATCAGCTGAAATGCTCCCAGTAACTGTGTTGAGGGTTTTAGCACTCCTTGGTACTGTTCCTCAGGCAGCCACTTGCTTGCTGTGTAACCATATACAAGTCATTTAGTGTCTTCAGGCATCATTAATTGCTGCTTATACACCTGAAACTATATTAAGCTCAAGACTTCTTGTTCACCTAGTCATTTCATAGCAGTATTAAAAGTTTTGTGTTTTACCAATAACTTTTAATTATACCTCTGCAGAACCTTCTGCCCAAGGTACACAGTCTTTGCAAGTACATAAATAAGGCCCAAAGACATGGCCTGCCTCTCTGCCAATTACAAAGGCAAGGAGTGGTAGACTTAAAAACAACGGCTAGCAGCTATGACTCCCTGTCCCCTAATTTCATAGGAACTATTCCAGTTGGACAAAGAGTGTGTAGTCAAATCAAACTCTGTAACAACCAGTTTCTCTAGTCTTTGAAATAATATATAGCATTGTTCACTATTTCTTACTAAATAAGTAACTGCTGGCAGAATATAAAGTCATCAGACAAAAGACCTAAGGCAAACAAAATAAAGTGCTTTTAAAATTAGCTTATACTAACATTGCAGAACTCACTGCCACTAGATTTTGGCCAAAACACAGATGAACTCAAAGATCAATTAGATAAATTCAAAGATTCCATTATGTTATCACACACAAAACAGTGGACACAATTTCTTGATTAGAAAATCCCCAAATTACACGTTGCCAGAAGCTTTGCCCTGTTCTTGCAGTCCATCCCTTAGGATGGACCTGCAATAGGTCATTGGATACCGAGCCAAAGAGGCCTTGGGTTTGATGAAGATTCACTATTCTTCACTTCCAATTAGACCTTTAATTTATGCTGCAGAATGAGACTTTTGTAGTTCTTAAAAAGTTAAGGTGTTGATTTGTGGTGAAAAATATGCATATTTCTGCAGTTTAAACTGCCTACTTTAAAAAGAGATTAGACAAATTACTGAGAGGTAGGCCCTGCTCTATATAAAGCTTTCAGCTCAAGTCCCTAAATCGATGATGACTACAAGCTGGACATCAAAGGACTTGTCCCCAACTGCCTTTTTCTGCTTACTATAACAACAAACCCAGAAAATGTGATTAGTTGGACCTATAGATGACCTGTACTGGTTGTTCTTATCTTACATAGCTTCATGCGGAATAAGAAACAAATAAACATATCTGCATGCAACTTGCAAACTTGCTCAGTCAGGTGGAAGGAAACAACACAAAACATGTCATTGAAGGGTTATGTGTCCATCTACGTGCTTGGAAAGACAGGAAGGCTATAGATGGACACTGTGCACATGCTTTACTAGTGATTGACAGCTGAAAAGCAAACTAACTCTTTCTCTCCATCTTCCTAGCACAGCCTCACCACAAGCAGAAGACATCCATGGTCATCAGTCTTATTCTGTTCCTTTGCAAGTTGCATCTTTCTTTTCCTTCCTGGTACTCAGTGCAGGCAACAGGCACAACCAAGTAAGAGATAAACAGAAACACAAGGACACCGAAAGAGATTAAGGACTATACATCAGACATTGCTACTGAGGGGAGGGACAGCATGCTAACAAATAAAAAAAAAAAAATTGTCCCTGATATTCTGTTGTTAACCCAAGATTCATCCACAACTGGAAGAATAGGTTTCCTCAGAGAAAGATCAGCATGGCATTTTGCACCAAACTTCAGAATGTTTTCTCTGTGCTTTGCATCTAGAAGTATTCATTATCTGTACAGTGCTATAAAAGCTAAAATGTAACGGTCATTTTGGAAAGATCTGCTTTACAACTGAAAGCACAACATATCATGCCTTTTGCAAGGCACTTAACAGCATCAGTTGTATCTGAAACTTTTTTTCCTCCAATATTCCCTTGCTCACACTGGCCAGTAGGTGAAAGTACTGCTGCAGGCAGTATCACCTGATGTTCTGCCTCTCAGACCAGACAGCAGGACAGCTAACTGTGTCAGTAAGTAAAGTCACAAGATCTCAAAGATGATGTATCCCCTGCAAGCATGTATTGGGGACCATTTTTTTTTTTTTTTTTTTTTTTTTTTTTTTTTTTCCTTTGGAAAAAGGATTCAGGTTTTTCAGAACATAAGG
>WHYT01017731.1:240316-288494 GCA_009806455.1 Tetrax tetrax | reverse complement strand
AAACCAAGTAGTCAAGTCTCCAGCTCTCTCCAAGCTGAAAAAATGACCAAAGGAAAAAAAAAAAAACAACAAAACATCAGGACAACTGAAGAATAAATAACACTTCCAAAATCTGTTTCAACCATGTATGATAAGCTGTTCCTGATACCAGGGGAAAAATCTGAGGGTTATTTTTTTACTTTTTTTCCTGTTAACATGGGATTTTTACTCTGACAAATTCTTTTTAATGTTACTTGAACATGGGTTACTCCAGCTGCACATCAAAATATACTGGCTTGGAGTTTAATTTTAGGATACTTAACATTACATTTTTCCAAGAAATGGCTGTTCTCTTCCTGAATTTGATGGCTCATTGAGCTTTCAGGTAAGAGGTGGTTTTACAGGGATACGTCTCTGTACATTCTTTACAGTCCTTATAAAACCACCTGGCCAGCCAGAGCACTCTGATTGCCTGGGGAACATTTGGTAGGGGTAGGTTAATCTGTGTGACCTCCATAGTTCATCTGAAACTGCTGCACAGCTTTATTTCATCCTATCCGCTCTTCAGTTTCTGAGTGATTCCCAGGCACACGCTTTCTCAAGGATAGCCAGAAACAAATACAGAGGTGAACACAAACATGTTTCTTCCCGTAAAAACACGCACAGTGGTATGGATAAAGTCTCAGGCCTACCCACAAACACATAGTCCCTTGCGTACCGATCCAACTGCAAACCCACATATATGTACAAACATCATAATTACACTCCAGCAGAAGTATTTCTGTACCAATAAGAAATACAATTCAGCTGCTGGGAGGAGTGTATTACTAGCATGGAGCTGTCCTACCCAGTAATGAAAATAATTTGTCTGCTCTCTAAGAGGAAAGGACAAGCAGATACGATTCCTTGCAAGTCACAGTCTTTTTCCTATATCTTAATGTATTTGATTTTTAAGCTGCAGATGGGTTATCTATCAAAATTATTCCAACTTAGAGCAAAGGGGTAGCTCAGTACCGCTTGGAAGCCTTTCCTTCCCCATCCTCTGAAGCAACATTATTCAGAACTGCTGCCTAAGCCATGAAGCGGTTTGTAAAGCTACCCAGCCTTCTTCCCACCCCTTAACACATCCTTTCCTCTTTCCCCCCACCTCATCAGCACTGTCCCCACAGCACAAATTGCCACACATCTGTACAAAGGACAAGCAGAAGAATAAGGTGACAGTTCTTTAAGGAAAGAATAAAAATGCAAATTAACAAACACCAAATTTGCTGTAAACATTAAATACTTCAGACATGAAACCTTCTGTGCTACCAGAGTGCTTTCAGCATTATCTATTCACAGCAGCTCCTCTGCTCCTGAGGGTCATAAACACTGAGAGATGGAGCCAGCAAAAAAGCTCTAGTTGAAATTCAGCTCACAGCAAAAGCAATTTCCGAGTGTGCAAAGTGCTGTCAGCAGGCCTGATGTTTGTGTATGAAATATAGACAATATGACTGGCCCATCGGCAGTCACTGTCAGCCTGATGGATGGTGCCTGAAAAGAAGTAAAGCGGCTGCCGTTAGGGCCCAGTCTATCAGACGCTTGATGGAGATTCGGGGGCTTAATAGAGGTAAAAGTTTCTTCTAATCGGACAAAATTTCCAGCGGTGATCACAAAGAAAATAAAAGGGATAGCAATGTGATACGAGGGCACAAGCAAAGCTTTCCCATCTCAGCCACAATACAAAACAGAAGAGGAAAGCAATGCACTCTCAATACCAAGGAAAATTGGTATCTTTGTCCTTGGACCTTGACTGTCCCAGACGAGATGGGGCAGTCCTACAGCTCACTGTGTGCACAAGCACCTTCAGGGGTTCCCTACAGCCGGGACCCCTTGCAAAATGAAAACATCACATTTACAATTGCTTTGGTGTTCTTTGCAGCATAGCTGTTGCTGTGGCAGGGGGGGTGTCTGGGCATGGCAGGCAGATACTCACACCAGTGCAGGAAAAGTTATGAAACAACCAGTTCAAATGCGGAAGCTAAACTCCTGAATTTTTTTTTTTCCTTCTCTTCCCTCCCCCCGCCCCCTGCAAGGTTGTTATGTGGATAAAACTTCACATGCAGTATGTATGGTCCATCTGCAATGAAAATA
Source organism: Tetrax tetrax (assembly GCA_009806455.1). Taxonomy (NCBI): domain Eukaryota; kingdom Metazoa; phylum Chordata; class Aves; order Otidiformes; family Otididae; genus Tetrax; species Tetrax tetrax. The sequence continues at coordinate 286,382 of WHYT01017731.1, read as the reverse complement.
CAGAGGGCTAAACTCCACATAGCACTTCATGCTATGGGTCCCTCGGCTCATGATGTCAATCAAAGACCCTCAGGCAGAAGAAGTAGAGGCTGTGAAACAAAGGCACGGCACGGGTCAGAGAGCACACGCGGTAGTTCAGTTACTAATACGTGTGCCAAGAAACCATGAAAAGCAAAAGGTTCTCATGAAATAACACTGACCACCTCAATAAAGCTGGAGTGGTTTGCAATTAGAAGTGAGCTTGTGCTTCAAAGTTCAGGTTCCAGCCTGTATCCAACTATTTTGAAACTAAGCTAACCCACAGCTTTGATCCATCCCTGTTTGCAAAGGCAAAGAAGGGCTGACAGCTCTCTGTGTTTGCCTCCCTTCAGGTACGTGAGAAGGCAAGTTTGGAGCAAGGAAGAACTACTGCAAGTTCTCACTCCAAAACAGGACTGTCTAGCCAAAGAAATTTCAACAAATGCTTAAATTTCTTAAGCAAAACCAAAACATAAATTAAAGAAAAATACAGAATAGGAAATCAAAAGTGTGCAAAAATTGAAAACCTCCTCCGGTCTAGCAGTCTGACTAATGTTTTGGAAGAAGCAACATAGTTCAGCAAGAAACTGTAGCCTAAAAAAAACCTTTCCGTTTCACTGGAACTTTATACTTTTCACCCGCTCATTACAAGCTCCTCCTTGATGAGAAATAGACCCAAGAGTGGCTCCTGGGGCATTTGGGGAATTTAAAAGTGGTCATTTTTTTTTTTTTTTTGCAGCAGTGTTTAAATAGATGCCACTCTATCAGGAGAAACAGCAAATGTCTCAATACTTTAAATGGTGATGGTACAGGACACAATACTCAGCTCAGGCTCAGAAGGATACAGTACACTTACTTCCTACCTGACCTTCCAAATATCCAGCCTATGGCTTTCTACCAGTTCTCTCACCTCCTGCGTGGTCCCTGAAAATTGAGAATTTCCTGAACAGCCTCTCCCCAAAGAGATACAGCCAGGAACAGATCTGTCCCTGTTCTCGGACTGGAACCTGGACCTGACACACTAAGCCCTTTGGTGTTTCTATGGTACACAGAGGGTTTTTTTTTTTCTCCTGGGGCCCAGTTTATTCTGCCCCAGACTCATCTGGAAATTCTGCGTCCCAAAATCCCACTCCAGGGTTTGTCAAAAGCGCTGGCAGTTTCCCACTTACCAAACGCACACAAGAGCACGCAGAACTCAGCTTGAGCCTCTGGTAGCAAAGCATCTCCTGACGTTAATATCCCTTAGCACAGGCTCCAGAAGAGCTGCTAAGAGTGAGCTTTTAAAAAAGATTGCTGCATCTCTAACAGGTTTTAAACCGAGCTCCTTTACCCTATTACCAGCACCTGATGAAAACGACTACCCTATTGAAATCACCAGCGGGCCATTAGAAGTGTGTCAGATTATATTAACCAGGCAATTAAAAAAAACACACCCAACCAGCAACAACAACTGAGCAGGCAACTCGGCACACAAGGAGAGCCTGTCTGTCGTCTTGTAAATCCCCAAATTAGTTTTGAAAGGCCACTTTCAGCCTGGAGTTAAGGCCAGATTTACCCTCTGTGTGTCTGCAATTGGCTGGATCTCTGCAGTAACCTGATGAAGCTGATTATTTATGATAAGTGACTGACATTGGACCCCTGCCCAAAAGGCGAAGGAATAGAAGCTTCTGTGACCCCAAAATGAGAAAATTTTCTTTGATCAGCTCATACAAACTTCTAAAAAAATTATGACTTTTGGTTTCATGCAGGAGATCAAATAATTAAACAAACAGATGTGCAGATATTAATAACAAAAGGTGTCACGTGGGGGAAGCATTCAACCACAAACAAGCCATTTATTTTAAGACTTAAGTGTTGCTGAAATTCCCAGTCAGAAGAAGAAAGAATGATTTTTTAACCGTGGTGTGGGAGGCATTTTAGAGAACTGGGGGTAATTTAAAGCAGAATATGCTTTTTTGATGAGACTGCCAAAACTGAGATGCCTCTGGATAAAAAATAAAACAACAACAAAAAAAAAGTTAATTTACATCCAGACAGAGCTGTCAAGCGAGTTGTCAGCAGAGAGAAGGATAACAAGTCTTTGGGTAACAACTCCCTTGTTAGGAAGATGGCAGCAAAAAGCAGGATCAAGGGAAAAGGAAAGTCACTGTACAGATGTTTTAAAGGAACAGTTAGCATTTTCTGTGGCTTGGCGGCTGAACATTGCAGATGCCTGCTCAGTACAGGTACAGAAACCACCTGCATGAAGGATATGTGCACAGATGGGGAAATAGTTAAATAATATCTCCTATTTCTATAGAGCAAGATGAGGGTCTGAGCAAGGAGTTTGGGTCTGGACTCCAACCTAAACTCTCCCCAGGTTGTGCTGTTGGGGAAGGGGCAGGAAGGAAGTTATTTTGGGGGTTGAGTCAGGCCCTCCCTCTCCAGGATAATCAGAAGTGATTTAAGGAGGCAACAAGAAGAGAGTCACAGACTGTACAAGAAACCTCAAGGAGTAACACATATGCACATATTCCTTAAGTGCAGCTGGATGAAAAGCTCATGATAAGAAAAACAAATGCAAAGCACTGGCAGTTGCCCCGTAAGAGCTGCAGAGAGCAGATTTCAGAGCCTCATCAACATGGTAGCTGCTCCTTGTCCCCTATTATTTGCCTGCAGTGCCACCAGCAGCAGAAGGACCACTAATACTCAAGGTAAGGAGGGAGAGATGCCTCAACCCCAGCCAGAGGCTTGTTGGTTAGGTGACTTATCCGTCCTTACCTTATCAGTGGTCCTTATACTACTCCCACTTCTTCCATCTCTGTGGATGCAGCAAGCCCCAACTGTAAGCACAGCTCCAAGAGGTGGGAATTGTCTGCTGGGGTGTTGCTCATTTCCAGGAGGATGAGAGCAGAGAAGATGGAAGTATCCTGCTGGACAAATCCAGCTGCAGGCCATCAGGTAAAGTAGACTCAACTGGTCTATTTGATTTGCAGATCTCTTCCACCAGCTTTACCTTTCCTTACCAATGAACTCTTTCCTGAGACCTGACAGCTGTCAACCTTTTCCATTTCTTTGATGAAAGATCCTCCAAAAATTGTAAATGTCCTGTGAAGATTTGATGAGAAAGAGATTCATTTCAACTCAATCCCCCACTTACTCTTTACCACTATGTGGAATGAGAAAGGGGACAGCGTGTTTTTTCTCAACTTAAATGTTCTTACATTCCTGAAAAGAAACTATGGAATAGCCTTTAGTATCTCAATGATGATGGGAGAAAACTGAGATCTCAAGAAATGGCATAGAGTGATCCATAAAATCAAGCCACTGGCTGTAAAGATCAGATGCTTTTCATGGAACTCAGCAGCATGCCAATCACATTGCGAAATCAATAATTTCTCTCAATCAGTTAATTATTCTGACTGACTGACTTGGTGGCTCACCAACCAGCGGGGTAGGGAGTCAAGCCCAGCTGACATTTTACGGGTGTGTCCAACAACTGCCTCTGCCTACCCACACAGGAAGCCTAGCAGAAAACAACATATTCATCACATTTTAAGTGAAACCAACTGAAATTCTGCCTCTGATAGAGGAAGTAGGTGAAAGCAGCCCATATCCTCCAAAAGAAGAGAGTGGAGCTGGCCTGCCTGAGTCTTTCCAGCTATAAAAGGACTACGACAGAACACATAGTTTTTCAGGAAAAAAAAAAAACAAAAACACAAACCAACTTTTTTTGTCTAGAAGGGAGTGCTTTGCCCAAAAATGTATTTTTCTATTCTTATACCCCACCAAAATGCTTAGACTGTGTTTAAGCTAAATATCACACAGGGAATTCATTTTAATAAAAACTGAAGTATGTATGTCACAAGCTTTACAAAGAATGAAAAGCCTAGGATCAGAACTCTCCTAATATTGCTCTACTATGGCCATTTTCACGTATGTGGTATGAAGGGCCCTACACGCTGCACAGAATTGTCCTTTTATTATCATTGTATATTTGAGTAAATGCAACTTCAATGTGATCGTGGGTTTCTTCATAACAGTAAAGAAAATAACTGTTAGAACAGAGCAAATTGTTATTTTAAAAACACAGTAGGGTAAGAAACAACTTGGCTGACTGTGGGGGTGGACTGGCTAATCTGACAGATTGTTCCCGTCTCTGTCTTCCGAGTTGCTACGGAAATGACAAATCTACCAGAAAGCCAGTACAGGTGACTCACAATTATCTGCGTTTCACAAGCGTGCCCCCTGATTGTGATGATGTGATTGAAGATCAGATGGGGTCTAGTTTCAGAAAGCAATGTGTACCCACAAGTCACATTGACATTATCTTCCAGAAAGTACATGAAGCTCAATGCTTTTGGTCTTACTGATACACAGCAAACCACTAGCAATTTTTTCAACACTATATCCATTCACTGTTTCTGTTGAAATATTAGCCAGAAAGCAGATATTTGCACATAATTTCAGTGAGGTGAGAGGAGAGAGACAGAAAGTCTCTCAGTCTAAGTTATTTCACTTAGCCAATTTAGTAAATATATTCAGGATAATAAAAAAAAACAACCCCACACAGGTATTCTAGTACTATGTATGTGATGCTATATTTTTACTTGAGATGGTGCTTTCAGCTATTACCACAATTTTTTTAGCTTTCAGTCCATCCTTAGAGTTTGTAAATTTCTCCTATATTTGGATTGCATTTTTGTCATGCTTGCTCACATGCTAGAAAGGATATTTTAAAGCAAAGCAGAACAAAACAAAATTTCAAACAAAAACAGTTTCAACTCCTCTGAGCCCAACATAAAGAATATAAAAGGAGGAGGAAAGAATTGTAGTTTTCAGTCACTGATACATTTATTCAGATATTTCCTCTCCCTTATTTTTCATACTTCGAAATAAGTTCAAATTCCAGATATCAAATTTATGAGGTAACCCAGTTGTCAGCAGAGATGCTCAGCCAGGAGAGGCTTCCTGGCTGCAATGGTCTACGTATACCCAACACTTGCCTTTCTCATGGATAACTGATCAGCTTTTTATGGCACATGGTCTTTCCTTCTTTTCTAGCAGACATCATGTCTTTCATTTGCACAAACCCTTCTAAACATCTATTGGGACTTTCTGGCTTTATTTCTTCTTTTCAAAGTTCTCTCTCATTCTGAAAAGTTAGCTTTGCTCCTCAAATGACATTGAAAATGTCATTGAAAATAACTGTCTGTTGTTTGCTATCTGAAACAGGAATGGAAAGGGTGGGACAGGGTCCATTTTTTCCCCTTAACCTTAGCATGACTGCTTTTATTTGACAGGTTTTCAAACAGCCAGCAAACGGTCAGTGACACAATTAACATAAGTCTTCCCTTACCATATACATCCCAATATGCCCTTCCCAGAACACTGGATTTGGAATTCAAAGTCATCTGCATGACCACAGACAACATCACGATTCGAGTCCAACACAATGTTATTAGGAATGAGGCAGAGGGCTGGGAACAGGGAGAAGATGGTGACCAGAGGAGCTGAAGCACATGACCTGGCACGCACACCCTTCCCTGTCAGCGCCATCACGTCTCAGTGCAAGCACACGTTCCACCTCTGTACAATCCCATCCAGGCTGGGTTTAGGGTTTCCAGGTTGGGTTTAGGGTCAGGGTTGTATATCCCCCCTTGCTAAAAAAAAAAAAAAAAAAAAAATTCTTAACAGTTTCTTTACTCTGATCTCATGGAACCAACAGTAACAAAATGTGTCAGGAGCCTGCCTTCCACTTAAGTTATGAAAATGGAAAGCAGCAGCTGCTGGTAGCTGTATCATGGTAGAACATCAGTGTCCGCAGCGCATAACCAGTACTTTGCTGAACTCATCTTTGCAAAATAATAGGTGTTGCTGTTCTGATGTGATAATACTCGATTGATTTATCCACATGGTATTTAAAATGCAGCTGATGTGACCCTTCTGGTCTAGTCTACCCATGAACCATAGATTTTAAGTCCACATATTAAGTGGATTTCTTGGAAAGGCAGAATTCCCAAATCAAAGAGGCTGCTAAGGTTCAATAATATGGTTACATGATGTATGTATGAATGAACTCTGTAAAGCTAGAACCCATTGCATCCCAAGTGTGTTGGATAAAAAAGCATCTCAAGAATATCTTAGTGCAATTCTCATTCTTTCCTGTGTCATGACCCTTACTGAAGTTTTCCAAACCTGTGAAGCCCAGATTTACAGACATATCAATACAGACTAAATTAAATTTCTGAAGAAGCATCCAAATGTTTCAGCATGTATTCTGATTCCACCTGAACTTCAAACCCTGCCAGACTTAAACCCTTATTAACAACGGTGACTCCAATTCCACATTACCCAGTGACTATGCTTGACAGCCACCAGTTTGTAGTTCTTTATGTCTTGGAGTAGTGCATAATTTAATTTCTCCATATAGCTCAAACACTTGTTTTGATATAAAACTGAAAGGGATCGCTCATGACTGTTACTCAGTAAGGCAACTACGAACACATTTCTGAGAGCTACAGGCAATTTAGGGGGAGGATGTTGTGGGAATTATGGGTAAACAGTAGTAAATATTAAAATGAAATAAAGGAAAACAAACATTGCTACAACAAGAAGAAGAAAATGCAGTTCCAGGCTTTGAAATCTGACTGCATCTAAACTTGTTTCTACTAAGAAAAATGAAAGAAAATCTAAAAATTCTCAGTAAGAAAACTACTGATTGGGTGTATTTATTAATTCCTGCTTTTTGAGTTACAAAATAAAACATTATCAAGGGAAAAAAATTAGTATTTGCTTGTTTTTACCCTTGACAATTGTAAAACTACATATCCGGACCCGATAAACCTTTTCACTAGAGAAAACATTTCTCCCCTCCATGCATTTCCTGAATGTATACTTTTTGTTATTCACCCTATTCTATCAATAACTTCCAGCACTTGGAATTTATGTGCAGTATTTAATAAGAGCTGGTGTGAATGTCGAAAGTATCTTGGTAAGATGTTATGTGTCAAAAAGCGATCATGTTACAGTGTGATATATTAATACAAAGAAACAGCTTGAAGGCAAGGTATTTTTCTTTTTTTTTTTTTTTTTTTTTTTTTTTTTTAAATGACAACACTAATACATTTGTTTCAGCTCTGAAATTAATTTCCTAATAGTAAGAAAGGTCAAAATGAATGAGAGGCATATGAGGCTTTTTGTCATCTTTAACAAATTATCCAAAACAAGCCTGTCAGATCAAAAGGGATAACATTTTGAGTAATAAATGTTAGTACTGATTAACTGGTCAAAGTTAATTCTTCTTAGGAGCTGCTAAATGCAAAAGGTAGAAATCCATTCTTCTGATTTTTTAAAAATGTTTTTCTTCTATTATGTTTTCAATATAGCCTTTTTGGAAATAGGCCTACTAAGTGTCTTCTGCAAATGCTGTCTATTAGATGGAACAAACTGAAGATGGTATCTTCAGCAGTGCTCAGATGGGAATCTACTTCAACTGTAGAACAAGTCAAATAAACATTTCAAAATATCCTCCAATTTATGCAACACTTGAATGTAGACTCAAATTCAGAAAACACAAAAGCTTCTGTCTTGCAAGTGCTCTCCTGAATTTCAGCTTTGAAATGGAGGTATTTTTGAAGTAATTTGAAATGTAAGTGGGAAATTAATCAAAAGAAAAGGGAATTGTAAGTCTCACTGGTTTTCAGATACCTGCTTTTCAGTGGGATTATGGTGGAAGTTTCTCCTGAAATATCTGCTTTAAGTATGCAGTTATTTAACATCCAGTACATTACAAAATCCTGAACTTTAAATTTAAAAAAAAAAAATAAAAAAATAAAAAAATCTTTTTTGAACCAGATTATGGCTAGTCTAAAAGTGGTAACAGCAGGCCTATCGCTAGGGCTCGGTTGCTCTTCTGGGCATGTTTAGTATCTTGAAAAGCTTTGAATTATTAGAAACATCTTGAGGTAAGACTAGGGTAGAGATATCATACTTCCCTCAAGTGAATCATGACCAGTCCGAGGACCATAGCCAACAATGTCTATTAGATACTATGGGCTCCTCACCTTTGCCACCTATGGGACTTTTTCAGAAAATAAAAATGGTCCCTCCGTCCCTATTTCACAAACACCACGCTGTCTGGGAAAGATGCAAGGTATACTCAGTAGTCCCCAAAACTTTTGAACAAATTGTTATGAACACCTGGTTAGAAAGCCAGCGTACACATAGTTCAAATAGAATTTCAGGAGCCTGTATTTCCCAGATGAAAATCCAGCCTAGCTCTCCGGGGACCAGATGTGATTCATAAGATACAACTTGCTGGCAGACTGTCTGCGTCACAAAACAATGACAAACTTGTACTCCTTCTCCAACAACACCAGCTGAGCTAAGAAAAAATATTACCTCTCCTCCTAAAAGCCTTGCTTCTTTTATATTCTGAAACCATGGTGGCCACAACATCACATCTTATCCTACAAGAATACCCTCATATCTCCCAGAAGTCTTTACAGTGTAGTCCAACGGATCTGTGAAATTGCCTTACAAAAATGTAAAAAAGAAACTTCAGGTGATGAACACAGACAGAACTGTGCAATAATATGCAGGGCAGAAGACAATTAGTTGGTTTCTACACCACACTGCACCACTTATTAGCCCGAGAAAGGACTGCTCTTAATTTAACCCACAAAGTTGCGGTCATTTTCCAAGGCAAGCAACATTCTCAGCTTAACGCTACCTTTCTATCCTCTCCTGGAGACTTCAACTCCTGCTGCGTACACGTCTTCAAAGAACTGTAAGTCTCTGTCTAATTCAGCTTCCTGATTAGAAACATTGACATAGCGTTACTCACTCAGCTCACAGTGGATACCTTTGGAGGCACAGGCTCATCAGTGCCTCCAGAAGTATCTGAGTTGCTCCAGTATCATGCAACAAGAGGATGCATATCCTTTTATTTAGGATCATATTTTACAAGCACCCTCTTAGTGATTTCCACGGAGCTACTAAATAGTGGGTCATGGTCCTCTCACAACAAATATCCTGTACCGGCTTTCAATCACTTAGAAAACGAGCTCCTTTTTTTTCTATTTTAATTGGGAGACTACTGCAGCAGTCTAGCAGAACCCATAGCAAGGGAAGTTTTCCCCTTAACTTATTCCTGTTAACTTACACTGCTAAACTTTTGGTCAACACTAAATAAATCCTTTTCTCTTTGGGGCTTATGCAAGTCAAAAAAAAATCTAGAAGAGAGCACAAAGTTAGGTGACAGGGAGGAGGAGAAATATGCTGGATTCTGATAATTGCTCTTCTCAGAATAAAGGGTTTCCAATTTATTACAGTTGGAAGGATTTCTGCAGCATAGAGAAGGCTATATCAGTCCGTATGTATTAACACAAGATTGGGCTCTCTATTATATCAACACTTTTCCAAAACAGACAGCAGCATGACTAATCTCAAAGCTCCAAAAAAAGAAAGTGTCTTCTCTTTGTTTGGCCTCTGAAATCTTCCAAATATATTTTAAAAATGTTCCCTTGTCTTCACCTCCTCCTGCTACTAAAAAAAAAAAACAAAAAACCCCACAAAAACCACAAACTCCAAAGAAAAAAAAAAAAACAACACAAAAATAAAAATCCCTGAGAAGAATTTAAAGTGAAAGAGCTCATTCAAAAATAAAACACAAAGAGAAAACCTCCAGCGGTAGATTCCTCCTAGCCGGTGAATTTATTCTAAACTCAGTGTGGAGAACTGAGTAAAATAAAGGTCAGACCCTGTGCTGGGAATTCCCCTGACCTTTCAGGCTGCATCCATCATTGGTATTACATAGAATGTGCCATTTATCACACCAAACAGAGAGCAAATCTTTAACTCCTTTTCCCTTCCCAACAGTACAGAGCCCACAATTATTCAGATTTTAAAATGCAATCGATGTTTATCCAGCTTCTTTTTTCAGCTCTGCCTCTTTGGGCTTCTCACTTCTCCAGCCATGGGATGTACAGTAGGCAAGAGATAAAGCAGGGAGCATATGAGAACCGATGTGTCTTGGGAAGATGAGTGTTAAGAGGTGGATAAAAAATGCATTTGAAAAGGCCTCTGAAAAAGAGTCTGCTTTTCTACTGACACCTAGTCCATTTGAATGATACTTGTGACAATACTCTCCTGAATTCAGGATCATATCTAGGGATGTCTCATTACTAAGGAAGAGGATTCTGCAAAAGGAGGTTTCAGAACATTAGAAAGCATCAGGTAATTGTTCTGCTGCACTTCCTACAGAAGTTTGGTATCTACTTAAAACAGATTTGGCTAGTTTTTAAGGTGTCCTCCATCTGTGAAACCACTGTGGAATAGGCTGCTGCAAGCTGCATGGAGCAGCCCAGTCGATCAGCACTTGCACATCGCTACAACTGAACTTTTCTCTGACTCAGAAATTTCGCATTTTCTTCTTACATAGCAAAGTATGATCAGCCCAGGAGTGGAGATCAGAAAAAGAAAGAGAATATGTGGAGGAGCTATTGCCATGGGAAGATTTAGCTTCTTGAAAGTCACGGTGATCAGACTAACGTCGTCACTCCTCCAAAAGTCACCAATACTTGTTCCAGAGAAGAAAGTTAACAAGTGATGGTGACAGGATCTAACACAACCACACCGGGAGAGATGGAAGGAAAGCCTGGAACTATCCCATCTCCATCTAACTGTCCTCCTGGGTTTACAGCTGCTCTCCTGCCCAAAAAATACAGCGATCTCCTGAGATACCTATTCTCTGGAACACCCCAGTTGGGCTTTCCAAGACTCAGGCAGTGCATGGCAGGATTCAGGGCAAGCCTTTCCATCCCAGGACAGGGATCTCCTCCTTTCCCTAAAAGCTAACAGTATGTCTAAGCCACGCAGTGCCCTGCTGCCATTCGATGTCTTCTCCTTGCATTTGATACACACATTACTGGCACTAAGGACCAATCTGGGGGCTCCCAAGATTTCCCCTCACAGAGAATGAAGGAAGACAGAGCAGTTGCCAGGATATTTATGATAGGGTGCATGGGGCAACTATATTTGCATAAGGTTAAACAGCCTAATGCGCGATATGAGCATCTGTGTCATGAATCGATGATTAAAGTAAAGTCTCTTTCATCAAAATTCTGCTATCTCAACCATGGTAAATAATAGGCTAATTAGGCATCTGCTCATTCAACATCCAAAGGGACAGGCCAGTTCCTGGCTCAAAGTGAAACATTTGTTGCACCAGTAAAAAAATCATTTTCAAGTCTGTGAACCACCTACAGCAAAGGGATCAGCTCCTTCCTTTACCAAATGATGCTCCCCACAGGGAGGAAAATGAGAGCACCTTCACCTTTGTCTTCCTGCTGGCAGGGCTTACAAACTGACCTTGGTGGGTGAACCTGGTGCCTGAAGCAGATATGAAACTCAAAAACTAACTTTTAAAATGTCAATTGCTTAGAAAGGAAAAAGTGGGAAACTCTAATAGTTTCTTTGCCTAAATAAGTCAGCTATAAGGTTTGAACTTTAAATACAGTCACATGGGGAGAGAATTTTGCCAGAAAACAAAATAGGCATGTTTGGTAACAACAGAGATTAGTTTTCCTTGCATGGACTCAGCCAACCATGACATGTTTATGGTCCAATAACTTCTAGCAAAGGTACATGCTTCATTTAATTCCCGACTGCTTCCTTCCCCCTCAAGTTAGGCTCACCTTCCTGTTCTATTTTCGTTTGGCTCTGTAGGTGCAGCTTAACGCAGACATCACCCATCACCTTGTTGGGGTGAGGATAGCAGCATGCTCCACAGCTGGTTTTGGCAGTGGTACCACTGCAGTGGGCAAATCCCTTTGAATGATGGCCAGATTTAAGAGGCAGTCTTCTAAGGCTGGTTGAAAAAACCCAGAACTGCAAGGATTATATTCCAGTAGGGAAGCTGCAGATGCATCTTTATTCAGAATAAATGCCATTTCTTCCCAAGCACTCTTATCTATCCCTCACACACAGCCCTAAGATTCCTTCAAGCGGTGAAGTGCTGCTGCCAGGTGACTAAATACTTGAAGGCCACTTAGCACCAGGCACCCCCTCAAGCAAAATTTGTAATGGATTTGCCTTTCTGACACACCTTTAAAAATCTCCAGGTGGAGTTTTTTTGTCTCAAGATTCCTCATTTGGACGGACATTGCACAGGAGAACAAGTATTCAAAGGAGACAAGTTCATCACTCCCTTCTACAATACCATAAGAATAGTCAGCAACTCCCCTGAGAAGTCTAATAAAGTGTTTCTTAGAAGGTTTTATTCTCTCAGCACATCACCTTAATGCATCAGCAAGCTCTGTGTGCTCTAAAATAAACTGGACATGTGCCCGCTATGGCATTCCCTGGACTCCTGCATTGCTCTCCTGGGACAGACTAGATTTTCCATGGCAGCTTGCAGCAGGTTTAAGAATGGGAAGTTTTGCTGAATGCAATATGGTCATGAATAACATGGGGCGTTTAATAACCTGTGTGTTATTTATTTTGCTACTAAATTCAATCCATCCACTTTATTACATCCAAGGCTGTCACCTTGCAAAATATGTCAAGCCTGCTCAGTTATTGCCCAATGTACAGTAAAGCTGTTTCCCTCATATTCCATAAGGTTATTCAAAATTACTTTAAAGTGCCTACTGCTACGAGAAGTTCAGGGGAAATCTAACATCCTCTCTCTGCCCTTCTGTCTCCATTTGTCTGGCTGACTACTTGCCCTTTTGCACCTTCAGCAAAATTTCGGCAAGGTTTTTCATACATATCCTGTCTGAGAATTGTTTCTGAAAGCTACAATCCTCAAGGCTATTACCCGATGTATTTTTAAAGATACTGTGAGAGCAGATCTTAAAAATATTCTCCTTTTGCAAATACAATTTCTGATGTCAAAATGAGGAACTGGCCCTTTCCATATTCTCAGTTTGTAAGCACAAGTCACTTTACCCTCTGAATTTTTGTCTTCTCCTCCACTCTAATTTTAACGCACAAGGGCTGAGTAGCTCCATGATAAAAGTACGGACTACAAAGTATAATTAGCTCAGATGAAGAGAGGAAAGTTAAAATAAATGGAATTTACTGGTACTGAAATAATAAAGCTCAGAGAAATCTGCATCAGCATCCACATGCTTACATGCCAGAGCTAGCTATTTTGTTTATGAAAACTGCATCCAAAGCAGCCCAAATTTCAGACGTTCAGAAACCAAGCGTACCTTCCCATGACCAGAACTGATGGACATCGTGCTGTTTGTCTTTCAAAGCTTCAGCATGGATGTAGAGATGCTTTCTAGATAGCCAGATCAGAGAAATTCGACCCAAACATACATATGCATAAATAAGCAAGGCTGTATTTAGGGTTGGCTTTGGAAATAATTTTCCCCCCAATCTTTCATTCCCCATTTATATTTCCATCTTACAGGCCTTACAAAAGCTGTCTATAGAGCACCTTGTTCCTCAAGCAGACTTCTCCCAGGAGCCTTCCTAGGGATTTTAACTGCTTCCATGGTATTTCATAGCCAGGAATTTGGACGCCAATAGCATGAGAGGGTCATTTCCAGGACCAGGGAGACTACAGTGTGCATTGGAAGATTCCATGTGCATGCCTTCTCTATCTGGAGACCAAAGGGTTGAAGTCTCCTGGATCAGAGCTAGGAACTGATGCTGCAGACAAGTCCTTGCCTTGAAGACTGAGGGAAAGCAGGCAAGAAGCGTGGCTGAGGGCTGAATAGAGGCTTGGTTAAACTCAAGACACGATGACAAGGAGAACTCTCATGCTCAGTCTAGACAGCTACCAAGCACTAATCTGAGGAATTTCCAGAGTACATAGGGAGTGAGTACTCATTTCAGGGTGACTTTAAACATTTGCATGGCCTAAGGTGTCCCTCTGCCCACTCTTTGTGAAATGTAACAATTCCCCAAGCAAACTTTTTGAGCTTCACCTATGCATTATTACAACTACTCTAGGAGGCTGAGGAAGGCAATAGGCCAAGTGAAAAATTATACTTAGAGAGGGATAATTCAATCTATTCTGTCTGCAGTCTGTTCTATCAATTCCAGTCCAAAGGATAAAAAACCTAAAATATCCCATCAAGTCCCAGTGTGGTTTGAGAGGGCATTAACTTTGTTATTAACAAAGTTAGCCAGGGTACAGAGCCTGTTAGCCAAAGTTCAGCTGTGTTCTCTCTGCAGGGTCCTGAAAGAGGGTGGCAGCTGGCAGTGCACTCCATCATACAAGTTAGAGAAGGAAAATTCCTATCAGGTCATCCGCTGGTCTCCGAGTTCCTGCAGGATGGCTCCCTGCAGCTAACCGAGGGGCTCTGCTCCAATTAGCACAGACCCTTCTGATGCTGGCCAGCCTGCAAAGCCAGATGGCAGCTTCTCCTTGGCAATTCGGGCCTGGGTACTCGGTGCAGACCACAGTTTTTGTAACAGCCTGGTAAATGGCTCCCAAGCTTTATTTGAAATGCTCCTGTTTCTCCCTGAACTGCAGCATAACTAGATCCAATCATACTTCTGAACTCCACAGGGAAGAGATGCAGATAAATACTTTTGCAAAATACATAATCAACAGGAAAACAATGCATAAAGCATACTACAGGTGTAATATATATATAGACACTTTTCCTACTGTTCTCAGTGCATAGATATTAATGGGTTCAGATGATAAATCAATCTGAATGGCAAAAAGCAGCTACAGTAATCATTTACAGCTTCCACTGGCTTCAGCCGAAGATACTGGCGCTTTCAGAACAAGACTGAAAGCTACCATAATATTTCACTTGGATGAATTTCTGTGTTTCAGATCTAGCAAACTGCATTTGAAGTTATTTTCACTAATAACATAAAATCACAGTGTCTGATATGATATAAATTTTCATTGCCCTTTGCTGTTACAATACTGCAGAAATGAACAAAGTCGTTTGCAAATGCTCTGTACAGAAAACCACGTTATTATACAACAGTGGTATATATCAGTTTGACTAACACAGCCAATAATTGCTAAATATTTGTTTTTGCAGAGAACAATCCACTATTGTGACAGATGTAAAATCCTTGCAATAATACGCTAGATTGGACGGGCCTCTGCGCTACTCCCTAGCCAGCCCACTCCGAATCACACTGTCCAAGGGTCTCCAGAGTGCAACTGAGCAGTTCACTGCCTCTCTCCCTCTAATCTTGTTAGAAAGTAACCATGCCATGTGGAGAATGCTCTTTGGAATTAACAGACTAGAACCAGGATGAGATGGGATCAAGCAATCAACATTTTCCGGCTCTCAAGGAGAATAAAAAAAAAAATAAAAATAGTTTGCCCTTTAAATCAGCTAATCTCTCCTCCACCTTTGACTCCAGGAAAAAAAAAAAAAAAAAACCAACCTAATAATCTAAAAGCTAGTTCTATTCTCTCACCACACCCCTTCCCAACTGTAGTCTCAGGTCTTTTGCTTTTAAAAATGGTCTAAACTCCATTGAATTATTCTGCCAGCATGAGATATTCATCACTGCAGAGCTAAAATAATTCTTATTTCAAAGGACAAATGGGATTTTGTGCTAGGAAAATCATGTAAACAGATTTAAATTGTTTACTAAACAAAGAGACAAATCCCCCAAGCAGTATTAGGAGATGTAGTTCTCACTTCTATAGCTCTACTTTGGGTTGCCGCAGGTAAGAATTTAGGCTCAAACCCTTTTCTTTTAGCTTTTGCCTTCTAGTGAAAACACCTTGTTGAACTGAGCAAGCAAGGAGATAATTAAATCATTTGCCTAGAGCTGTCGGGCTGGACAACAGCCCACCTTCCTCACCATTCCTACTCCTGGCACAGGTCGGTTCCAGCAACTTTTTTTTTTTTTTTTTTTTTTTTTTTTAAGGAAAGGAATGCTCAGCTTATTTTAAAACAAAATTCATAGGTGTTCTTCATGGCTTTCATTTCTGAACAACTCAAAATTAGGCTAACCTTTAAATGTTCCCGCATTGCTTGGCAGACAAAATAAACATGACAAAAAATCTACTCTTTCTAATTTTAGAAGCATCCAAGTCTGACATATGCCAGATACCGACACATGCCATTTTCCTGAGTCACCAACATGTGGCATCCTGCTGTTCTGGCTTTCACAGACCGCGGCTAAGGGATGATGGAACGTGTCTGCCGGTGGCAGTAATAGTCTGGTACCCTTAGCGACATTTGGCGAACTGTGAACCTTTGCTTACATCAGGCCAGATCAATATAGCCATTATCAAGGTACATAAATAGAATAAAAAGCTGTCTCTATTGCACGAGTTAACAGCAGCAAGAGGAGAACATCCAGCTCCTGAAGGGCAGACTCACCAACCAAGCACAGGCAATAATCTTTCCATAGACTACAAGTCGTCAGGGAGGATTAAATCTGCTCCTGCTGAGATTTTATTCTATAGTGAGTACCCTTTTTGGAGGGGGTCATAAAACACCACAAATTCGCTAGCAGAAGACCAATGCTAAGATGAAGGCAGTTTATTTTAAAAAAAAAAATACAAACCAATAGATTAGCTGAACTCAGAACAGGAAAATATTTTTCTTGATGTACATCTAAGTAAACAGCCTTCAAATAGTGCTCTGCTGATGGGGTCTTTTCCAGAGGTGACTACATTTCAGGAGGGTATAAACTGATTCCTAATTCGCATTTGAACTTGGGCACTTTGTATTTAAGGTATAATGAGAGAGGACAGGATCCTATTTCAGAAAGAGCTTTTGAAAATCCAAACCTAAATGCAAGATATTCACACAGTTAGAAAATGATCTTGTAGAGGACAGTCCATAAATGAAAACATTTAAAGTAACAATCTATTTAACACAATAAAATTGTAATATTAGTAGCATTATGTTTTCTGCAGTGTTATTAATATGGCAAAAACATTAAAATCACCAAAAAGCCCATTCAAATTCTATACATCAACACATAAAAGGGTAAATCAGACCAAAATGTCATGATGAAGAAAGAAGCAAAGCTGTGCAAAGCTGTTCACAACCTTCACATGAAATTATTTTGCAGATCCCTCCTTTTCAGCAACATTAAGTGCATCATTTGTTTCTCCGCCCTGCTGCAATCGCTACATGGTTTGTGTTTATCTTCCCTTAGATATTGCTGTCTACGCCAGAAAACCCTCTGTTTCTCCTAGACATTCATTTATGTGAACCAAAGGTTATCAGTCCTCATAATGTGATCCTTCCTCTTCTTCTTACCATGTTTTCATAAATAGTAAAATAATTATCAGCATTGTCTCTAAAGGAGTCACCCTGGAACATGAGCAGCTCCAACAGAAATGAAGGGGGCAGCTCACATGTTGGAGTAGCCCTGGCTTTCTGCACACTCAAGCAGACTTACAGTATGAAGTATGTTCAGATTCTGCAGCTCAGGTCATCAGAGTGACCCTGCTCAGCATTGCAGATTCCTATATATCAGTTCCCAGAAGGCAGATATACTGAAGAGAAAAGGAAATAATTTCTTTTAAAAAAAAAAAAAAAAAAAAAGGAAAAAAAATTGCCTTCACAACCTTACCAGCACAGGGCTGAGGTTTTGAAGGTATTTGGAGAAAGGTTTGATATTCCAGATGCTCTTGTGAGATAAACCTTCTAAGCTCTTTTAGATCAGTCATTCTCTCTAGCAGCTAAGCCACCAGAAGTTGGGGAAGCTCAGACTTTGATGCCCATTTAGGAAAACCATGATGGATGATATTTAGTACTTTGTAAGTCAGACTAGATTATCACGGTGATTCCTGTCTGGTTTTAAAAACCTATTGATCCACTGGTGTCAGCACTGCAGAAGATAGCAAGTAGAAGCTTTCAAAATACTTATAAGATGGGAACTATTGCTAACTTCAATGCTGTAAAATTCCAACATCATGATGTATCTCCTGACAAGAAGAAAATTAAACTTCTGCTAATTAATACATTACTTTTAATTGGATTTTTCACAAGACATACAGTAATCGGATTCTGAAGAGACGACTGAACACATCCATACAGGAAACAACCATCTATCACGTTAACTCAGACTTGAAAGAATTAAGCTACTAATATGGTTTTCTTGTCTGAGGAACCGTTCAAGTAGAGTTTTGCATATAATGATCCTCTGGGTTTGGGATAGTTTCTAAGCATATACTAGTGAAGCTAGTCAGGAGAAAAGCTTTAACAAGAATGGGAATTAAGTCTTGTTCCAGTGCAGCTTGAGCAACACTATGAATAGGTCACATACATCATGAAAACCAGCCATGAAATAGAAGAACTTGCAGCCATCCAGAGACTGATTAATGATTCAAATAAGCAATCTCTTTGCATAATAGCACTTAGGGAACATTATAGACACAGACCTCATTCAACAGCTTAAACTGGGCTTTAGATCAAGAAAACATATGCGAAACTGCAGGGTTGCTGCATGCAAAATCCAGCTAGCAATGCTACCAGCATTAAGCTATTTCTGATGCCTATGAGTCTAAAAGTGCAGTTTGTCAGGTTTAAGAAAAGTGATAACTCTGGAAGCATCTCTGCTTCATTATAATTCTCATAGGATGAGTTTTTAAAAAGGCAAAGATGGTGGCAACTTGAAATCGTAAAGAATATCTATTATACTTTTCAAAAGAGCAACAGCATTATTCGTTCAGCTTTAGTCATCCACTCTCTAACTAAGGCCTATCTGCCTAAAATATCCCCACTGGATCCTTTAGTTGCTGTACCTTTCTTTAAGCTGTTAGGCAGCTGCTGTTCTCACAGGATTCCTGTTCTCGGGCCCAGGTTCTGGACGACAGAATAAAATAGGCACGAAATGAAAATAAGCAGTGGAGAATTCTATCTACAGGATTATTTGGGATTCCTGTTCTGGAACCAGATATGCCAAGAAAACAAGGGACCTATCTTAAAAACGGATGTGCCAATCCAGCTGTCATACAGCCACCTCTTTCTACTTTATTCTGGGAATAATATATGAGACTGTCAGAGGGCAGTAGCAGAAGCTGTGCTCTTTGCCATGCAGGAACTTTTCTACCTTTTTCTACCTTTTTTACCTGTATCTTTTCCCAAGATACAGGTAAACACATGAAGTGACATAGTGATGACTCTAACACAGTCTTTGCCTTCTTGAGGACAGCTGATCATTGATAGGATATTTTGAAAGTTGTCTCACGAGCTTCTTTCATAAGTGGTGCTATATTACTAACTGGCACTGGACTTTTTGTTGTCTGCTTCTTGACTTGAGTTCCCTCCCTTTTCATCACAAAGACACAGAAATGTCTTTGCATTTGTTGACATGGGACTTCATCTGTCATTTCATCACTCAGTACCACAAGATCTTTCTGTGCTGCAACTTTGACTGCATTAAATGATTGTATGCCACTAGAAAAATTGATTCATTCTTTTTTTCTGAATAATTTATGAACATTTTGAATAATCCTAAGCAATATGCACATGTAACTTTCACTTGATGTGAAAACTCCCTTCTAACTTCATTTGTCTTTAATCCTAAGTAAGGATGCTCATGTCACCGAACAATAACTTGGATTGTGAATGTCCCACATCTACAAGTGTTCAAGGCTAGGTTGGATGGGGCTTTGAGCAACCTGGTCTAGCGCAATGTGTCCCTGTGCCAGGGATATTGGAACTTGATGACCTTTAAGGTCGCTTCCAACCCAAACAATTCTATGATTCTATGAATCTCAATTTCTTTAAAATAATTTGGTTAGCAACTTTGCCAAAGCTTTTCAGAAATTCAAAATATGTAACAGGTAGTGGATTGCCTTTATCTTCATGTTTGTCAGTTTCTCCAAAAAAAGGTTAACAAATTTACAAGGTACAAATTCCCCTTCCAAAATGATACATACCATTAAACCACTGTTATCCATGCTATCTGACTTGTCCCTTATAAAGAGCAGCTCTAATTTGGGAATTCCCTCTAGGCTCCTTACAGTGAACACCAAAGCAAATAATTCATTTAGCGTTTCTGCAAAGACCTTATTTTCCTTGAGCATTTCTTTTACATCTTGATCATCTATCAACCTTATAGACCTTCAGGCAGGCTTCTTGCCTCTGATGTGTTTGAAAAAGTTTTTATTATTAGTTTTTATGCCTTTAGCAAGTTATTCTTCAAAATTGTATTTGCCCTCTATTATTATGGTTTTGCATTTAACCTGCCAGAGTATACTGGGGTTTTTTCCTTAGTTCATTTGGGCAAGACTTCAAAGGGTGTCCTTTTAATGCTGCCTTCAGTCTAATAACCCCCTTTGCTAACTTCTCATGTGACCTTTTATAAAGTTGTGGAGTTTTTGAAACAGGGGTAATATGCTTACTCTCTAATGGTACAGCTGCAAAATACATTCCTACAATGGTGATTTTATGTAGCTGCCATGTAACCTGAAAGTGTTGTTTTCTTCTGCTTTGCCCTTTTAGCTAGTGCTTTTAGTTTTCTTCTCCATTTCGCGTTGGTTCCCTTTCACAAGTATGTGCCAATCTAAGGACTTTCTAGCTTTTGTACTCCACCAGGAATGATGAATTTGAACACGTTTATATTCATTACTACAAATGATTCTTTGACAGGTATATATTCAATCAGGACTTAATCTTTGCTCAGCGTTGAATAAAAAAATCTAGTCTTCTCTTTTGGGCTGTTTGATTTCTTGTTTCGAGACGTCATTTTTAAAGCCTATAAATGCAGTTTCTACATCACATATAATCATGGTCGCACTTAAAGAGTTGCGGTCAATGGCTCAATGTCCAAGTGGAGACCAGCAATGAGTGATGTTCCTCAGGGGTTGGTATTGGGACCAGCGCTGTTTAATATCTTTTTCAGTGACATGGATAGGGGGATTGAGTGCACCCTCAGCAAGTTACTATCCCATTTTAGCATGAAATTTTAATGCAGAGAGATTGTGAGATTGTTCAGTACTTGTTGATACAATTCTGCCCCCCTGCTTTTTTTTTTTTTCCCTTTTTTGCATTTAAGCATTCTTAACTATAATGTCACTCCTCTACTGGCCTGGTTTCCCCTGCTATTTGTGAGTAATTTTACACTGCTATTCCAGTGCTCACTGATTGAAATACTATTATGTCAATATCCTCATTTAAAATCAGCATTTCACTTTACCCATCTTCATTGCATACACTGGGCTAATTGTCCACTGGCTGGGTAAGCCTCTATTACAGCTATCTCGCACCAGTAAAATAGCACGAACAGACATAGTTAGGTCAAACCCTTGGCCAGCTGTCTGTAAATCATTTTTGAATACTAAGAGCTCTTTTGTATTAAATAAAAAAGCCCTGGCAGTGACTTTGCCCCTGCGTCTTAAAAGGCAAATGCAATCCCAAGCGGAAAATTGGGCTACATGAACAAAGGGCATGTTCCCAATGCTGTCTGAAGTAGGAAAAATAAAATGGATCAGCTCATTCCAGGCATTTCCACTCACATCCTGTGAGAAGCCCCATCTCTAAGAAGCTCTGGCAAGAGCCAGCTGGAACTGACTGCTGCATCGCGCAGGAGCTCATTCTTCTCGGTGCTCATCAGTTCAAACGCAACCATTGACTGAAGCAGACTTGTCAGTGACCTTGACTCTGACCCAGTTTACAGAAGCACTTGGGGGAAGAGCAGAAGTGAAGGAGGAATTTTTCAGAAGTGGGGAAAAAAAAAAAAAAATCTCAAACCCTCTGTCTCACTGAAAAACAGAGAAGAGGAGTTGAAATACAAAACCAGAATTACTGAGTAGGAGCCTAAACATGTCTCCTAGACTCAAGGAAACTCTCAACACAGCACTGAACATTGTCAGCCACATTGTCAGCCACTCCCTGATTAATGCTACTTAAAATAAATGTTAAAAAAGCCTCTCTACCCAATGCAGATACTAAACGAGGAATTCAATAACATCACAGCTGTAAGAATCACAGAAAGGAGATGCAAGAAACTGAAAAAAGAATCCATACTGAACGTGTACACTCAGACCAAGAAAAAAATGTGTGTATTATATAAAGGGAGTATTTTCCTCCATTGAGAAGGAGTAAGTTCTTTGAAGAGACAGCTCTGATTCATCAGCAGGGTGCTGGCAAATGCCCATAGAAAAACAGGGAACATGGCTGTACATCTTCAAAAAACTATTTTAGGAGACACGATTTCCTCAGAGGGATTTTTTGAGTTGTGTTCAGCTCCCTAGGCATGTCCCAGGAAAATACAACCATGTTTTGATGGTAGAGAGGATACTAAAGCTTTGATGGATAATATTTTGATCCAAGGTAAAAGAGGAGTTTGACCAAAGGCCCTAAAGAACTATGGAAAGCGGCAGAGCTGCTGAGCTAAAACTGAGAAAGCAACAAGGCACGTTCCATGTAACAGCAACAGAACACCTGTAAGAAAAGATAAGGTGTACAGTAGTTCATGGCAAAGCAGAGGTCAAGTAATGTGTCTGCCCCAAACAAAAAACAGCAGTACAAAGATTTCTCAGAATGGCAAACTACAGGAAAAAAAAACCTGAATACATGACTGATTTAGATGGTTAGAGCAGCAGACTGCAAATGCCAGTGCACACAGATAACCCAAGTCACAGGATGCAAATATTAATACAACATTTGAGAAACTGAGAGAGTTTCTGAATGTGCCTGAACAGTACGTCCCTTCCCTACTGTTGCTCTAAGGAGGCATTCATGGTTCCAGGTGGAACTTCATTTAACGGTGTCAATGACTTCTAAGATGTTACTGTACAAATCATATATTCACTTTTATATATATACATATTTTATATATGAAGATATACATGTAGGCAGTTTACATGTGGAAAATAAATCAAAGAGAAGGGACAGAGATCATAGATTAATTGGAGATAAGAAGTAAATCTGTAGAGGTTCTTGTTCGACTGCCTCAAAAGGGAATAAAATCTTTCTAAACTTTTCCCAGTAAAGACCTGTCATAAAACCCTCCAGTGGTAAAAATTCGGCGTCTCCTGTAAATAATCTGTTCCAATACCAAACTAGCTCTGCTGCTAGGAAGTTTATCATAACATTATGTGTGTTTAAAGGACCGTGGGAAGGAAGCTGCTAAGATCAAAAGCTGCTTTACCTAGCAGAAATACAGAACATTTTAGTAGATAAAGAAAGAATGTTTACTCCAGAACAAACTAGTAGATTTGTTAAAATTGAGTGAAAGGTACTGAGGAGTTCTTCTCAACTGTTACTCCCACTCTCACGAGATCGCTGATCAGAAAATACCAAAGCTAACAAACAGATCAGGCACATCACATTTATTTCTGTCAGCAGATAGCCAATGTCTACATATTTAACAATGGGAAGGGTTTAATGGGAATATTTTTAAACAGCTTATATTGTTGGCATCATGGAGACGTGGCGGGACGACTCATATGACTGGAGCGTCAACTTGGAGGGGTATAGGCTTTTTAGAAAGGACAGGAAGGGGAGACAAGGAGGGGGTGTCGCCTTTCCATTTATTAACATCCAAACTGGCTTCAGCTGGAATGAGAATCAGCTTATAATTTTCCAGTGAAATATACTCCACTTTGCTGCTCTAATTTATAACAGGAGCAAGGGAGATGATGAGGGAAAAGAATAATTTTTGAATGGAAAACAATTGCCTCCAGTCATTCAGACATTACATTAGATAATACTACTTGTGAACTTATACTATAAGAAGCCTAAGTGTATAATTTTGATGTGAAACTCTTGCAAAATCTGTTATTATACTTTATTTGTCAACAATTCACTCTCACATTGACGATAACACTAATAACATTAGTGTTATCTCTCATCACAAGATGAGTGAAAGTAGAGCCTCAAAGATTGACACAATTTGCAGGACTGAACAAAAATGAAATTTATGACACACTCCAGCAAAGTACATACATCTTGAAGACCAGCTGCATTTTTCTTAATGCGGAGTTGTCCGGGGAAGCATGCAGCACCACCAAAGGCAGAAAGGATGGGAGACGCTACCATCAGGGATAGTTGCAAGCTGTAAAATATCAGTTACAGGTTCCTAAGTCTTCATTTTGTTACTTAGTTTTCCACGAAACTGGAATGCTCCCCTCAAAATAATGGCACTGCCTTTATAACCAGGGACACTAGAAAAACAAAGATCCTGATTTCCAGAAGTTCAGGATAATGAAGAAAGCTGGGGGTTGGATGTGCAGCACGTGGAGCGCTCCCACAACATCACACCTTGAACATGGCTCCTGCACAGTCAAAACTACTGTCGTCGGTAGTACACTCTAGGTGCTGCTACTGAAGGCCTAGAAAAGAGGTCAGTTGAACAACAGCATTGACAGTGGGCAGTCTAAACAGTGTCTGAAGAGAACACTGGCCAGTCAGAGCAGCTTGCAGAAGGGCAGCAACTAAGGGCCTACATCAAGCATTAACACCTGAACTGCATCTTTGAAAGAGATGGGGCATGGTCTGGAGTGGTAAGAACATGTGTAATCTCCTGACAGGGATGAACAGAGCTCAGTACCAGAATGGGAGAAACAGAAGGTGAAAAGAAAGTCTGTGAGCACAGGGAAGGACAAGACTGTCCTAGAGAAACCACTTAGCTGAGTAATATAGTCACCTCTAATGAATTACAGATTGTCAGGGAGAGAATGTGTTCCCCTTCAGCTGGCCTAAACTGCTTCACACACACCACTCAACATTCAACCTCATCGGCTTTCTAGTATCTCAATTTATCAGCAGAGAAGGCAACAAGCTGGAACTCAGAGATCAGCTCAGGCCTTTTCCCCAGGCCAAGCTGTCTCTGCTGTCTTCCTGCAGTGGTGAAGGTGCATGATGTACTGAGGAGAACCTAGTGAGGGTTATTCATCTGCCTTTGAAGAAGGGTCTAGAGATAGATGATAACACAGAACTGGAAGAGTATATTCAGCACGTTTGGAAGGAAGTAGACACTACTATTCTTGGTGTTTTGTTGTTGTTTTTTTTTTTTTTTTAAATGGAGAGGAATGTAGTCATCTGCCAAAGAATCTTACACTGACTTATCAGACAAATGTTAATTCATTTGTAGTCTTACTGCTTGCCCACCCAAGCCTACCTCTATCGAAAACAAGACCTCCTCAGAGACAGGAAGACTGAAAATATATGCTTTTGTTCAAGTCTAAGCTTGCACATGGGATCTTAAAAAACCTTCCTAAAAAGATAAAAGGTGTCATTCAGCCTTAAATATCCCCTCTCATGCCTGCAGTACTATGTTTACTCATCCTTTCTTATTAATTCTGTTGTCAGCCGATACCCACAAAGCCCACAGGCAGTGTCTATTTCCCTCCCTCACGCCAGTCCACAGCAATAACAGATTGCCATCTTCTATCAGTTAATTCATCAGCTCTTGTGGCAGATGTCTCTGTGGTGGATCTAAAGGTTCCAGCCCAGTAGATGACTCAGATTTCAGCACACTGGGACTTCATTTCAGCTGTATGCTTTGCCTTGAATCAGTGAAAACTTTCACCCAAAATAGTACTAAAAGCATGCAAAGGCTGCAACATCAAGCACTCCAAAGTCAGGAACAGAAACAGAAAAGTTGCCTATGTAGAAATTATGATTAACGAGCACACCCTAGCTGAGTGGTTTTTTGTTTTCCTTTTTTTTTCGATCAGGTCTCCCGCTCACTCGGGACACAGGGTGAATAGTGTCTAACATAGGAATCATTTGCATGTAGTAATCCAGCTTCAGTGACAATCAGAAGTAAAAAATGGGCAGCATGGAAGAAAGATGGATGCACAAAGGCAAAATACAGTGTTGCAATGAGAGTGCCTGGGACCACTGCATCTCATTCCTGTATTTTCTTTAGAGAGGGGCAAATCACTTGAAACAGATTCATAGAATCATAGAATGGTTAGAGTTGGAAGGGACCTTCAAAGGCCATCTAGTCCAACCCCCCTGCAAGAAGCAGGGACATCCCTGACTAGATCAGATTGCTCAGAGCCCCATCCAGCCTGGCCTTGAACGTTTTGAGGGATGGGGCATCCACCACCTCTCTGGGCAACCTGTTCCTGTGTTCTACAACTCTCATTGTAAAAAAAATTTTTCTAATATCTAATCTAAACCTACCTCCCTCTAATTTAAACCCATTACCCCTTGTCCTATCACAACAGGCCCTACTGAACAGCCTCTCCCCATCTTTCCTGTAGGCCCCCTTGAGGTATTGGAAGACCACTATCAGGTCTCCCCGGAGCCTCCTCTTCTCCAGGCTGAACAGCCCCAACTCTTCCCGAATTGTCCAAATGCCTATTCCTTAAAAGCTCCAAATGACAGAAATAGTCTATCCCAATCTTCCTTGGAGAAGGAAGGGGTAGAAACGAGACAGCAAACACATCAAGCCTTGGTAAATGACATGAAACAAATCTGATCCCAGGCATCTTAAATCACCTATCTTAAATGAGTAGGTACTTCTGATCATAACTGTCTCTGCACTGCTTCCTATCCACACAAGGATGACGTATTTGTCTCTCACACGGGTTCTCCCCAAAAATAATTAACACTTCTGAAGTACTCCCAGGGTACAGCAATGAGCAAAACCAAAAAAGTCCACAAGAAGATTAACAATTCTGTCCTCAGAACAGGATCTGAATAGCACACAGTAAATACTGGACAGGGCTGCACAACGAACACTGAAGCTAAAACAAAACACTGAATAGCTGCTGATTATGTGAAAGTTTTCCATTTGGAGAACTCAGTGAGGCAGGGGTCTAGCTGAGAGATAACATGAGCCCCTATGATTAAAGACCACTTCACAATGTACGTACTCAAGGCGACTGAGCTGACCCTGAACACGCTACCTAAGTTCTCGCATTAAATCTGTTTTAAAGGGTGCATTTGCTTGTTGGAAAAAGATGGTCGCACAAAACCTGTCCAACAATCAAGCAGTTACACTGCTCTCTCTGCCTCTGAGGTTTTATGTTATCGTAGAGATAAGGACTGTTTGCTCTCCATAGACTATCCATACCCTGAGCTTGCCAGTGCTGGGCGCTTGATCCCCAGTTCAAAACATTTAAGCACCTGCTTAACTGTAAGCACACAAGGAACACTGATGAATTCAATCAGATTGTTCACATGTTTAAATCTAGCTGCACATATACACTTTATTAGATTCCTTACCTAGGCTATAGACATTTGTTCTCCAAACAACTCTCTGCATGAAGTGTGTTATCATGCCCAAACAGAACTTCCTGGCCCCACAGTTCAACTGTTGGAACAGATTATATGAACATCCTTTGATGTACTTCAGAAAAAAGTCAGCTGAGATGGTTTAAACAATACTAATTCCACTAAACTGCTCCAACATAGACAGAGGGACCACCTATATAAGGTGGAGAGCTGGGAAGGCAGTGATATCAGGCGAATGGGCAAAGAAAGGTACTTAAGAACAGAAATATCTTCAGTCAACAGCACGTGATCTGGAAGAGCAAGTCTGCTACTTCAGTCTCATCTGCAAGACTGATGCCACTAGAAACAGCTGAGAACATCCCCTCACTTCACACAGGCCAACACAATGGCCAAACATAGGAGTGATTGTTTCAAAATCAATGACATGGAGATCAAAAGCTTCCTATCGTTCCCTGATTTCTTAACCCATCCACTCCCTCCAAAAGATGATATGCTCATTATGAAATTTGAAAAACTTAAAAATATAAGCACACTTTGTAAAACCCAGAAGAGCAGAGAACCACAGGTGCTTTTGGTTTATTTTTATGCAGTAACTACAGTAAACACTTAGCCTTGGACCACTCAGTGGTCCAAGGAATCACTGTAGCCGTGGCATTGTGTCTGTGCCTCATACCCCCTTCACTCATTTCTGTGTCAGTCATCCTCCCTCCTCCAGAATGAACTTTACTTTCAAAGGAAACAGCTTATCTTCCATGCTGCAGCAGCAGCAGAAAAATTCTCCTATACAGCAATATTTAAAATATGGTTTTATGCTCTTATGGCAGCTAATTTTCCTTAAATGATTTAACGAAATGAATACATCTAAAAGGTCTGCACTGAGCCATTCTGCAATGGCAACATGAAGCTGAGCTTCCTCTGCTTTAAAGAATCCAATGTCTTGTAGACAGCTCCTCACGGCAGATCTTGTCTAGAACGGGAGGATGAAGGTTATTTTTTATTACATTATTTTGCAGGAAACTTTACTTTGCATTTTATTTCATTTCACATTCCCCAGTGTGGTGAGACTTCAGGTGAGGAAAGGGTGACAGGGCAGACGTCTTCAAATGCATAATCCCTGATCTGTCGCAGTTTGACAACAGCCCTCCTGCAACTGGTTCACCCATGCATGCGGTCAGCCATCCATCATGTATTACTCATCTAAAAGTTACACTCTGCATCTGGAGGGTAGTTAAAATCTTTAGCAACCTGAAGTGATTTAAAGCAGGTTTTTATTCTAGAACTCTGTCAGGAAGAGAGGGCTGGAATTTTTTATCTCAAGTACTTAATAAAATCAGTCATTGCTAAAACAGGATGGCACACAGTCCCGTGCCCTCTCTCTGAGGCAGCTGGCAAAAACTCCCTTTTTGTCCCAGCACTTTGGATATGGTGTGTTCCTACAAATATTACCAGGATCAGAGGGACTAAGAATCAGGTATTGACTGAAAAAACCAATAATCCCTTATACTGCATTGTATTCCTGAGGGTCTCCAAAACTGTCCGAAAGACTTGTATTGACTAGGGGATGATAGAACCAGACAAGAAGGATTTTTTTGGTGAGTAGTTAATTCACTGCGAAATGAAACTCTGAAGAGCCACCTGAACTTTGCTGGTAGTTTAATCCCAAAAAAAAGTTTCCTAAATAGTATTTTTAAAAAAATTAAATAACCCTGAAAATGAAATGTTACACTTGTGTTTGAAATACT
The DNA here is from genome assembly GCA_009806455.1 of Tetrax tetrax. Classification (NCBI taxonomy): domain Eukaryota; kingdom Metazoa; phylum Chordata; class Aves; order Otidiformes; family Otididae; genus Tetrax; species Tetrax tetrax. The sequence continues at coordinate 257,536 of WHYT01017731.1, read as the reverse complement.
CCTTTTTCCTTCCCTCAGAAGGAAATGAACTGGAACTGGTTCATCTCAGGTTGATCACTGGGGAAGAGTGGGAGACAGAGATGGAGGGGAAAAAAAAATAAAATTCAATTTCAGGTAACTCTGACCAAACATTTCTTTTGATTTTTCATTTTAGCCACCACAGCAAATAAATTCATTCTTCGCACATAGGGCAGCTGGAAACTACCAGAGTTTTCAAAGCTTCTCAGGAATGGGACAAAGCTGAAAATAATTTGTTTTCCCCCAAGAAGAGTTTTATTTTACTGACAGTGACAGAATTTTTTTGCTTTACTAGCAAGAAGCATTTCCCTACACTCAAACTTCTTGTAATGTTTAAGGACCTCTTTATTCTTGGAAAAAAAAAACCCTTTCTTCTCAGACAAAGCAGTCTGCATGTTCTCTCCATCATTTAGAAGGAAAATTGTCTTGTTATTTGGATTAGGAAACAGAGCTAAGACCAGGCTGGCTGTAGAAGTTCCCTTCTTTACTTTCCATCATCACCTCTCTAATACAGCAGGGCTTAGGAGCCTTGGTCATAGGCACAATGCTAGGTGTTGCGCAACCAGAACAGAAAGACAAATTCTGCGCCAAACAATTAGCAGACTAAGAAAATATTTTCCGTGCAACTGGATTCCACTCCATATGCAAGGACCTTATCCATTCACCTATCCTTGTACCTAAAATCCCTTCTGTACAGGTATTACTACTAGCTGAACAAAAAGTCCAATTAAAATGTATTGGGAGAACCAGGAGTTAAATTAAAGGAGCTCTTATCCGATACATAATGCAGCCAGGGGTAAGCATCCGTTTTCTTTATTAGCAAGGCAAACCATGTCCTTTTTCACACTAACAGAAAGAAAAAAATATAGCAAAACTTTAGGGAATTAAAGATCCAAATGTCATCTCCATAATAGGAAGCGAAAAGAAAGGACAAATACCAGTAATTCCATACAGAAAAAATAATAGTCTATAAAAATCTCCTCTTATTGTTTTTGGCCGTGATTTTTTCCTACCCATCTCCATCTTTAGTCAGCAGATTTTCTTAGGTGCCGTGTTCAATAATCCTTCTGTGCTTTGATGTCAAACATTCAATAGGTGTCTGCCTCCCTCGCACTCCTCCGTATTCTCTGCAATCCATCTCCTCTGATTAGCTAAGATTTCACCTTCAAGAACACCTCTGGTTCTCTGAGTGAGCATGAGTGTGTGTGTGTTCATATCATATTTGCAAATATTATCCCCCTCCTGCTCCGCACGCTACATAGCAACTCCTGCCGGAGCTCTGGATTAAACATCAATGCCATCCAGTAATTTGATTTGGGGGGCCTGCTGTTTTAAATCCAGCTCAGGACATCGTGAGAGCAGCTTGATTGAATTTAGACCCTGCTTTCAGAATTATTCCATATTTAATCTGAGCTGAGCTTCATTTCACTTGCTCTCTCCACTCTGATGCTTCCTGTGACAAAAGACACAAATGTTCCCAGATCTCATGCGGCGGGGGTGATGTTTGCTTACTTCTCTCTTATTTTGGTTTGCCACTGGATTAAGCCACGTCAGAGTTACTAGCATTTTGCACAACCCCGCAGCAGGAGAAGTCAGTATCCCAGCAAGTGGCTGTTGTGGCATCACCTTTCCCCACTCACCGGATTGTTGTACATCTCAATGATGAGCTGTTTCACTCCGTGCAGTGTGGGATGAGCCCAAGGAGATGGATTTGCCCAGTGCCGGTTTAAATCAAACCCCATCAGGGAGCACCTGCACACACAAAACAACAACACACAAATGACATGTATAGGCTGCAGCCTCTTCCATCTTCAGCTGCAGTTAGGGCTATATTCTGTAGCTGATGTATTTAAACAAGTTATTCTCATGTAAAAAAAATAAAGTAAATGTTCCCTCGAAGACAAGGGATGTCTGCAGCAATGGCCACTTTTAGAAAGAACGTGTCCATCAGAGTATCAAGTGAAACATCTTTTGTCAGTCAGCCTTCTTCCCCTCCACAACACACAGGCTCACTCTAACCTTTGCCTTTTGCCAGCTTGCCACGCTGGCACTGGAAGAGCCTGCTTGGCCTTTAAGGTTCCCTTCATTCAGTGCCCCAGCTAGGGGTCTATAGCTATGAGGATGAGCCATAAACCGCATCACCAAGGCCTTTACCTTGCCCTCAGTCAGGTCTTGACTCAGCAAAGCTGTTAAGAGCATTGAAATCAATGGCCATTAAGTTTGTGCTTAAGGGATTTAAAGCATGAATGTAATTGTTCCACTATCCCAGAGCTTCAGTCTCTTCCCTCCTGCAATTGCCTACACAAAAGTTAGCCAACCAAGACACTAAGTTAAAATGCTTATTGGCCATCAAATCTTGTGGGCGTTGAAGCACGTACACCACCTTGGCTTCTCCTTCCTGCCATGACTCATATTGCTCTCAGTACATCGTCTTAAGTTTGATTCTGCTGCTCCCAGTCCGCGGAGTAATACCTCATTCTTTGAGAAGTCTCATTGAAACTCAATGGGCTGTTGTTACAGTGAACACAGAAGAAATTAAAAAGCTGAAAGTGGCACAAATAGGAGGGGCAAATCATATCCTTTGCCTACTGCAGAGATCACCTAGACAATCTGTGGCCACTGATACAAGCAGGGAGAAAAGTCTCCTCTGTCGTCTCAAGCTGAGCTTGGGACCAATGGACCTCAGGCAGATCTCACTCAGGAATTCTATAAGAGACCACACAAGTAATAAAAGCTCAGGCAGAGATGCAACTTCCTCTATATTTAAAACAAACAAACAAACAAACAAAAAAATCAACCTCACTGCTAAGCCTTAAAGCTCCTTGAGAAAATAAGAGCTTTCATTGATCCCTGGTCTCTTATGAGAATGTCTGTTCAGCCTTAATCTTTTAAACACACCTATGCAAACAATAGACATTTACTTCAGTAGTGCTAGCCTTCCACAAAAATTCTAAGAATCTGATGACTGAAAAAGTCAGTTTTTTAATTGGCAAAAAGAAAGGAAAATGCCTCTCTTCTCTAACAGCTGAAACAAACGATTGCATTGCATACATCAAACCCAAATAAAAACAGAGAGGTGAAATGCTAAGAAAAGTGAGGAGATAAAACCAGAAGATTAAATACATTTTCAAAAATGATGGATGACTATTTTCCTATGAACGAAAAAATACAAAATTAACGGGAAATTCTTCTGTAAAAATTCTTATGGGAAGCTAAGTAGGCAGGAGCTGCTGTGCTCCTTGGCCTTACAGAACACAACCATCAGGCTGTCTGGGAGTTCAAACAGCCAACTGCCAGCTCTGCAACTCCATCACTGCTGACTTGGTGTACAGATGAGCTGGATGACTCCCTGTGGCGGAAAAGGCCACCTCCTTGTCTTGGTGGTCTCTTGTCTGTTTGTCTAGAGAATAAACGGATATTTTTTTTTCTCTGGAAACTCCAACGGGTACAGTTCACAGACAACTCTGAAAGCTGTCTCATCTTATTATAAAGAAAAAGATATTATGTAAGATTTCTCTCTCTCTCTACCCGCCCTCTCTCCCCCGGTCTTCACGTAAACTCTCTCCACAGTTCTACTAAATCTTCTCTTTTTTTTTTTTTTAATTCACAGACATTAATATAAAATCAGAAGAACTTCCAGGGACATAGGTGGAATTACATTGGGATAAAACTGGTGTAAGAGCAGAATCACACAAATCAGTTTTTCATTTATCAAAAGCAGAAACTGTGGTGATCATCATGAGTTTTATTGTATTTTGGCGTAGTTCCCAAGAAACTCTACAGGGGTAACTTTCTTAAGAGATCAAAACCTGAAATCATATCCCCTTATAAGGTTAATGTATCTCACTTACTTTTAAAAAAAAGAATATTTAAAACTAATAACACTACAGAAAAGGAGTATATTTTGCTTCCATTATGTTCATCTCCAATGCACATTGAAGTGGCCAAGCTACAGAACATCAAATTCTAAATTCAAACATGGTTTAACAATATTAAATTTGAGTGTTGGGACTTTTTAGGTAAGTTTTTGCAAGTCATCCCCCACGGGGGACATAAATAAGCAATATCTAATTTCTATAAGATACTAAGGTGTTGGAATTTGCAATATTTGAATGTGCCATGAATGTCTGGTTAGTGATGAATCTCACAGTTCATTTCAAGCAACAAGAACCGTTGAAAATAGTTGCCTTTACTTGAGAAGACTTTATAAACAGACAGAAGCAATGCTTGACAAACAAGTTATTCATTTGGGAAGCTCCTCGGAGCCCTATTTAATAGGAACCCAAATTAATTTCCAAATATTATTTAGCTAGTCTTTGATGTGGTATATCACATCTTTATCAATGTAACAACAATTAATTAAATTTCTGATGTAGGCATTACTATTTCTTTCCAGTCTGGAAACACTGTAAAATTCTCTTCCCCCTGCCACCCCCATCTTTAAAAGTCTTTATTCTTTCTTTTTTTGCCTAAAGACAAATTTGTGTCTACCACATTCTCTCGTTATTCATCTGTTGCAAACTTGGTGTCTCTCTAAGGAAACATCAAGTTGTGTTCCTTGGTACTTCAGATTTGATTATTGACTCTATTACATGTAGAACCGTCTCCCAAAGCTCGCGTATATAAGGACATGACCAAAACATGCAGTAAGAGTCTCCCACATGCCTATTAGAGATTCTGAATTCATTATATTCTCTTGCTCCCAGATGATGTGATCTCCCTTGTGGCTAATGCCTCCCATGCAAGAACTTGAACAGGATAACTTAAAAATTGCATCTTACACTGCTTTTTAATTCCCACTACCAATCTTAAACCAGTTCATTTCTAGTACACATTGCTTGCTGCTTCCAGTGCTTAACTGTTTACCTGCTGCTTCAAGCACTGCATAGGCAAGGTAGAAATACTCTGGAAATGGCACTTCTGGAATGGGAAACAACTGTGTTCCAATATAATACAGGATGCTTCAATATTTGAGACCAGCTGTCTTACTCAGACTACAAGTGTTGTCATTAGCTTCAATACAGTTCCTCATGCAATCCTATAGAGATTAAGTTTATTTCATGTAGTAAATAAACTAATATGCTCAGTACAAAGTTAACAAGGGGAAAAAAACCCTAAAATACATCAAATGATAGTTTAAGGATCATCTTTGAAAGAGGAGAGCAAAACAGGAGACATTACAGACTCCAAGAGGTGCAACTGAAGACAAAAGCAGCTTCAAAGTTAGTGAGTGTTGGAGCAGGTGAACATGTCCAAGGTACGGGCACTAGAGAATACCCCATTCCATGAGTTTTAATGGCCATGCCCATGAATGTATCTATAAATATGGCAGGTAATATTGACATAGAGCCAGGTAAGAATGACATGCTGGCACAGACTCTCATAGGTTAGGAAAAAAAGCATAGTAGGTGAGCTTTCTATAGCAAGCAAAGTAGCAAACTGCTACTATTACGTGATTGTGGTCTTCATTCATACTGTGAAAACCTGGGTTGCATGGCACATAGTTATTGTCACTCCCAAAAAATGACAGGTATATAATTTAAAATATTTAAGCTGTTAACAATTGTTTGAATTTTAGATTATGCTTGTTAGAGTTTGCTAAATATACAGACCACATACTATGTTTCTACTTTGTGACTGAATGTACATTTAAATCAGGTTCTGTGATTATACTTGTTGAATTAGAATTTGTGTTTCTCAAATGTTCTCCAGCCTTTTTCTAAAATTTCTGTTTTCTGTAAGTAGATAAATTTATTACAGTGTTTATAAATTTACATAAACACAGTGCGAATTCAGTCAAAGCAAATGAGTTTTAAAATTGAAAAGGGAACGGAAATATTTTGCAGTATTCGTCCCTCCTTCCTTGGGAGGCAGCCAGATCTCGAGAGGTTACCAGCTCAACTCAGTAAAACCAAAGATGTTCAGACCAGCATTCAGGTTGCTGGGCAATCATCTGGACAGAACCTCCTTGCCTCTGGGGGCTTAACTCGTTACTGGTTTTAAGGATTTCTTATGCAGCAGCTTTAATGAAAACATCCCTGTCCCTTTCTAGAATTGAGGAAGGTTTAGTACCAAGGGCCTGTGCTGTATTTATTTTTAGGGCCGCTTCCTGTTCTTTCAGGTTATGCCTCTTCTTGCTGGAATCTCTAAGTTACAAAAACCTCCAGGAACTCTACCTTCCTTTCACTTCAGTGCTCTCTTCCCTGTTCGCTTTTCCTACTATGTGAGTCTAAGTCTCTCACTAACAGACCCATTTCCACAAGGTGAGATATGGAGAATAACGGAGGAAAGGAGTTAAAGAAATCCTTTTTCATGGCATATGATTTATTACAAAGAGAACTCTATACTCTTCCCTTCAGCTTTGTAAGGTGGCGTTGGTTCATTGGATCAGTACCAGGTGAATCTCCAGATAATGCCGCACACAAAGCCAGGGAGTTCAAATCCACAAATGGCACTGCCAACAGGGTTAGGATTTGAAATTGAAAAGCTAGCAGGGGGAGGGGGTGCACTTACTTTTTTTTTTTACGCAAGGCTTATTGCAATGAGTGGAGACAGAGGGTAATTGGTCTCTATTGTTGCACTTCTTCCAAGCAAGAGCTACAGCAAGAAACCTCTGTGAGAGTGCAGCCTGCAATATCACGCAGGAAGAGTAGGTGTGCAGTGTGAGAGTGAATACAAGGGGAATGCATGGAAGACTTACTTCTTTTAATAAATATATCATTTTAAACCTGATATATTAACGACATTTTACAAATCAACTCTACACCTCCCGTTGAAGTCAGAGTCTTCGTTAGTGTGTATTTCACTATTTGAGTGCTTCGGGTTTGCAATTTATGTATTTGCCTATTACTCATTAAAGAAGATTCATTCAAGCCCACACATTCTAAGGCAATTAGGTAGGGGAGCAAGCCATCCTAACATTCCAGCTACAGAGAATCCCCTCCTAATTCTCTCTTCCCCTCCCCAGCTTTCCACATTTTTAATTTAGAGCTTTGGAAACCTTCACAAAGGCATTTTAACCTAACCACTGCAGCGTGTTCCAGGCAGAGCACAACTGGCCATACAGAGCAGAACAGCATTAGCTCCCAGAGACCACATGGTGGAGTAGGTGTTTACAGAATGAGCACTGCATGGTGTACTGACATAATTTTAAATAGTACATGACTGTTAAAGATGTGTTTCTCCATTTTTTTTTTTTTTTGTGTAAACAATGTTAAATAAGAATAAACACAAAGGGATATTTTCTCCTTCTGATGAATACATGCATTTCTCAGAGCTGGTAATAGGCATTACAGACATACGCACCAAGGAGAACACACATCCCCATCTGACATGGGCAGACTCCTTTCTCTGATCTTCAGGATATATCTCAATTCCAGTATTTAACTCTCTCTACACACCTCGGGTCCTCAGTAATACCAGAAGGATTCCTGGGCATGGAGTAGAACACTGGAAATAAAAACTCATCCTGCAGATAGGAGAATCGTGCCCTGTGAGTACGCCTGGGATGTAAGACTAAGATCCTGTCAGTAGTGTCACTCATCCCTGCGGCTAGCATAGGACTCACCCCTCTCTGCATATTTTCCTGCACAGTGAGCAGTCCAATTTTCAGTTTTTCAAGAGACAGGGTTTCCAGCACATTCCCTAGGTGGCAAGTCAGAGTTTATCAAAGTTCTCCCAAAGGAAGTGCGTGTCTAGCCCCACGTGTGGATCTCTCCAAACAAATGCTCTGTAGGAGCAGGTCTTGTCTGTCCTGCCCCTGGAAGGTGTTCTGGGGACTTGCACTCCCAGCTGCACGCTGAGTCACACTGACACATCAATCTTGCGCACCTAGATGCTTTAAACCAAGTTACTGAGAACACCTACAGTTCTTCCATTTTAAAGTCTGATTCATTGTTTGGCCTTTTCAAAACAAAACATATCATTGACTTAATGAGAGGAACACAGTAGACCTTTTTTTTTCCCAGCTTTTTGATCCCCACAAGTTTCCACTGTAAGCATTGACCCTTCAGAAATTTCACATACATAGACCACAATGCAGTATTATATGAACTTTCTTTCCTGATGTAGTCTAAAAGATACCTGCAACTGATGGAACACAAGCTGTAAACCGCAGAGAAATAGAATTTTAACTTCACATCTGCTTAATTCACTGGACTCCCACCGCTGAGTACTGTCAACAGGTCAAGGTCCTCTAGGCCCTCCTGCCCAATCTGTCTGACACCCTCATTGTAAAGAGTTTGTTTCTTATATCCAGTCTGAATCGACCTCCTTCTATTTTAAAACCATTACCCCTTGTCCTATTCACAACAGGCCCTGCTGAAGAGTTTCTCCCTGTCTTTCCTGTAGGCCCCCTTTAGTTATTGCAAGGCCGCTCTAGGGTCTCCCTGGAGCCTTCTCTTCTTCAGGCTGAACAGCCCCAATTCTCTCAGCCTGTCCTCATAGGAGAGGTGCTCCAGCCCTCTTATCATCCTCATGGCCTCCTCTGGACTCCCTCCAACAAGTCTATGTCCTTCTTACATTGAGGGCTCCAGAGCCTACTTCTGCCTATCCTCAGACTATGCACCTAATCTGATACACAACACGCCTCACAGTTATTAGTGAATACTCCAGTTGCTGTAGAATAACATTCCCCCACATTACAATATATATTTCACATACGTCTTGGCAGACAAAGCTGGGAGTCTTGCTTAACCTACTTGCCTTCAAGGCAAGAGGAAGGGAGTGTCATGTTCCCTGTAGACCGCCATTATGTGAACACCCTCAAAAGATGGTTCAGCTCTTATTATCAGACCTATTACACTCAGAAAGCTGTAGTTAAAGGAGTGAACCTTAATGGCACAAAGTTGAGCTCTTAGAAATTTGGATATACTGCAGCTGCACAGATGCATACAACCTTCACTGAGCCCTGTGTCTGTCATTATTTTGACACAGCTTTAACTACAGGAGCACCAGGGTGTTTTTCCACAGGGCTCTTGCTTTATTCTCTGCACAGGATCAACACTGTTCATTAATGAGCAGATTATTCAATATTTTGGCTTTTCCTTATTGTTCGATATGCAGCCTTAGGCTCCTGCTTACTGCATGCTACTCAAAGCCTGCTCTGAAGACAGACCTATTCAGTTCTTCATAGCTTTTCTAAAGTGCTTCGCACTGCAGGAGACAACTGCTTTATAAACACTGATGGACTAATTTTCCCAACAGCACTGGTACAAGACAGGACCACATTGTCCCCAATTCATAAAAGAGCAATTGGGACAAAAATTGACTTACATAAGAGACATCTGCTAATTTGGGCCACTGTATCTGAGAGGCCAAAGACAGGACGGTTGTTTAACGGATTTATACAGCATTGTAACATGTTTGGCATCTAACTTACTCTGATTTGAGCCGAAGCTGACTGTACTAAAGGCTTCTCCAAATCTGACCCCGAAACCACAATGTTAGTGGACAGAATATTAGAAACATCCAAGTTTGTGAAATTAGGACAATTGGAGGTTACTATAAAGTGGTAAGATATTACTGGAATGTGAATGGGGTTTAGGCGTTTTTCAGTTATACCTTAATTCAGCCATTTTGCTTGGCTTTGGATCCCAATACTGCGGCATCGTTCTCTCTCTCTGAGAATCTGCTGGTGGTTAGAGTTAGCACTGTACCTGATATTGCCTTTACTCTCCTGAATAGGATTAAATGATTACTCCACGACATTACAGGATACCAGATGTCCTGGTTCTGGCAGAACCAGGACACCAGACTATTTGCATCCAGAAAATCACTCATACAAAGGCAGTAACGCTGCACACACATCCTCAATAGGTCATGCCAAAACTCAGCCAGAAGTCCATCTCTATCATCACAAAGGCCTTTTCCACTTTGATAACCTGAAGTGAGGGTTTGACTTGATATCAAAACTGTCAAGAAGGTGTGTGCTGTTCTGCTGAGACAGCAAACAGAAATGCAACACAGGACTGGCAAGCTGCTGGCTGAATACTAACTAGCAAGGCGTAACTGTGCAGCACCAGGGAGCATGGTGGCCTCCTTTTATAACTATGTTTGCTAACAGGCTCTAAAACACAGGTTTTTCTCACTTCCATACACAGCCAGAATATTTATTGTATCCCTATTACATAGTCTTGCCGTGTCTGTAACTTGTTCAGCTTGCAAACAACTTTTTGCATACATAAGTATCTATCTATTTTGGGTTGGTGGGAGAGAAGGCCCCTTTTATTGTCTCTGCACAGCATTACTCAACCCATATGCATTGCCTGCAGCAGCTTGCCCCTGCTTCATTAGTTAGCATGTATAATTTTTAGCCAGGCACTCCAATACAAACTTCCTTGACCACTATGAAGTGAAAAATTTACAATTGTATGGAAAGTCCTGAACAAAACCCCAGGCCTCAAAACGTTACAGGAGAGGGGAAAATGACCCAGTGATTCTCTTAGGGTAACAACATGAGACTGTTAAGACCTCTTATGCAAGCTAGGGAAAAATTGCAATGCCTCAGCTCTTCTCTTGTAAAAAAAAAAAAAAAAAATAAAAAATTGTATTATCAACCCTCCATGGTGTTTTGAGAGGAAATACATGAATGATTGTGAACTACTTTGGTGCTATAGTGATGAGAATATATTAGGTTCTACAGATGGCAATTAAGTGATTTATGGAGTGATGGAAAGGTTTTCTGACAGACCCTGAGGTTTGGTGAGGTTCACTTCCAACAAGATTGCACTGCTTCACTCTTAACAAACACTTCTGAAGTGTCTGTAAGAGCAATAAGCTATCCTAGCCCATTTTATGAGATAAATTCTCTGAGGGTTTGAGTAGAGATGGGGGATTGCGTGGGGTTGTTTTGTTACATCAGTGAACACTTCCTCTTGTTTCTCCTACCCCCAGCTCCCTGTAACTAAAGATATTTTCCTCTCAAATGTGTCTCTATTTTCACTTTAATTTTCAAGGTCATCTGGCCCACTGGGTGTGTTATGTATTTCTGTCTAATTAAAGAGGGAAGATTAACCTTACTTTATTAGATTGTTTTAGTATCTGCCAGCTGACTACTCTGCATTAGGCAAAGGGACAATGTGGCTAAGTCAGTTAAAAAAAAAAAAAAAATCCAAAACCCAAACATAAAACACACCAAAACCCCAGAGCATTTCATCTTTGGAAAGTCCACCAGAAACTCTGAGCTTGATGTTCTTCCATTTAATCACTGCTATGATAAAATAACAAACATTTCATAGCAGAAATAATACCAGTGTCTTGTTTGTCACATAACATTTCAGAAGATGGCAGGCAAGCTATAAAGCCCAGATCTGTCTCTGATTGCAATCAACAAAAAGCCCAGATGCTTTCAAAGGGAGTTAAATCAGGCTCAGATCTTTTCCAATCACTTGCTAATTTAAGGGGCAGAGATTTACCATCTGAGCTTCACTGTGTGGTATTGCCTCAGCCCAAACAACACAGAGAAGGAAGAACTATTTGACTGCATGGTGGTCTCTGTTCCATTACCAATTTCTACATCAAATCACTTAGGCTTTACATGTTCCACCAATTCCATCAGTTAAGCACACTATGTGCCCTAAAAGGCAAGCTACCTGGCAAAGATATATTTCTCATAATATTCCATGACATCTCTTCCTAACTCAAAACAATGTATGAGGGGATTTGTTGCCATCACAAGAGATAGGGGTCAGTTGTCTGATACAGATGCTTGTCCGATGCAGAAGAATGGGAATGTAAAGCACTCAAACTGTAGCTTCTATCAATCACTGCAATGCACCAGCAGAATGTGATTTGATACCAAGCCAAGCTGAAACTACACATTTTGATTCCGGAGCACTGAAACATCTCATTGCAATGAATAATGGTACAATGAAAGATTAGTTTGAGAGTCCTGATGAGAATGTTAAATCTGAAAACTTCCAAACTTCAGAGATTCAGAGCATTTTCTTTTTTTTTTTTTTGTTATTATCCCTCAAAAATAGGCACTTGGGGGGTAAAAATGGTGAAAGCAATTTTTGTTTAATGGTTAATATAAAATTTTATGATTATACCCTTTTCTGTGATGTATAGAAGAATGCAACAATCACTGAAGACATATAACAGTTGAAGACAAGAGGTGAGGATGAAACACCATGTCAAACTAAATCCTCAGGTAACTGTTACAGGGGCAGACCAGGAAAGAGTTCAGGTGGAAGCTGATCTTAGTATTCTCTTACCCCATTCCATACATTTAGCCTACTTAATCAAGAAGGCAGCTGTGTTGCCTAAGTATTCATAAATGAAAGATTTCTTGTCAGTCCAGTTACTTCAATTAAACCTGCAAGGCAGAACTGATCTTATTTTCTTATGTAATCCTCTGAGACATCATCCAACGTGAAATTATGACATGCCACTGGACTTGGCTTTATACATCTCTTTTTATCCTTAGATACTTCACGTTCAAACTTAACTATAGAGGGCTGAGAGCTCCGTAACTGTCAAAGACAAGAGTACACACTTCAGTCTAACTTTATCTCTCTGGCATTATGGTCTATATTATTTTTTCTAGTGAACTCTCCTTTCAATCAGCCAGAAATTATTGATGAACATGAAAGCAGTAAGATACACAGGTACATTAAAATCATGTAAGCAAATTGAAACAAAAGAGCTCAAACACATATTGGTTCACTGGCTACCTTGTCTATGGTGGCTCACAAAGTAAAGTGATTAGGGAAAAATATATTTACTTTGGTAGCACCTCTGAGAAATTCTTATGTCTGACACTGTCAGCACCACAAGTGCAAGAGTCAGCCTATGCCATCCTCTGTTGAGATGGTGAATGTTCTACCTGTTCTCTTAAGGACATTACATGTGAAATGAAAGATGCCATGACAGCAGAAGGAAATTCAGTGCAAGATCATCTCATGGTTAAAAAGTACAAATGGTCATGTGCTTTTGCATGCTGCAGCACTCAATACCTTTTGCTTTTCCATGCTAGCTGTCAGAGTTGCATCTCCTCACCACATCTGTGCTACAGCAACTGAAGTGCTGCTTTTCAGTCTGTCTTCTTTAGGAAAAAAAAAAATTGAATAACCATACTGATCAAGTACAAAAGTGTGGTTTTCCCTGTCTGTCCTTCTCTACCTGTACCTCATCTAAATTTCAAACCAACTGGCCAATTTTTACTCAATGTCATAAAAAAGGACATAATGCTAAAGAGGCTTATGTGTATATATAAAATGTGTGTTTGCATAAGGGAAAAGGTCAGGCTTAGGGAGAGAAATGCACTTTAAGCTCTTTTGCCAATTCAGACAGACCTGAGCTCTGCTCTGCATCTGGCTCCCTGCGCACCTCTAAATGCGCGAGAGATGAAGTACAGTAACATGGCAGTGCCATGAAAAGAGGTCCCCACAGACAATCAGCAAATACAGATAACAGAAAAATTGCAAGTTTGAGAGGAGGTTTCAGTGCGTTTTTGGCTTTTTGCTTGAAAGAGATTCCAGTAGATATGCCTGTCACTAGAAATCACTTCCTCCTGTCCTGGGATTCAGGCTCCATGCAGGAGAATGCAGCACTCATTTCAGCTAAGGCTGTTCCTTTAAGGAGGGTTAAGCTTTACCATGTCCAGCTGAAAGCAGAGTGGAATTTAGAGATCATAGCACATAACCTCCTAAATCCTGTCCTATAGCACTGGAGGGGAAAGAGTTACCATTTGACTTGTCCCCTTTTAGTTAAAGGAAACAAGGCTGATTAGGTCACGCTGTTTGTGCCCGTGTTAGATTTCAGTAACTTTTGGGTCAACTGGTGAACTTCAATCAAATTTGACAATAACTTCAAAGATTTTCAGTTCCTGTAAGCTCTATGAATATAGGCAGCTAGGCAAAAGAGAAAGAGGGAGCTCCTATGAACATCTCCACTGAAAAAGATTATGTAAGGAAGTCAATTTATTAGACAACAGAGAATTCACATTGGGGGGGGGAGGGAACCTCCCATATTATGACTTTTTAATCCATGGAGATTTTCAAAACTTGAATGTAAAAAGCCCTAAGCAACCAACATAACACTGAATTTAGCCCTGCTTTAAGAAGGGGACTTGTACTGAAGACTTCCATAGGTCTGCATTAATCTCTTTTTCCTATGATGTTATGACAATCTCAAATATAGGAAAAGTTTCTGCTCATACATCGAAAAACAACAGAGAACCCAGCTGTGGGAGCAGACTTCACATGCTCATGAAATGACTTATTTTCCTTTATGCATATTTGCAGCCTCACACAGTTCAGCACCTTGAGATAAAATCCTGTGGCAAAAATGTACGATGAATGAGAACATATATGAGTGGGAAATGGAGAAGCAAACAGATTTCAATTTCAAGCTTTCATGGCTTAGCATAAACAAACATGAAACAATTCATCCTCAGAACACAGAGGTGGGAGGGAGATATTGACAGTGTCCTTTGGACACATAGGGAGACTGAGAACTAGTGAGCCTGGAGCGAAGAAGACATTTCAAAATCTGTTTAAAGCCTTAGGAAAAGTTAGAAGCAAAGATGAAGCTTGCCTGATTCATTCAAAGGGGCTGTAAGAACAATTCTCTTCATACACTGCTACTGCCCAGATTGTCAAAAATAAGCTAGCTCTGTAATGTTGCTTTCTCCTTAACAAAGACATAATTTTAAAATGTCTGTTAAAATTAGGAGCGGGTGAACAGATTTTGTAAAATAAGAACAGCCTAATAACTTTCTAGCAAAAGCCACAGGAATAGCTTCTAAAGAACTCACACTGAGCTAAGTCTCTTTATGAGCCTGCAAAGTCTATTTGAATTTTATATTTTCCCCTCCTTTATTTTTCATAAATTCATCCTCTACCCATATCCAAGCTGATAGGGGATTAAAACTCAAAATACTCATCTGAGATGGAGTCCTGTTTCTACACCTTTTAGTTGACAGTGCAGTGATCTTGTAGTAACTGTTAAGTGATCAGGAAGATGTCTGTCTTCTGTTACAGATTCTGGTAGACATTCATTTGAGCTGCAAAATGGACAAACAAAGTTCATCTTCCCAGATGATTTGCCCATTAGCTTGATGTTTCTCACAATAGGAAAACAAGGATTAACTGTGTAGGTTGTTGCTCACTGCTTTAGCACAGTAAGTCTCTTCCAAAGCATTGCTGACAAAACCAAGTAACACTACCTCAGACTACACCCCTAAGCCTCTAAAACCACTGCTTCTGAAATGATGAAGCAAAGTGCCAGTCTTTGTTTTCCCAACTGATCCCACAATGTCATCTTCTTGATGGGGTTCCAGAATCAGTCCATTCAGCTATACTCTGCCCTGAGAAGTACTTCAGTATTTGGCAGGCAAGATGGAAAACTGTTCAACAGTACTGATATCTGGTTTGTTCAAGTTAAGACTAGGATCTGAGTAGTGTGGCTCCCACTGCAGACTGATTTAGTTCTTTTGGTAGTTAGCACTCCCACCTTCAAGTATTTCAGAAGCTGACTCTTGGTTCTTGCCTCCTAACAAAAAATGCAAGGTAACTTGTTTGCAAGGCTCATGAAGTGGGATTATTGAAGGCATGCAGAGAAAAGAGCAATTCACTACCTTTAAATACAAATCATTCCTCTACATTGGCTTGACCTGAATGCCTGCCAAGAACATTATGGTATCCCTATCTGAAACTCACAGGGCAGAATTAATAAAATAAAACAAACTTTGACAGTAGTGAAATGGGTCACACCCTCACCATGCACATGCTTGAAAGAGAAGATGGAGGTAAGCAAATTTGAGGCTTAAAAAAAAAATTAAGTGGCTCACCTGTAATGGAAGTACATGGTAAGAATAGTATCATGGCCAGGAAAAAAGGAGATGAAAATTACTTTCTCCACTTTCAAATAAAATTTATTGAAGCCCAGAAGACAAGAACAGAAACAAAGGAAAAAACGAAAACAAAACAGCCCAGAACTCTGAAAATCCAATCTATCCCATCAGGCTCTGGAAAATGGATAACCTATGCGTGGTATGATTGAATTTCTCTCTTTCATCACCCTAGTGGTAGCATCTTGTATGAAACTCTGGTTTATGAATTGAGTTTTGAGAGGGACCTGAGAGAGCAGGAGTTATACCAATCTAATCAGGATGTGACAAACACATGCATCAAAATGTTTCATTGTCAAGATCCAGAAGCCACTTAATTCCAGAAAGATTTTAAAGTTGAGAAAGCAGTTTTGGCAACAGGATTAGAAATGATGAGAAGGAACATGCAAGTCCAGGAGGAGGAAGATAACACAATTTTTTTTCAAAACATCCTTTCAAAAATTAGGCCATGTTCCTACATGGTTTCTAACTAACTTCTTATACAAACCTATGTTTTGCTCAAATGAAGTACACAGGTGCCTTCTTCCATTTATTCCATCTATTTTATGAACATATGACAATAATGGAATTAAAGATACATGAACCAAGGTAAATAACACCATAGTAAACTCATAACATAAAACACTACGCAACATTCTGAACAAAACATCCCAACAAAGAAGGTTAAATACAAAAATAACGTGCTAATATCATTGCCACACAGCAAAGAAACATGCTAATGCCACTGCCAGACAGAAAAGCAAGCAAGATTCATGAGATTGCATTGTAATGGCTCCTAAACAAAAGCAGCACACAGAAATAGTCCATGATTATCAATAACATGTCACCAAATCGGAAAGCTTGTGCATTTAAGAGAGATGACATCAAATGCTTCCTTCAAAAGAAAAAGAACATCACAATCACTTTGTATTTCCTTGGTCTCATCTTGCATTTCGTATCGAAATACTGAAGATAGCTTCACAGGATAAGTACAGATTAGGAAAATATTCAAGGTGATTGGATGGATTAGTGTTATTGTTTAGCACAATGCAAAGTGATAGAAAAATCCACAGAAAAGACAGATCTGATAACTGGACAGCCACTGGATATTATGCTGCTCACACGCTGAATTTTTACATTTTTTTTGTAACATCAAGTGTCACAGTAGATGCCTGAAAATAATTCCAACTAAAGAGTGAGATTTCAATCTGAGGATCTTAAGCAACAGGTGGAAAAAAAAAATTTCCTAAGTAAACTGCTATCTTGTTTGTCACACAAATAGAAGATCCATATGTTAGTGCCAGAGGAAAAATTAACATATTCTAACACACTACACATAACAAAAAATCTGAAGAAACATTTGTCTGTAG
>WHYT01017731.1:228940-240296 GCA_009806455.1 Tetrax tetrax | reverse complement strand
AATTATCTTAAGTGGAATTCATCCTGCATTAAATCCCAGTCAGGTAGAAAGCATAAATGCATGGCATCCTCACCATTCTGGCTACTGTAATCGTGTCCAGCAGCTTGCTCTCTCCATTTCCCCCACCTGTAACGCTTTAGTTACAGGTTTACTGATGTATTGTGTTCCCCTTAGGTCATAGACTGTTTCACAGCATGACATGGCTATTTGCTTTATTTCTAGGTACCCAACATTAATAGGGTAAAGCTCAGGTCAAACTATGCACAATTCCACGTAACCTGTAATTAGGGATGGAGATTCAGATATTACAATTCTACACTGTTTTCTTGGTTTCCAGAAACGAAGACTTTGTACTTCAAAAGCTAAATCAAAGACACTAAAATTCAGACATCTACCATCTGCTTTTCACTGAGGTTCTTGGAGCATTTCACAGGCATTAATGAAATGTCCTCCAATGCTTCAGTGAGGCAGGTGCATAGTATTAGTCTCACTTTGCAACTAAAATGACTGAGAAACAGAGGGGGACTGAGTGAATCATCCGAAATCATTCTGGACTTGTCTGACAGAGTCATAAATAGAAATCAGGATTCTGCAAAAAGTAAATAAATCACCCCCCTCCCTGGAAGTAGCAGCTAAATATTTGGTTAATTTTAACTGCATGCATCTTTCCGTGCTTCTGGGTTACAGCCAGGAAAGGAAATACCACTATTCCAAGCAAGGTCATTCCTACAAAAAGTCTAGGCAGACCTTCAACCATAAGTAAGGTGTGCAAAAACCACATACCCTCACAAGAATTTTATTCGAATGTTTAAGATCCAAGACACTGGTATAAGATTGGGGATATCTCAATAAACCTTATTTATCTGAAGACAATCTGAGTTCCAAATTTACTTATGTTTTCTCAGGGGTAATTTCTGAGGCAGGAATAAACAGCAAATTACACTGACCAAGTGGTACAGGACAGCTAAATATGTCAGGTTAGCCAAATTCAGATATGAAAAAGCAACTTGCCCTGGACTGGGATGGGCAACTACAGCCAAGCTAAAAACAGATTAGTGTTGGTATTTCTCTCTCCAATGTAGTAGAACAGCTTAACTGATGTTTATGAGGCAAAATTAATAAAATCAAAGAGCTCTGCTTGACCAAAGCACTACAAATACCTTCCCGCTCCTGAGAATGCAATATTCAAGCTTAACTGGAAAACTTAAAATATATTATTTGGGCTAAAAAGGCTGTTTGCTTTTTACTTCTTTTGACAGTTTTGACAAGATGACTATCAGATGGAGGTTCAGAGATAGATGCAAAGCAGAAAAAGGCCAATTACCAACTTTTTTCTCCTTCAGAAATATTTGAAATTGCTTCCCAATAACAAACAATACACAGTGAAAACTGAAAGGTGCCTTACCTAAGGCAATCAGCACAATAATTGGGACAATTCTCAAACAAAAAATGTCTCTCTCCAAATTTGCATTCATAGCTCTTCTGACCTCCTCCCACCCAAAGCCAACACCAGCATTCTCTGCACTCGCACAACACATACTCTGCAGCCATCTCTGTGGCTATAGTGCTCAGCAAACTAGGATCATTACCCAGCTTAGAGTTTGTTCCAACTGGAAGGGGAAGAAAAAAAAAAAAACCACAACATTGCTAAAACCCAAAGTCCTACTGAAAACAGGGGACATTAGGCTTTTCTTAATTCTTTGTTGCAAGAAAGGGACATTTTTGAGGCAAAGTCTGACATCACAAAATCTCTTTAGCCCTGTTTGCTTCTTTCTCCACCATGCCACACTGCTTGCTCTAGTATTTGAGCAGATGACAAGAACTTTTCAAAAGAGGAGAAACTTTTAAACTTAAGAGATTGTCGGTAGTGCTACATGAAGTAGTAGCCAGCCCTGAAGAAAATGGAATGTAGACATTAAATAAGATTAGGCAGTTGTGGGCAAAGGTTGGGGGAAGAGGGATGACGGAAAAGCTCTATGACAAATGACAGCAAATGTGTTAGATTCACAATTCAAGAGGACTGGTGATGGTGGAGGGGAAGAGGAATAAAAGCAGTAAATCAGTCATAAGGATAAGAAACTAAGGATTGAGGAGACTAAAAGACAAGGGAGTGACAAAAAGCCGGGGGAGAACAAAAGGGATAAAAGTGGAAGGGAGGAGGAGCTGAGCACACAGCCGGTCACAAAAAGCAGAGCGTGCCTAGCCAGAAGACGGAGACACTCAGAGTGACCAGAGGTTACTGTGTCACTGTTCATGACACACAGAGAATGGGAGTAATCACAAAGTTTGGCTTCTGGGATCTGTTTCTAGAGTGTCATCTAAACTCAGACTACAAATGCAGTTGATTCCATCACAATACATACAGGACTGCCAGGCAAAAATGTGACAAGCAGGTACAGTTGTGTTTAGAATTATCTTAAAATTAAAAGAAAAAAAAAGATGGAAGGAGGAAGCCATAGAGGGGGGAAAAAAACCAAACCAAAACAAACCAAAAAAAAAACCCCACCCACAAGACACTTAAGACATTACTGAAATCAGTAATCAGTGCCAGCATATGGCACCAGCTCATCACAAACGAGATAGTTAACTAAACAGGCTGTAGGTTTAGTCTTCTGGAGCAATTCTCATACTCTTAGAGTACACTTCTGTGCTAATAAGGAATCAGACTGACCATTCCTGTGTAGTTACTGAGCCAGAACTGGAGTCTAGTGATAGCAACATCTGGTACTATCATATTTTTTTAAAAGAATAAATTTAAAAGAAAAAAAAAATTCCAGTGGGCCAGATCCACAGCCAATGTAAATTGGTACAACTCTGTTGATAACTGTATGCACAGATAGCAGTAAATTTATGGCAGCTGGAGAGCAGATCATCCTACTCATGTGAAACAGTTTAAAAAAGGCAAGATAAATCTCATTCTAACCCCATCCCCCTCAAGTCCTGCAAGTTAACAAGGTTAGAGAAATCCATCCATATGGCAGCTTAGCCCACTTACTGTAAATTATACAAATTACTTTCTGGGAATGCCCCACTGACAGCTCTATGCCACCAATCTAGAGTAAATTACTAGCTTTTAGATGTCTATGCGCTAAACAAAATGAATCCAACTTGTATTACTCAAAAAGGTATTTAAAGTGTAGGTGGTGTTACACCTATTAAGTGAAGTCCAGAATTTATAGGGCAAGATCTGAAAACATTATGATAGTAACCCCCTAATCAGGTATATAAAGTTCTTCAGGCTTTTCAAAATACCAAAATCCCAAGGGAAAATTTGTTCTTAAGCAATTTCAAGTCAAGTTTCACAACCCAAAGAAGTGCACAGTTTTTTTTCTTTTTTCACTGAGTTTTCCGAATGGAACATCCAAACCTTTGAAATTCTCTCATGGCTCATTTGTAGGCATCTCACTGCATCCCAGTGAGAGTGGATGAGAGGGATAATTGAAAATGGGACACGTGGGCATCAAAACAAGCAAAATGACCCCCTCCTTTCTCTTTTTCTTTTTCTTCTGGTTCACGCTTCTAAATGAAATCCCAGGCTGTCTTCCAACTGCTACTCAGAGCTGTCACAGAGAAGGAACACGTAGAGAGCACTTAAACGACTGACTGACCTATTTCCATCCTTGTCGGTGCTGCTGCATCTAAACCCTTTGTTCTCAATTCTACGCACATACATGCACACGTGCACAGCAATTTTCCTGTATACTCCCATGAGGAACTATTTCCAAAGTCTAACCTCAGCTCCTGAAGGAGCTCTCTGTTGCCTCCCGAACAGCTGTTAACCCCATGGCCTAAGTGCCCTCCTTAATTAGGTTAACTTTTGGGAGCCTACCCTTTAGGGGAGACAAGGAGAGCTTTGTCTCACTGACTTGTCTTCTCTTGTATCAGTTCTGTTCTCCATTGTATACTGCTCTATAGCCAAGGCATTTGTATACCAGGATACTTTCATCCCTCTTAAAAATGCAAATGCACAAAGCACTGCTGCACAGTGAATAAATCTAAAAGCACATTAATAACTGCAAAATTCTGTCAACTGAATTCATGCGCGCAGCAAACGACCACCTAAAAACCACCCAAGTGGCTAGTCCCTTCCTACAGTACCTCAAGAATGGCAAAAGGTGTCCAAAGCTGAAGGGTTCTCAAATTCTCCCTACCTCTTTTACAGTAAAAAAAAAATGAGCTTTGTTACTCTATATGACTTCTGTGCTTCTATACGTCACTTCCTAGGAAGAAGCAGTCACTGTCTCGCTGATCTTGGCTGAACTTCAAAGATGCAGAAAAGTTAATTAGATGAAATGAGACTTCCAAATAAAAACTTTGTGGGAAAAGACCTTCAACAAAATATTTTAATTAATCCAAGGTGCTGCAATATAGAGTGTCAGCAGCATTCTTGATATCTTGGTGGAACCAATAATACTTAGGAGGAAACTTTTCGTTGTTGTTGTTCCTTCAAAACATGTCCTTCTTATGCTCCCTCCCACTTCAATTAAAAGGTTTATACAATAAGAAATTTTTAAAAGGTGTTAATGAAGGCGATATGGAACATTTAAAAAAAAAATCCTATTTTTTAATATGGTCACATTATCCTTTATTGGTCCCTGAAAGAGGATAAATGTTGTTTCATTACTATTTCTTGTTATAACAGTGCTCAGACATGAGTGAGTATAATTTTGCACCTGCAATTTTGTATCATTCTCTCAATAAGTTTTCTATTTCTACTTAATGTGTTTCTGTATAGAAGGAAGCCCTGGTCAGCAAGGTGCCAAGCGCTGCAACATGCTGTTGATCTTTGGGGGAGTAGAGCATGCTCCTGTAGGACATTTTTAGAAAGTTATTTTTATGAACTTCAGAATATTCACATACTTCGAAAAGCCAGGGGGACTCTTAATTCATCTTGCCTGACTTTTTTTAAACAACGGATCATTCGATGACACCAAGTGTCTATCCGTAAGGGAGGAAAAAGTTGGGTCTTTATCTGCAGGCCTCATGAGATAACAATCTGCTACTTGCCCTGGTAGCTTATTTCCCCATTTGAAACATTTACTTTCCCTTTTGGAAGCTTCACTCTCCAAATATCTTTGTCACATCCTCCTCTGCTAAAGTTTTCAGCACCTGCTTTGCCCCTCTGACTGCCACCATGATGGTGGCATCAGATTCCTATATTAAATAGAATTATCTCCTTTATCTTGCACTATATGTTTTCCACACCTCAGATAGATCTTTGCCTCTCTTTTCCACACTCCCATTTTAAACCTCCCAGAGCAGAGTCAGTGCAACAAGGCGCATTAGCTAGGTGTGAGCACAGGGTTAGCCCAGTGAGTCAGCCAAGCTTTTTCAGTATCTCAGTGTAGCCCACACACACATAAGTGCCCCTGAACTCTCAGGAGAACTTCACACAAGCCCAGGCTAATAAAAGGTATCTAATAGTTACTCCACTCAGTATTTCCACATCAAATAGTGGCAAACACAATCGTGGCAGTGGCATATCAGCCTGGTATAAGAAACCAGCAAGCAAATCACACCAACACAAACCAGCAGGCATGGAAGGAGAGAAGGCCCCTCTCCTCCTTAGCAAATGATTCCGCTCCCGAGAGTCATTCCCAAAAGTCTCCTGAACTCTTGTCTCCTCTGAAATCAAGGATTGCCCCAGAAATTCTCACTAATGGCAATCTTGTGTCATCTCCTACTGGAGCTCACATGTGGGATGTCCTGTGGGTGGTAGACATAAGGTCCTTCTCTTCCAATTATAAGGTACCTAATTCTTAATTTCGTGTTAGCAGGTTTGGTCCCCATGACATGTTGCTGGAATAAATGGAGTTAGCTCAGATTACCTTTAAAAGTATGCCCCAGAGTAGCAGCAGTCCAAGTACTCAAATTAAAGCAAGTGCCATTGGTTGAAAGGTAATTTAAGAGCCAAAATCAGTATGAGAATTTGTGCTAAGTCCTCTCTCAGGACTACCTCTAGGCTCCTAATTCAATTAGGTATTACAGCACGGAAGCCAGACCTTTGCTCCTAATCTCTGGGCAGAGGATTTGGTATTTTAAAGAGACAGAAAAAGCAGATGACAGCACTTTCCACCCTGTTCAGGTCCCTACACTAAAGGCCTGTTCTGCAGCCTTTTCAGGTGATTAAAGGACTGAGACTCCTACATACTGCAGTTACAGAGGTGTGTCATGTAGGCAAACACCCATTTAGTGATTCCACCTCTGAAGGATTTTTTTTTTTTCTTTTTAATTTGGGATAAAGAAAGTTCTGAAAACAACTCAAAGCATGTTGATTTTTTAGAATGACTGGAAATAGTGTCCAGTGGAGTCTTGAAACGTGCAGCTGTTATGTTCTTGTTACTTACAGATCTAATAATTTCTTGCACAGACAACCAGGATCTTATTTGTGATGGCATCAACTGCTTCCAGAAATGTGTCTTCGTGCAAAACTACATGCACTTACATGCAGGAGAACTATAGAGCTAGTTCTAGAAATCTGCCCTTTACTAGAAAGTCCTTTGCTGTTATTTGGGTTTGTGTTCTTTTTTTTTGTTTTGGTTTTGTTTTGTTTGGTTTGGGGGGTTTTTTTGTTTGTTTGTTTGTTTGGTTTTTTTAATTGTTAACCTACAAGCACCCAAAAAATTTTAGACAATGGGAAACACATCAAACAATATATGCCAAATCTTTCTGCCTTTTTTTTTTTTTTTTTTTTTTTAACAAACACATATAGAAGCTCAGGATTCCAGGCTCTTCATGGGAGAAGTTTAGCAGAAAAGAAAAAAAAAATTAAAAAAAGAGAGAGAGAGAGTACAGTAAGGCATAATTCTCTCCTGAAGCTGAATACTCTCCTCCAAATTTCATTCCTCGCATGCGGTGTGTCCTGGGATGCCCCATCCCGCCCTAAAACAGATCCTTAGCTAACTTAGCTAACAGGACAGAGACAGCTGCTCTGGTCCCAACACTGATGTATTTATGCCTGCAGGCAATCCCTTGGGAAATTTTACTTGCAGCTGGTTTAGGCCTGCTTGTCTTTTTGGACTCGTTCATGCAAAGGAACAAAATCCGGTGATAGTAGCTGTGTTAGGAAGCCAAGACGTTATCACCACTTGTGGGTCAGAACCTAGTATCTGGCTTGTGAGAGATGAGAAATACCAAACAGGCCACCAATACATGTGCATCTAAATGGAAATAGGCCATAAAACAGGAATCAAAAGAGAAAGCTTCATACATCTGAAAATCCACTTCCCCCTCTATTCAATTTGCAACACAAATAACTGTAGGGCCTTTCCATGAGATAAACAAGGAGCTGCACTTTAAACTCCAAAGGAAAAAAGTTCAAGATTGACAAACCTTGATTTGAGACATGCTATAGAAGAGCTTGTATTTTAAAAACCGCTAAACACTCTTCATCTGGACTCCAGAAGCCTTTGACATATCTCAGTGTCAGCAAGTAAAACTGCAGCACCTAAAAACCACCAGTTTCTTATGAGAACCTGGGTGCAAGCCTCCAAATCTAGTGCAGACCTAAGGCTTTCCCCATGAGTAGAACAGCACTGTCCAGCTGGGTACCTGCACATCATCCTGCTCCAACAGCATGTAGTGAGAAAGGCACGGGAGCATGTGAAGAACACAGAACTGACGTCCGGACTCCATCTCCCTTACAGTTTTCCTGAAGTACTGAAGTACTCAGATCATGGACTGTTGAGTCCCCACACATGGTCTCAGATCATGTCATTCATTCCTTTAATCTAAACAAACTGAGCTGCAGGACTGTCTTGTCGTATGGCAATTTTTCTAATTCTCTTCTTATTCTTGTATTTCTTCAGAATGGGTTGGACTTGTGCCAAACAACTGTTTACACATATATGGACTGCACTTGTCTGGCTTTTGAAAAGTTGAATTTCTGAATATTCCAGGTAACAAATAATAATATAAGATAGATATAAGATACAAAGAGTACAACTGAGTGATGGCATGGACTCAAAAACCCAGGGTTCTCAGAAACAGAATATTTATCTCAACCTTCTCAGATAGCAATCAGAAATAAAAGTCAGATTCATTGTTCAAAATATTCTGATAGGCTGGATCAAGAAAGCTGTGGTTGTCTCCTCCTCCAGCTTCAAGATGAAAAAGGATTTGACTGAGTTTTCTCAGGTAGCAGTCATTTAACTTCCATGGGAATTTATGAATCCTCAGCTGTGTTGTTACTGTTAACAAGAGCTGACAGCTAAATGCATTTCATTAGCAGAAACTAGAATGAGAATGACAAGACTTTAGCAGATCAGATCTGTAATTGAAAAGGTGACCAATGTAAGGAATAAGAACTGTCTGCTAGGATTGCACTTGCCTCTCACCCATACCAATAACAGCACATCTCCTGGACGCAACCTGTCTTTCTTTTACACTAGTTAGCAAAGCAACAGCAAGATGGAGATGTCAAGAACAAATCTACACCAGCATCAGTTCCTCCTTGCATGTCAACAGCAGGACTAAAGTAAACCCTACTGGAAGAATTAAAAACAAAAAAGATTTTAGCAGCTGAAAATGTACAGAAGATTAGCAAAGGCATAGCAGAAAGTAAAGGAGATAGACTGGCAGTTTGTCAATTGATTCTTCTCAGTCTTGGAAGGGCAGACAGAAGATCTATCCAAGGACAACTGCTGGGGTACAAAACTTGATGTGAGTGCTTGCATGGAATAGATACTCTCGCTGTGTAGCTTCCTCACTAGCACGCGTTGCCAAAATATTGGCTGGGCCTTGAACATCTGTGTATTTCAAAAACTTACTGAACAAACCTACCTCCAGATGCATAAAATGACAATTTAATCCAGATGTAAAACAATGCATAGAACCATAATACTGCTCAGCTGCAACAGAATAACGAAAATCCTGGAATTTAAATGACGCTTAAGCAGGGAGCTGAGTAAAGCTCCATAGTTTTACACAAGGAGTAAAGAACAGAAGGAACAGAATAACTTCTAAAAGGAATCAATTCTGAAGAAACACACCTTTTTGATCAACCTTTCTTTGCAAATGTATTTTATCGCTGAAAGCTCCTTCCTAGGGT
Organism: Tetrax tetrax; assembly: GCA_009806455.1. Taxonomy (NCBI): domain Eukaryota; kingdom Metazoa; phylum Chordata; class Aves; order Otidiformes; family Otididae; genus Tetrax; species Tetrax tetrax. Next base: position 231,247 of record WHYT01017731.1, on the reverse strand, counting down.
TCACCAAGTTTAGACTAGTCATTCTAGCAGTTGATATATGAAGGTTATTCAGCCTGATTGTACAGTTAGCTATTGTGCTTCCCGCCACCAACCAGATGGGGAGGGGGAACACAAAAAAGGAGGAAAAAAACCTACCACTATTCATTCTACTACATTTAGTACTCTGTCTTCCCCTGCTATAAACAGCTTGCTTGATTGCCTCGTCCACCTGCTGTGCCACACTCTTTTAGCTCTGAAAGCACTTTGGGAAAGTGAGGATCATTTATGACGTACTTGTACAGCACCTAGAAGAACAGGATTGTGGCTTCCGGTCAACACTGCCGTGTCAATGCATTATTAATCATCTGAACATTCAGACTCCCTGGCTAACCTATTTAAATTCAAATTAATATACAAAATTTATTATTAATAAATACAAAATATGACCAGCCTGAGAGGCTTGCACATTTCTGTGATATCTATCTTTCAGTTCTCGAGATACACAGACCCTTACCATAAAGCCCTTCCACAGTGCAGCTTGCTCACTGCTTTGCACAGGATCAGATCTCAGCTCAGCCCACTCTTTGAAGAGACTGCTCTTGTTTACAAGAAAAACCCATTCTCTCACCCAGCTGTTACTTGGAGAACCAAATGCAAAGGCCCTTGCCTCCCTTTCTTCCCCTGGGCACAGTGCAGAGGCACCACAGAGGTTCAGGCTTTTCCTAGATCCAAGAGAGCTGGCAGACTCCCAGGATAACTGCTGCATTAGCCTCCGGGTGTTGGAAAGCCTCAGTCCTTTTGCAAGCATTTGGATGTCTGAATGGCAGTGAAGAAAGGGAGGGGGGCAGCTAAACAACCACCCTCCACCACCACAACAGCATTCCAGTGTTATTAGAAATCCAGCTGTTCTCTGCAAACAGGCAGGATTTACTGTTCATATTTTGGCTAAAGAGACAGATGAAATTCCCCTTCCCCATCCATTATCAGTGTATAATCTATACAATTCATCAGCTCAACGGCCGTGTCAGTAAAGAAAAGGGAAAGGGGAGCATTAGTATTCAGAGCACACGCACCACACAAGGCAGCACGTTTATGATCTGTGCAACCCAAAATAAGCACTGCTCTTCCCCGGGGACCTGGGTTAACACTGAGTAGCTGCACGTTAAGTCACATATACTTCTATTAATATACATCCCTTCCAGCCTGGGAGGGAAAGAAGAGGCAGAATACCTGTCCCACTCACACTGGCAGAGACGGCTAATATTTTTGTGGCTAAACGCTCTGTGTCCAGAAAATGTCACATCCCTTTACAGATCCCAACTCCTCCATGCTGGCAGGGCGCTTTCCCTTCAGCTCTTAGGCACCAACCCGGCAAAGCCATCAGATGCCAATCAGCTGTCACATCCACCTCCTCCCAAACTACCCTGACATCCCCCCTCTGCCTGGTGCCAGGGGCAGCAGAGAGGTAATCTGCTATGAGATTAATTGCTCCCTCTGCCGTGTCAGCACAGCTATGATGGCTTCTGTATTTATAGGAAGGGGAGAGAGAAAGGGATTTTGCGGACAGTTTATCACCAGATGTACGTAATGGGGTATAACAGTTGCATGGAAACAGCTCATTTCCAGCCTCTAACATCATAAAGCCCCTGCTTTCCTGAATCAACATGTCAAGTCACCCAACTTGTAACCTAGTAGTATAAATAATCATTTGCTGCTGTTAGCAAATAATAATGCTAAGAAAAATATCATATAGGCATGGTTGCATTTGAACACACCAACAATCATCCAAGAAATCAGTCGTTGCCATTGTCTTTCATTTCCAAGGTCTCTGAAACATCTGCACAACCACCACCTAGATCTTAGGCTCTGGCTTCAAAATTGCTTTAGGCCCACCTGCACCCAAGCTGCCACTAAAAAGGGATCTCTCTCTGCTCATTCCTCTCTGCTGTCTTGGTTCCATTTTTCTGGCTGCACAGGGAGCCACATGAGAACTGTTTTGTCACCTGGTTTTCTGCAGGATCGGTCCTTTTCTGGCTCACAGCACTGCCGCACAAGCATCAGTCCTGGCAAAAAGGAGACGGCAGGGATGCTCAGCCAGGAGGGAAAACAGAACTGAACTGTCCCCTTGGCTACCAGCACACACTTTGCTTAGCTTAAAGCAGCTGTGAAACAGCAGTCTCCAATCTCTCTCTGCTTAAGCAGAAAAGGCTTGTGTACTAGTAGCTAAATAAAAGTTTCCTTTACAGCCACAACCTAAATTTGCAAATGAGCATCAGGACTCAGGATCCAAGAGCTCAACACCTTGCAAACTCCTGAGACTCAACACTT
>WHYT01017731.1:167916-218055 GCA_009806455.1 Tetrax tetrax | reverse complement strand
AAATAAGCACTGCTCTTCCCCGGGGACCTGGGTTAACACTGAGTAGCTGCACGTTAAGTCACATATACTTCTATTAATATACATCCCTTCCAGCCTGGGAGGGAAAGAAGAGGCAGAATACCTGTCCCACTCACACTGGCAGAGACGGCTAATATTTTTGTGGCTAAACGCTCTGTGTCCAGAAAATGTCACATCCCTTTACAGATCCCAACTCCTCCATGCTGGCAGGGCGCTTTCCCTTCAGCTCTTAGGCACCAACCCGGCAAAGCCATCAGATGCCAATCAGCTGTCACATCCACCTCCTCCCAAACTACCCTGACATCCCCCCTCTGCCTGGTGCCAGGGGCAGCAGAGAGGTAATCTGCTATGAGATTAATTGCTCCCTCTGCCGTGTCAGCACAGCTATGATGGCTTCTGTATTTATAGGAAGGGGAGAGAGAAAGGGATTTTGCGGACAGTTTATCACCAGATGTACGTAATGGGGTATAACAGTTGCATGGAAACAGCTCATTTCCAGCCTCTAACATCATAAAGCCCCTGCTTTCCTGAATCAACATGTCAAGTCACCCAACTTGTAACCTAGTAGTATAAATAATCATTTGCTGCTGTTAGCAAATAATAATGCTAAGAAAAATATCATATAGGCATGGTTGCATTTGAACACACCAACAATCATCCAAGAAATCAGTCGTTGCCATTGTCTTTCATTTCCAAGGTCTCTGAAACATCTGCACAACCACCACCTAGATCTTAGGCTCTGGCTTCAAAATTGCTTTAGGCCCACCTGCACCCAAGCTGCCACTAAAAAGGGATCTCTCTCTGCTCATTCCTCTCTGCTGTCTTGGTTCCATTTTTCTGGCTGCACAGGGAGCCACATGAGAACTGTTTTGTCACCTGGTTTTCTGCAGGATCGGTCCTTTTCTGGCTCACAGCACTGCCGCACAAGCATCAGTCCTGGCAAAAAGGAGACGGCAGGGATGCTCAGCCAGGAGGGAAAACAGAACTGAACTGTCCCCTTGGCTACCAGCACACACTTTGCTTAGCTTAAAGCAGCTGTGAAACAGCAGTCTCCAATCTCTCTCTGCTTAAGCAGAAAAGGCTTGTGTACTAGTAGCTAAATAAAAGTTTCCTTTACAGCCACAACCTAAATTTGCAAATGAGCATCAGGACTCAGGATCCAAGAGCTCAACACCTTGCAAACTCCTGAGACTCAACACTTAGTCATGTTTCTTTTGGGAGACCTCACCTATGAAAACTAATCTAAAGGAAAAATAAAGTTAACTTCTCCAAACAGAAGAGGAACCATCACAACTCTGAACCACTTAGAGAAATTTTACTGCAAAGAGTGAAAACAAGGCTCTTCCAAGTCACAAAGAGATGATGGTGTCTAGGATTCAATGTGCTGACCAAGACACTTGAGTGGGACCTTTGGGCAGGTGTCTGCCTTTACACTCCCCAAAGTGATGTATATCCTCAGATTATTTATTGTTGTTTTATTAGACTTCTTAGTGTCAGGATTGTTTTCATCTTACATGACACTGCCCTTAGGACTAATATTACAAATTACACAGCAAGTTGCCATCATTTTAAGTGCTGCAATTTAAAAAAAAAAAAAAACCAACAACAAAAAAACCAAACAACAACAAACAAACAAAAAACAGTCACCAAGAAAACAATAAAAAAAACAACCTAAACAAACATTCCCTTAGGCTGCTCTTGTTTTCCTAGTAACTTGGATAGGATTTCCTCCTCCACATAGCAACAGTTGGAACAGGAAGACAGGATTTTTCTATTGATAGGTGATGAATCATTACCCAGTGAAATTAAGGTAAGTACTGAACCCCTTGCACTGTATACCCTGGTAAAACTTGACTACAAGGAAGGGAACTCTTGCAGAGACCATGGGAGTGATCACTTCTCCAGGAAGTCAAGAGAGTACTGCCAAATACTATAAGAACTCCACATTAGCCAGGAGTCAGGACAGAGAAATCTCTTCCAAACTAACTTCTGAAGATGGGGAAGAATGGAAGAGCCTAGTTAGGGAACAGCCCCTCTCGGTAACTGATAAGGACATCTTGCATCCTCGTTTATAGTCTCAATTACATGGCTGTCCGCAGGGCTGGACGCAGCTCTTACATCCTGGGACAGGAGAATACAAGAAGGGCTGGAACTGAGCTCAACCTTGTCAACACTTCAGGTTCTGGGATTTGCTCCCAAATGAGTCAACAACTCAGTGATGCTGCTGGCAAGGCAAATATAATGCAGACAAAGGCAGCACAGTTCACACTCTGCTTCAGCTGTTCTTAATTTCTGCAAGGAACCACACCTTTTGTTTGGGCCAGTAATTCTGTTAAAGAGGAAAAAAATAAACAAAAACTAAATACAGACATGGACACCTCTCCTGCTCCTTGATACCTCCCCTCTTTCAAGGCACTCTGGCACAGCATCCTTATGGCAACTGCTAGTGGTGCATTGGCACCTAGGTACAATGCATGTCAGAAGCTAACAATATGTGCCATGTAAGCAGGCAGCTGTTTGAAGACCACCAATAAAAAAAGACCAGTTGCCATGTATTGCACCTGTCACTGGAAATAGCTCAATAAACTGTACCAGCAGATGGCACTTGCAAATACACAGCATATTTCTTTGGTTGTGTCACAGCCATTACTTCCTGTGTCTTCCTGTGGAGCAGCCCTCCAGTCTTTTGTATCAGCCATGGATTACAACCTAGCAACTGCTGTTCGAGAAGTAGAGCTTAGCTTGTTATGACATTAGACAGAAACCAACTCAGTGCGTGTCTCCCTTCTCTCACTTGCAAAACTAACAATAAAGCACTGCTTTGGTTGCATGGGTTGGCTGAACTTTAATAAGGCATTTGCAAAATTAAAAAAAATAAAAAAAAACCAAAACCAAAATAAACCAAAAAACCAAAACAAAACACAAAAAAAAACCCCTAACCAACCAACCACTGGAGACTTTGGTCCTTTGTTCGCTGCTATGAACAAGAACTCAACTTACCAGAGATACAAGCCAAACTTAAAAAAGAGGAAAGAGAAGAAGAGAAGAAAGCCCAATACATTTAGTTATCTAACTGAAAGTAAAGCTAAGGAACTCAAACGGGGTTATCAAGACCTAAGATCAACTACTCAAGAGGGGAGGAAAGGAAACAAACCCTCAAGGGTCCATACTGGCATCAGTACTGTTTAACATCTTCATCAATGACATAGACAGTGGGATCGAGTGCACCCGCAGCAAGTTTGCAGATGACACCAAGTTGAGTGGTGCTGTGAACATGCCCAAGGAACGGGATGCCATCCAGAGGGGCCTGGACAAGCTCAAGAAGTGAGCCCATGTGAACCTCATGAGGTTCAATAAGACCAAGTGCAAGGCCTTGCAGCAGGGTAGGGGCAACCCCCTCCGTATTAATACAGGCTAGGAGATGAAGGGATTAAGTGCAGCCTTGCTGAGAAAGACTTGATGGTATTGGTGGATGAAAAGATATGAGACATCAACGTGTGCTTACAGCCCAGGCAGCCAATCATATGCTGGGCTGCATCAAAGAAGCGTGGCCAGCAGGTCAAGGGAGGTGGACTCTCCCCCTCTACTCCACTCTGGTGAGACCCTGCCTGAGTACTGCATTCAGCTCTGGAGCCCTCACCACAGGAAAGACATGGACCTGTTGGAGTGGGGCCAGAGGAGGCCACAGAGATGATCAATGGGCTGGAGCAGGAAAATTGAGAGAGTTGGGGTTGCTCAGCCTGGAGAAGGAGGCTCAGTAGAGACTTTGTTGTGGCCTTTCAGTACTTAAACAGGGCCTATAAGAAAGACGGGAAAAACTTTTTAGCACAGCCTGTAGCAACAGGACAAGGAGTAATGGTTTTAAACTAAAAGAGGGTAGATTCAGGCTAGATATAAGAAGGAATTTTTTTACAATGAAAGTGGTGGAACACTGGAACAAGTTGCCCAGAGAGGTGGTGGATTCCCCATCCCTGGAAACATTCAAGGCTAGGTTGGACGGGGCTCAGAGGAACCTGATCTGGTTGGAGATGTCCCTGCTTCTTGCAGGGGGGTTGGACTAGATGGCCTTTAAAGGTCCCTTCCAACCCAAACCATTCTATGATTTTATCATTCAACTAAATTGACATTAAGACCTCTCTAATTATAAATATATTCTAGAAGACAAAAAAGATGCAAAAAAAATAAAGTCAGTGAAGGTCAAGAATAGGCTCCTAGAGCAATTCACTGACATAAATAGCACTTAGGCACAAAACTTTGATTCACTTGGCTGGGATTCATGAGTTGGGTGCTTATTCTCTGCATAAGGCTCAAAGGTAATAATCACAAATGGTGCTATTTAAATGGAAAATAAACAGCCCTGTCTCTTTAAGGACATCATGCCTCATTCTCAGCAGAACAATGGCAGATATAAAAAAGCTATGATTTCAATATTTCTCATAATGACTTTTCTCCCTGCTTGTCTAAAAATAAAAGGCTAGTCTGTAGTCCCAGATCAATCTACTAAAAGAGAAGGGTTCACTTACAACAACAAAATAGCAGCTCTGACACTAGTTACGTATTCATCACATGTGAAAACGGCCCCATAATGCTGCCTTCAAACCCTTCCAACAAGCTGTATTAAATTAGGTTGGGTTTGGATTTTTTTTTCTTGCACCAAAAGCAAAATAAATACAGCTTCATTTAATGCTACTAAAAGGTTCAGATTCAACTGGAACCCCAAGGCATGCGGCTTTGTTGTTAAAGCACATATACTGACTCTATTGATTGGTGTAGTCCTCTGTGCAAGAGAATTTGTCACATCAATAGCAACTGAAAAATACTCAGGAGCTGTAATATGGTTTAAATGAGCAGTTACTACATCAATATAAAGAGTATATTCAATGGCAGTAGATAGGAACCCTTTTACAAACCTAGTATTTGTTTTAAGATAAGGGATGACAACTTTTTTACAAGGAAGATTTTTTTTTTAAGTAATGGTGAGCAAAACAGCAACCGCTGTAACTGTGTTATGATCACAGCACTCTCTGGGCAATAAAAGCCACAACGGAAAGAAAACTTCCAAGCAGGAAAGGAACGGCCATACTATGAACCAGATGGATGTAAGGGCCAGAGAAAACCTCTGCTGCTCACTTGCCTCCCTGGTCTTTTCCATTGCTGCTGCCCAGAGCGCACCAGTGCCACAGCTGCACATCCACCCCAGACTTCACTTTTCAAGGCCCCAGCCTGGCACACTGCATGGGCTGGGAGATCCAAACCAGACACAAACACAAGCAGGATGCAGGAGGAAGACAGCACAGAAAATTCCTGACCTGTCCTTGTTGACAAGCAAGAGCTGAAGGAGGAGAAAGTTTCTGCCATGCCTCATCCTCTCCCCCAGCCACATGGGAGAAGGCAATACAAGGAAATGGCCATTCCTTCCCTGTGGCACAACTCTGTTTTTTTTTTTTTTTCCCCATTATCAGGGTGGTTGGTCCTAGCCACAGCTGTGTTTTTAATCCAAGACACACTGAAGCACTGGACAGCCACCTGTCCATTGGATTTCCAATTTTGAAACTGGAAAGGGAGAAAAGCTCAGTTGCCACCACCCTACCAGGGGGCCAGTAACGCGCTCAGTCGGCACCTATGGTCTGCCCCTCTTGTGGACCCGGCTAAGAAGAGGAATGTCATTTGCCTCCACATGGGTCACTGACCCTCAGCTGATACTAAATGTGATTTAGGCAGGCACAGAGAGAGACTCACTGCCCTCAATAACATGCAATCTAAATTAAGACAAACAAAGGGCAAGATGGGCTACTAAGAAGTCCATGAAGCTCACAGTGGGCTGAAGTGGGTGCACTGGGGCAGGAGCTGAACAGCCTCAGACCAGAGCAGACTGAGAGCTAACGCTTAGCATCTGAGGGGAAAGAGCACAAGTACTTGGAAGGTACATTACTGAGCAGACAAAAATCCCACGAGTTCAGATGTCTTAAATGAAAATCACTGAAAGGGGGAAAAGTACTTGGGTGAAAGCATCTTATGAGCATCTCCTGCTCTTAGGAGAGTGGCACTATCCACTGCTGCATTAATGGATATTGGGCTTGCGAGGTCTGACACAGCACAGCTGTTTTCACAGACATGCTGAGATGTATAACCTCTGCTTTGGTCACTACTGAATTGGAAAAAAAAAAAAAACAACACAAAAAACTAGGAAAGTCATGGCAAGGAATAAGCCTCCATTTGGTGGGATTGAAAAATCCCTGGTTTTCAATAATAAGAAATAGTTCTATATTTTCAGGAGATGAAACATACTTTTCCTGACTTGGTGTATTTTTAGAGTACAATTCTCTCTCAATCTCATCCCTTCTTCTTTTGGGTTAACGTACAATGGAGATTCTCATCAATGAGGCAAAAATCCCACTGAATGACGACAAGAAGTGGCATGTGCTGCAAGTTTTGAAGGAAATGAGAAATTTCACACTATCTGATATCTTCTGGGTAACTGCTTATTTTATGATGACTAATAGGCAATTACTATGGTAATACCGCAATACAACATGTGTGAGATCTGGGAATGAGAAATTATAGGTAACTACTTTGGACTCATTTCTATGGAAACAAAAAGTAATTGTCATTAAATACCAGTTATATTGTGGCTGTACCTGGTAATTATAGATTTTTTTATGCCCAGTAACATAAATAAAACCAATAAATTTATTCAAAAGGTCCATGATTGTTTACTTATACATTGTTATATAGAATACACAATGACAAATGCCTAATTAGGAAAAATAAACTCCATTGAGAGCTTTATCTTGTCAACTGAGATGGATACTCTTTTTCAACTCAAGGCGATGCATGAATTTCACATGCATTAAAATGAAGCTAAGAAGAAAAAAACTTCCTCACCAGAAAAATAGCTGAAATATAACCAAGAGATATTATGCAAATCACAGTATGCATGCAAGTAGCTATGTCTCACAACTGGGCAAGTGATAGTAAGAACCACATAACGTATCTAGTCACTGTGAACATACATATACACATGTAAGTATGCAGGCATAGGTATATTCCCTAAAGTAATATTAACAAAGACCAAAATCAGCACTCCTCAGTGTTACAACATATAGCTCTGATTTAGAGCTAAAATAATTTGGATAACGTCTACATATGCTTTGACTGTCAATAGACCCCCCGCCCCCCCATAAATTACATGTGAACACTAATGTTAAACTTCTGACTATTTCTAGAGCTGCAGAAATAAAGTTCACAAAAACCTATTCACAATAAATCTGAAATACGTCATCTTTCTGTTTGTATTTCAATCTCTTCAAAGGGATCTTTAAAAAAGGCCAGTTTTTAAACAAACCATGCCATTAACAAACAAAACCAAGAGAAGATTGTCCTTTATAAAATGGTAATAGGGATTCTTTTAAATGTTTCTCAAGCCTTCCTAGCTCCCCTTTTTTTCACTTGAAACAATTCGCCAAAATCAACTCACTTCCACAAACCATTTTCAGTCCATACAAAGCTACATTTCTGAAGCAAAAACACACCACTTGTCCAAACCATTTCATCCTAATACAGCTTTCATTGCAGTATGGGCTCTGACACTGTTTATGGTGAATTTGGCTTTCCAGTCTGGGTAGGACTGGCCCTCCTCTCCATCCAACAAATTGCTTAACCCCTCACGCAAGCAAACAGTAAAAATTGTGTTGACTTAAAAATAACGTACCTGACCATGAAACAAGAAATAACTAGAAGCAGTGTGTGCCCTCTTCTCCCCATTCATGCAAATTCTTGCAGCCCCTACAATCAAGCTAGAAGGATATTGTAGTGACGACAGTTCAGAACATTTCAGCTAATTTACAGCTTTAATTTACTGAAGGCTGATACTGTCACAGTTAACCAGTTGAAGGCAACACAGAAACAGCAAGGAACGGGAAGACTTACTGGGTCATGCACCAAAGCCTTTAGAGAATGGTCAGGATATTTCAACTGCCTTGTCATGGCATTTCTGGGGTACCTCAGTGAAGAGCTGCCTAGACTAAGATACACATCCCTTTCGGTGCCAGTGTAGGGTTTCATCTCCAGAAGGTGAGGCTGACAAATTGGAACTAATCTAAGACAGTGCGGCACAGTCATCTTGCCTGCAGGGACACATTTCAGCATTCAGCTGCAGAATGCCAGCTTAAGAACAAGCTCTCGATAAAGGAAAGTTCAGCCCAAGCCTGGGGATGCACGACTTTTAAATCAAGAATACTTTTTTTTTTTCCTTAGTCTAACCCCACCTCCCTGGGGAGTGTAATAGGTTCAGAAGATGATAATACTATACCACAGAGAAAAAAGTCAAGAAATTTCACTTCCCATCACTAGTTTTCCTCTATTTCCTAATTTTTTTTTTTTTTTCAGCAGTTTAATCCATCAGAGAGGATGAAGTTAGTGTTATGGAGAAACTCACAAATATTTTTGGTTTTTGCTATGCTCTCTCATAAAGCTAAAGATCAAGTCATGCACCATCCTCAGCAAAAGGGGTCTTTCAATTCAGGTGAGAACTGAAGACAAGTTACTGCCAGAAGAGAGGGTAAATTACGCTGAAGACCCGCTATTTTAGCTAGGTGAGCCAATGACATCTTAATCTTCCTGGGCAATTTAACTAACGAGCCCATGTGGCATAACATTTTCTACACACTGTAACTGCAAAGCCAGTTACAATTAGGAGGACAGTAACACCAGGCTTTAAAGACTTCAAGAAAAGGATGAAGCCTGTCTTCCTGTTTTGGGAGAGACCCTGCAGCCTTGACCACAGTAAACAGCAGGTACCTATCATTATCCTGTATCTTAGAAAGAGCTGAGTATACTCATGTGGCAAGAAAACGACTCTGGAAGTTTTTTTTTCCACTAAAAGTGCAGTGTAGAAGTTATCTTCACAGAAGTGTACGATGCTAGCAAACCAGCAAACAACAGCTAGCACTGCAAGCAGGAGCAATCCCAATTAGCCATTCAGTACTTTGGCTTGCAGGTAAATTTGCACTCCAAGGGCTCTATGTCTCTGCATCTAACCCCTCCGATGGTAGTACCTAGCCAACTCTGATACACTGTAGTGTGGTTTGTCTGTGATTTTTCATTTCTTGGCTCTTTTCAGAAAGAAACAGGTGAAAGCAAAAATTAAATGTTCTGATTTCTAAACAGTCAGTCCATACTTGAATAAATCAGTGAAGTTTAGCACCCTGTTCTCATGCATCCTGATGCACTGGGCATTGACTTTCATTTCCATGACCATTTATTTTAGAGACGCCTGAATGTACACACAACATTTAAACCACCCTCCTCACAGATGCCTCTGTACCACAAGCACTTGTGCTTTATAGCTGTGATCGTAAACTCACTTGTTGCTGGTTATGAACATTTCACCACAAGAAAGTCCTTTTAGAGTCACAACCCATTTGGCCTGTGTTCCTGAGAATGAGCAATGGTTTATAGACAATTTTTGGCATTATTGTTGCAGTTTTGGTTTAAACTCATAAACCTCAGTTCACAAGCACTCAGAACAAAGGAACAAAGATTTTGGAGAAGAGCACAGGACCCACACTCTCCATGAAAGTCCCAAAAATGACAATGAAGAAAATCCCATCAGTCAACTGCTACCACATCCTGGGTAAATGAATGGTTAGTTCCTGTCTGGATCACAGGAGAACTAGTATATCCCCCATCCCTTCATCGATAACTGCTGACATACTCAGGCTTTTAATGGTGCCCACTACGCCTGGGATTTCAGAAGACAGCGAAGTGCATCCAACAGCATACTTTGCCAATTGTATGAAGCTGTCTACCAGTGGGGTAAAAAAATCTCTCACCCTGGCAGGAGATCAATTTACAAACTCAAGCATGAGGTTTAATTACCCATTTCTTTATCCTAGCTTGCATAGCTCTGAATGTGAACCTTCAGTGAACCAAAGAAAGAGTCACTAGCCGCTGGCTTTGAGAAAGGAGGAGATAACATGAAGCAGAAGTTCAAATGCCTAAAACTGCTCTTATTGCATATGGCATCACAGACCTTGCTTACAGAAGTCCTTGCTGTCCCCAGCAAACAGATCTGTGTCACACCACACCACGTGGAAGACTTCTGAAAGTCCCATTTATGTGCTAATCATCAAAGTCCAAAAGAGATGAAACAAACTTATCTAGCCAATCACAGAGAAGTCTCAGAGTTAAATTTTCAAATACTAGCAATTGATCCTTAGAGATTTTTTTTTTAATTCATCCAGTATATTCAAGCAAATAAATTGTGATGTGCTTGTGGATTTTGTATGAGCAGGAAGTAAAGTGTTTGCTGTAAATTATTCACTCAGCACTAGTTAACTACAACGCCGGCACATTACTAGGCTTTTTAATGTTCTTCTCAAGATAATAGGTAGCATTTTGCTTATTACTCTCATTTTTAAGTTATTGGTTACATTAGAAGTCTTGTAAATAAAGTGAAGAATTGCAAGAAAATCAAATGCTTTTCCAACTACCTCATTAAAAGTCTCTTTAGTTCAGGAGGGTTGAAAATTCTGCGTATCATGAAAAGCTAAAACAATAGTATATCATCAGGCTCAGCAATTCCAAATGAATTCACATGCCCTTTCATAATACCTGGGTTTCCAAAAGGCTTTTTAAGTTATGAGCCATATGCATGTGTGTAAAGCTGCATGCCTCTCAAAATATATAAGTCATAGTGCAGGAGAAAAACCTAGAGGGCAAGTGAATTTATGGGGAAAAACAAATACTACTTAATTGCAACCAGAGTGGCCTACGTGCAGGGCACTCGGAGCAGAGTAAAGCAGTGCAGTGTTAGATTCCAGAACCATTTAGGGCTTTGTTCCTGTAAGGTGACATAATTATTACAATAAATTCCTGGTGCTGTCTGATGCCAATATTGCTCTCCGGTTTTGGATTTGCCAAGAGTCAAGGGAGTATCAGTGTAGCTGGAAGGAAACCATGTGTCCTCAGAAGTTTCATTTATAAAACATGTATATAAGTACTGTTGAAATCACCCACACAATTCCCTGCTATTTCGGTTTGGGAAGTAGCAAAGCACAGAAGGGCTAGGAAGCAGTATCAGACAAACAACAGAGCCAGCAGCACCATTTTCTGCAACTCCTAGCTTCTTCCTCAGTGGTCTTCTCATTCACACAATAACCCAGTCTTATTCTGCTTAGCAATGCAATACCTAATTAGATAAAAGCTCAAGGTAGCCTGGCTGCAGAGTGTGTTGTGTTATTTAGTCTTGCACTGTAAGCAAAACCACATACAGTATATTACATTTCTCAGGGGCTTCTCCAGAGAACTGTGTGGTACATGTAATTGCCCCCACAAACAAATCATCAGCTAATCAACTGCTTTTCATTATCACCTCCAGCAGCACATTTATTTTGTAAATAAATGCATTAAGAGAAAACCATTTTAGAGGAAACAAAAGATTATCTGAATTTGTTCTCAACAGAGGAGGTGGTAAAGTAGTAATTCAAATACTAAAATGAAGCAAAATTAGCGTAGGGTGGAATGATTATTCCATTCCACGTATCCCTATCTATTACAGTATGATAATAGACTGAAATCTGTGACTTTAATGGATGATCTGGGTAGCTGAAGGGAACGGTGATTGACTGACACATTTACATAGAGGTTGATGAGCAGCATAACGAATGCATTTATAAAATACAGCTAAGGTCCAACTCTAAGATGACTGACTCCCACACCTAGAGAAGGTTTGTAGAGCAGATACTCTGCTATCTTGGAAAGTTGCTCTCTACCTCCTGAAGCAAGCAAATTTGCCATTGAGCCCCCCTTCCTTGACAGGAACTTCAGGACGCATATGGCCACATGAGAATCTCCAGTTTAGGAGGAATGAATTGAAGCGAAGCCATATAGGATTCAGTGACAAAACAGTGCAGAGTGTATAAGTTAGATATATCAATACACAGGTTCATACTCCGCACCATACCTGTAATTTCCTAGGTACACTCCATCAGGATTGAGCATGGGTGCAATCTTGAAGACCAGGTGATCTCTCAGTACCTTCGCAATAGGATGCTGGCTCACAAGGAAATCAATAATACCTGAGAAAAACAAAAGAGTTTGAAGAGGGAGGTTTAGGACATCAATGATTTCCAAATATCAATCTGAAATTTCACATATAAAAGATCAGAATAATCATTCCTCCTCATTCCTGCCACTGCTCCTGCTTTCAGTGGAACAAACAACTTGCAATCACATAGCCCCTGCTATCTTCTAAAAACTCCAGAAATGAGAACTTTAAGGATAAATGCCTTAGTCCATGCTCATAATGCAAGTACAATATGGCTACATTATCAAACACAGTCAAGTTTCCACAGAGGGGGAGTTGCTGCTCATCAGCTGAGCCACAACAATAAAGCATTTTTCCTCCTAAGTGGTGAAATGAAGTAAAACCTACTCGTTTAAGCCTAGCACCTTACATACCCAGCATACACACATTGGCACAGCTCAGATCACAAGTGGCAATTTGTTGAGCTGAGGCATCTCAAATTTGTTTGAGCATATGCCCAGACCTCCCCTTGATATATGAACACAGCCCAGATCATCTGCATATGTAAAAATGCATAAAATGCCCCAACTAAAACTGGGAGAGTTACATATACTCTGTACCAGGCACAAGGAAACTGTAGGATTGATAGGCTGGAATTTATAAGGTCAGATTCTTGCCTTATTTTACACCCATAAAAACCAGGAGTAACTCCACCCCATAAGCAAAGCTCCTTTAATGCGGAAGCAAGGCAAGTGACAGGGGAACCAGATCCTAAATGTCCTTCCTTCGGGCACAGTCACAGCACCAGACCCTGCAGGAGCTCCTGCCTCTGGGAGCGACTAAACATCTCCTTGCTCCAAGGCTGGTGCTGGGGCAGGAGGCAGGCAGCCTGGCAGTTAAATTCATTGCTTATTCCGCCACTGAGTTGGTACTGACAGAAATAGCTTCCAGGGAATGAATGTCGAGATAAATTGAGTTCCTGTGTAATCTCAGGATACCCACAGATAGGTCATGACAATTTGCTATTTATTGTGAAGTCCATCCTGTGAAGCAGGAACCATTTGCTGAATTTCCCCAGAATAAATCAATCACTATGCTCTAGTAACAGGATAAAATTAAGCAGAGAAAAATTAAGGCTGATCATCAGTAAAATTTCACTAATGGCGAGCTCTATTAGACTGTGGAATTGTCTCTCCAGGGGAAGAGTGGAATTCTGTCATCAGGAACATTTAACGCTGGACAGGGCAAAGCCCCAGGGAACAGATATAACGAGCAACAATTCAACATAGAAGAGATGGCATGGGCTAACTAGCTGACTTCAAAAAAGCTGACTTTAGACATGATTTTTTTGTGATCCAATCAAAATCTTTAAAAATACACAAACCAAACCCTGAGTACACGCCAGGTTAAACAGACTTCTGTATAGCTTGGCTGAAACATACATTAAAGATGGGACCAAAATCTCACATTCCGTACAACTCCTTCATTTAGCCTATTTCCTAAGGCCCATTTTGTATTTCAAATGCAAACAAATCTGAACCTAAGCTGCTGTTGGAATGAATTCTAATTTGCTGAGGCACATAGGGAGAAATGAGGCTTCTGAAATGTCTAAGATGATCAAGGTGTAATTGACACTAAACATCAGCAATTTTTTAATCTATTAGTGACTAATCTCGAAGAAGAGAAAGTCCCTTTCTGTAACCAGGTCTTCCACTTGAGAAAAGACTAAACCTGAATTTCTGAGGCAAATTAGTATATACATAATCATATTGCTCAGGAAATGTTTCTGCAATTACCTCCTCCCAATGAAGAAAACTGAACATCGATCTGCTTTTTGGCTGGTGTTGTGTCTCTTGTTTGTTATACAACAGGAAGAAATGACAGGGACACAGTTCGATCCCGAATAACCAGGTTTCCTAACTGTAAGAAAAGATGAAAGTCTTAGCTATGTTAAACTGCTGCTCTAACTATTTTCTGCACAGTACACACACCCAGAGGGATCAAAACTATTTAGAGGAATACAATCCCATACTTAGTCCATGGCTTCTCGAAACACTATGCTGGTTTAATTTTAAAGAGCTTGCAACTAGACTCAAAATATAACATCAGTTTGCATTTTCTAAAATACTTGGAAGAGTTAACTACTCAGAAATCAATATGTCCAGAACATATTTTATCTTATGATCTTTCAAAGCAGCCACAATACAAGTGGCATAAATATCGCATTTTGTACACCATCATTGCTTCACCAAAGATTTTAGTAGAACAGTTTTGCCATAAGATCCGGCAGCACACAGGCGTGTACTTGTGACAGCTCTTCAAATCTGTGGGAGGGCTACAAATACCTTGGGGATAACATGACTGCTTTTCATTTAGGAGGTAACACAAGAGCCTAAACTCCCGGAGCTTTGCTCTGGCTGTGACTACGCTGGGGAAGAGGCTTCTCTAGGTTCTGCTCCTCTTGCTCCTGTTATTGATGCAGCCTCACTCATAGAGGCAAAGGCTTCTTGGCAACTAGAAGCTACCATTTTCAGCTTCACTCAGGGAATTGTTATTCCCTGACCAAGAACATGCTAGGACATGGAAGGCTGTCTATAAACACATGACCTTGGGCACCCAGAAGTTTGGTGGCAAAAGAGATCTGGCATCTCTCAATGTACCACAATCTATTAGGGGGTATTGCAGCCAGGTTCATCCAATCAAAGTAGGAGTTAAAAATAACTGACTTGCTGAAATCTAACCTGGAAGTGAAGGCAGTTCCAAGGAACATAAAAGAAGCATCAAATGAAAACATACATCTACGTATACCAACCTCACCATAAAATTATTGTAAACATCCAAATAATCAATACAATTAGCAAATAGCCTTGTCTTTCAGAGGAACCCGATAGTCTCTGGGTCAATAACATTTAAAGTAAGAAGACAGATATCAAACTATTAAAAAATACCATTGCAGAGAACTTGGTCCTCCTGTTAATAAATCAATACAAACTAAATTTTACAGCTTCTATAATCAGCAAGAGACATATCAGTGTATCTCATTAGGCTGGGGTTAAGAATTTGGCAGCAACAAAAGCCCATTTAATATCATTTACTTCAAGGCAGACATGGCAATACAACAGATGCCCTAATTTATTTGTTGATCTTTGTATTAAAATAACAGTTTGCTGGTAAACAGGAAGGGTAATGATGCCAGTCACCCTTGTTAGTGGCTAATAATTGCTTAATTTGTCCACTAATTGACCTGTGCTACTGTTGAAGCACTGGATCGTGTTGCAGGGCATGAAGTAAACAAGGCCACTGTAATGTTACTTTAGAGAATGACTTCTGGAAATAGAACTACTTATTGCTATAAATTTTCTCTTCACAGATGACCAGATTAATTGATCTGCCAATTAGTCTGCTATTAAAGAAAAAAAAGGGCTGCCCACAGATTGGTTGGATCTTCGAACCGCAGCCCCCATTTGGGTCAAATGAAATAATCCAATCTGAATCAGTCACATCGGCAATGAAAAATAAGACAAGTATTATTTAAAACAAAATCTCTTTGGCTGGAGATCAACAAAAATAATCCAGTAACTAAGTATCAGCTCTTCAAGTGACTTTAAAATAAAATGGAGAACATGATGCAATGGGCCTACTCGGGCACATTACAGTATAGAAAAGTTCTCCAATTAAAGAAACAAAACAATATAGATTATTTTGGTATCATCCTTTTTGAATAGTAATTAAAATCATTATTTTTCAAATAATAACATGCAATTATAGATGCTGCCTGGAACTGGAACAGCTCAGAAATCAGCATTCAGCCATGACATAAGAAGAGGCTTATCCATAGTCCAATAAAAAACAATCAAAGTCTTTACATTAACCTCAAGGAGCTTTTTGGAGTTGTGAGGGAAAGGAAAGAAAGAATCAAAAACAAGGAAAAGGGAAAACTGTTGACAACACTGAGTCATTAGATACACAATCACAATGGCTCAAAAAAAAAAAAAATTAGCAGCTTTTTTTATCAGTCTTTCTTGGAAAACACAGCTTCACTGAACCTGTGCTAAACTAGGACCAAATCTCCTGTATGCCAAGTCACTTCTCTATCATTATTATTTCTCAAGGTTAAACACACTTAAATTTCTCATCTCCTGCTGCTCAGCTCCTCTTGCCTACTCCAACACCACATCCAGTGGCATCTCTCTGCCCACCCTAATCCAGCTCAAATTATCTACTGGTGCTTCACAAGCAAGTTGATCATTTCCTCTCTCACAATATGTCAAAGCAGCCTTCTCTGCTCAGGTGATGTCCACTGATCCGTCTGGGTGTTTCCTCAATCAACTGCCTTAAACTCTGTTTCAATTTCCCACCACCTGTAACATGATCTGTCCACATTTGCTCTTTCCAAAGAAAAGCCTATCCTATCCCCTGTTTCTCCATTACCACATCCTTCCAGTTTCAGTCTGACAATATGTTTAATTGTACAATGATATAATACATTTGCCCTGCTCCTATTATAGAAAATCTAATCACCACAGATCCTAATGCAATACGGCAACAGCTAATGCAAACGTATCCTGGACTCTGTCTAGTACATGCCAATAAAGAAGTGATTTATATTTTCAGACTCATTTCCTAACACTGAATAGCTGCTGGTTTCTTGCAGTCAGCTCACCATAGCCCACAGGTTAAAGAGAATATAACAACTAGGCTCTAACAACAATAGGACATATTAATTGGAAAACAAATACAAGGGAGTCTTGAACATGGATGCTTGTATAAAACTATTAAAATATTCTGTTAAAGGAGACTGAAGCCAACGTGAAAGACATTCTACTCACACTTTCATGGAAAGTAGGAAAGCAAAAATGTGGGATTGGGCTTTTTGGAGAGTTTTTTTTTTTAATGTGACGGTGAAAAAAAAATTAGATAGGGCCAAGCAGCTACAATATTCTACCTCCACAGAACAAGTACAGCACAAGCAGTAAAGAGCAGCAAGACACTGCTGTGCCACCATTTGTCTGTGAAGGAGCTCTCTTCCTGCAAAGAGGCCCTTGTCTGTTCAGCCTCTGCCCTTTCTTGTAGGGCTGCAGAAAAAAAAAAAAAATAAAAATCACAACAAAACAAAACATGCAAAAAGACAGATGAACCCTATTCTCCATCCCAGCGTAGTGGGAAAGGTGTCACACTCACACTGGACCCTACTCAGCACAGTTCACAGGAATGCTGTGCCAGCATGGTCTCTGCAAAATGCATATCTATGCTTTCTGAGCAACCCCCAGCATAGGCCAACAGACAGAAGTGATCCAATAATGTCTTAACCTGAAGTGTTTCCAATACTTACAACAGCAAGGCGCAAAAAAAAAAAAAAAAAAAAAAAAAGCTTGTGAATGGCGATAAATGAGCAGAATTGACTCACATTGGATTTATTTACATGATCTAACATCATGCTGTCACTGAAATTATCCCTACGAAACATCATTGCATGGAGTGATCCATAAGCAGAAGATCATCGTGGATGCTGACTCTGCTACTTCTTACAGCGCTGTTCCTCCTCTTGATGTGTAAAAACAGAAAACAGACTGCCAAATTATTTTTTTTTTAAACCTTCAGGGGTACAAAAGAGGGTGGACATTGATTCTAACACCAATAGAGAAGGAATTTATAGTTTTGGAATGCTTTATAAATTGATTTTGTTGTCTATCCAAAGGTTCCTTTGGAAGCCATGGCAAAAACAAAGTTTATTTCATCAAAATTATAAAAATAATATGGGTGATGAAGAAACACTACAAAACTAAAACAGGCACCTGGTTACAGTGTTAGGTGAAGAAAAATTGCTGAAGTAGATCAGTCAGCAATTTCCAGTTGCCAAACCTCACGTATACCTGCATGCATACGCCTCTCTCCAAGTAATTACTGCAATTAAGTGAGAGTGGGAAGATCCAGAGCACTGGCTGTTTTTCATTAACTCCCTCTCTGGCCATCCTTAGTATACACAAAAGCACAAGGGAATCGCTTGCACTCAGAGAGGGATGCAGCACCATGCACAGAACCTTAGTGACTATTCATCAGGTCCCACTTTTCAGCTCAGCCTCTGCTCCTCCTGTTTCCTCTATGCTCATGCTGAAATTTCATCTAACCTTCCCCCAGAACAGGCTCAGAGGGTGCCTGCCCAGGCCTGCAGGTGCTGCATGATTAAAAACAATCAAGTTCTTAGAAAATGCAGAGAAGTTAACAATTTTTCCCAGTGGTTCCCAAGGACAGAAAGCTCTCGAGTCAGACAACAGCTGAACACCACAATTATCCACAACAAAACACATAGGAGCCAACGAAGGCAGGGGAGACAGCATTAGGAAGTGTGCTGTAGGAGAACCAGATACATTCCTGGTTAGAGTTCATCTAAAGTGTATAAAAAGAGAAGAGTTGATTGATTTTGATTACAGAGCAATTTGTCCCCAACCACACAACTCAATATTTCAAGTGCTAAGTAAGATCTCATTGCTTAAGTGTGGTTGATTAAAAGCATCCCAAAAAGTCTTTAGGCCCCTGCGGTCATTTCACCTGTATTACCTGCAACCACCATTGTTATTGTTGAAAAAAAGAAAAAAGAAAAAAAAAAAAAAAAAAAAAAAAAAGGCAACAGCTATATCCCTGGTGCATTTTGCACATGGCCCCACTTCTCCTATTTTTAAAGACATTTTAATCAGCTTCAGACAGAAAAGTTGCACACCTAACTTTAAGGATTCAGCTGTGATAAGCAGGTTGATTAGAAGCACATCAAGCTGTATTACGGCATATTTGTTCTTTTATTTACTGTTTACTCTCTCAGATATTCTCTGCTGTAACTCTATGTCTCTTCAAAACACAGGATTAAAAGCAAAGCAAATCTCAAATAATGGGATAAAAAGAATCTGCAGGAAATGAATGAATGAATTAGATTACAGCAGATGAAACACTGACGACTCAAATGCAAAATGCAGGGAGTTTATTTAATTTGTTACTCTTTTAAAATGAAAATATGCTCACTGACTTGAATTAGTAATTTCCCTGTTTTAAGATTTGTTAGGTCATTACAGCTAGGCCTGTTTCCAGAGCAGTGAAATAAATGGAAAACAGCCAGTCTCCCAGGGAACACACTAGCTCACTGCATTTTGCCAGCCCAGTGAAACAGTGCTAATGTCAGCTCCAGAGAAAACCATCCTTCTGCTGCAGGGGCTGCACGCAAAGGGATGGGTAATGAACAGCAACAAATACTTAAAATGGCAGAGCAAGGCACCGTGGTTCTTATCTCAAGTTTTAATGTGCATGGTAAGCACAGACGGTAATTGATTTAAAGAACATTTTAAAAAATTATTGTTCCTGACCTCTCCCTCCCTCTCTCCTCCAGTTAGCACAGGGTTCCACAAATAACAAATCTGGCATTCAGCGTGGCTAAAATACAAATCTGCATGAAGGAAGCAAGAGCCTCCTCCCAAATGAGTTCTGCCAGCATAAGAGAAAAAGACTGCTCTGTCAGTCGCTGACCTGCATCGGGGGCATCGCAGCCCTTCACACCTCCACCCCTTCCAGGTTTCTCAGATATATTTTTGCATGTGATGATCTAAGGGGACTGAAGTCTTTGCTGGAGGACCACAAATGTGTGGCAGGCTTCTCTAAAGAGATCATAGTGTGTGAGGACAGCGAGTAGCAGTTGTGTTACTGCATCACAGCTCCATAATTAAATAAGACACTGGCCATTCTGGTGCCCAGACTGCTTTCCAGAACACTTTCAGCTGCTTTCTGGAACACTCAAAGTCATAATAATCCTTCTCACACTGTTGTATGGATACAGAAGACGTTTCTACCATTACAGCCCTGAATTATGTTAAGCTTGCAAATTCAATGAAGATTTGGGAATATCTTGCCATAACAAAACATTCTAAGACTACAGGGTAATAAGATGGACCACACGATACCACTAGGCACACGTCCTTGCCCATTTTAATGTGTCTGCTGATTAAGAATGGATGGGACAGACTGGGATGGAGAACACCCTGAAAATTTATTTCCTTACGTGGATATTCCTTGTTTTCAAATACAAGAGGTACATTTACACAATCTACCTTTAATGTGCACTAGCTATCTTACTCTTTTGCTACATGCCTACATTTGGGCAATGTAAACATTGCCTCAAAATCCTAAAGAGTTCCAGCCCACGGTGCTTCAGATGTGTTTCAAACAGGGAAACTATGTAAAGAAATGGATATGACTGGAATAGTCAGCCACAAATCAGCAGTCTAGAAGTAGAATCAATTCAGCACAGAAAGAAAAGTTGGTAAGTGATGAATGTTTGGAATTTCTTATGTATTTTTATGAGCTGTGGCTCTTTCCTCATCAAAAGATTCACATCTGCTTTGGAGGATATGTGACTGCTGGTGCTGGGCTGGAGCACGTTATCTTGATTCAGTACTGAAAAGATATAGATATACATTGCCAGTAAAAGATAATTAAAGTTGGCATTCCCAGTGACTAGGATGTGGAACCAGGAGCCAGAATGCCTGATCTTGGTCTCTAGCGCTGCTGAGTTTTGGCAGGTTGCTCCCAGAGTCTGCTATTTTAGTATGATCAACTTGAGATAGTATGGCCAGATTCGCAGGGCAACAAAGCTAGCATCTTTGGGGCCAAAACCAGCAGATGGATTTTTTAAACTCATGAAACTCATTGGTACTGACTGCACTTGGAAATGTAGCAAGTGGCAACAAAAAAGGTTTTTTAAGTGTTGAGCAAATTCTGAAACTTTTCTATTCTTACCCAGCTCCCACCAGAGGAGATTTGTGTTACTCACAGTCCATTCCCTCTCTGCTCTGGCCTAGAGATAATCACTTTCTAGAAAGTAGCCCTGTATAGGTCAAGATGAAAAGCCTTTTGGTAACAGAGACAACCAGTATTGCTGGTAACATCAGAAATGCAGGCTTGAGTACTCTCAGCTCTACTGTCTTCTTTTCTTCCAAACAAAATCAAGAAGCACTGGAAGTGTTCCATAAACCCTAGGTGGTGTTCCCCAGGATCACTTGGAGAGGGTAAAATGCACTATTTGAATTTTACCTGTTAAAATTGTCAACTAAAAAAGAGACTGTTAAGCCTTTTGTGAGGGAAAGTCTTGTTCCTACTTGAAAATTCTCCAGATACTTTACTCTAGCCAACATCTACTCCTGCCTGAAAAAAACCAGCATTACTAAACAGACCTTAGTTGATGATGAGATGAGACCACAAGAATTGTCTCATTATAAAAGACTGTTTAGGTCATATTTACATAATATTGTTCTGATAAAATAGTCTTCTAGTATGCCTTAAGATTTGTTCTGATGCTTTGGCAGTTTAACAGCTGGAGACCTCAAGGAATCTAGCAGTTTGACCCTTTCTCTCATCTGTTGGAACCAGCAATTTATGGCCTCAGGACTCATTTTGATGCTATTGATTTGGATTGTGGGTCTTTTCAGACTTTAGAAAAAAGACGCAGAATAACAAAAAAAGCTAGATTCTGAACAGCTTCAAACTTGCGAGTTTGTGGCAGCAGCAGGCTACTTGAATACTTGAGCAGAGATGCAGTAGGGTGTTAGTGGCACCATCTACCACATCTCACTGCAGCTCTGAGCACATGGGACTCATATGGTCTCTCCAACAGCACTTGGTGCTCATTGTGAGTCCAGCTGGTACAACAGGTTCATCTCTTGCATTATTTCATGGTATCTGGCTCTCCTGTTTCTTACAGCAATGGGATCTCCATTAACTTCAAAAAAATTAGACCAATGTAGAGGAGTAGAACGAGACCAAGGCTGGATTTGTCTGGTAAAGAGTGTAAGAGTGAATACAGAAGAGCGGACTGCCTCCTGACCTCCCTAGTGACATGCCCATACCTCAGTCACTTAATTACCCTGATGGCTGGTGTAGCTTGCTTAACTACAGACTGATTTCCCCCAGGCCCAGAGGGCAGTCATACAGTTCTCTAGTAGAACTAGCACAACAGCAAAGATCCTGGGAATTGACTTGAAAGAACGTGTCATGCTGTCAAAGAGAGGCCATATTGGCGGGAGTATACAGCTGCTGCAGGATTGCCCGAAGGGTTCGTAAATTCAGTGCACAGCATAGACTGAGTGGGTGGTTCTGTTGGGTGGTTTTGTTTCCTTTAATTTTTCTAATATGCTGTAAGGAGCTTGGAGTTCTTTTTGCATCAAAAAGAGCCTACCAATACCCCCTAGATGATGCCTCACTTTTCCTCCTAGGAAGAAACAAAAGGGTTCCTGGAGAAGCACTGCAGGGATCAGATGATCTTGCTTTATTAATAAATTATTTTGGATTTATCAGAATCATTCTAAAGATGTTGCTTCAGAAGATGATCTGCTTGCTCATTATTATTCAAAGTCTTTCCTTCCCATAAGTGCAAGTCCTTCAGACAGCTCTAAAAACATTTGCTGGATTATGATCCTCAATTTTTAAAGAATTAACTAATGTTAAATACAGCTAAAATTTAAGCCCTAGAATTGAACAGAAATATGCAGGAGGTCCCACCTTCCCTGATATGCAAGGCAAGAGGGTTGCAACCCAAAAAAGTGGCTTGATTGCAAAGGAGGGGAAACGTAGACACAAGAGTAGAAAAATCCTGAATGCATGAACCAGAGGTAAGCAGATGTGTATCTTGACAGAATTAACTCAGGCATCCTTACTTTGTTTCCTGCTATCCTTATTGACTTACAAAACATCAGTCTTTTCACCATGGCCTTAAAAAGGGAGTTTCAGTTGTACACCAATGGCTCACACAGCACTAGCAAAGAGGGGAAAAAATAGAAACAGAAAATTGCTTCTTTCACCAGTTTTCTATTTAGAGCTGTAAGGGTCTTGCGGAGAAAAATAATCTAGATCATTTTGTTATTGCTGCTCCACCCAGGGCCAGGCTGAGCTCCTCAAAGCCTGGAAGATGACTGTGCTCTTCCCCTTCATGACAACTGGACATGTGGAGATCAGAAACTTTTCCAGGGACAGTAACAAGACTCCACCACACATGCACATTTTCCAAAGTTGCCTGCACCAAGGAAAAGATTCCCAGCAGAGCTTTGGATGTGTTTAAAAAGCTCTTTTATGGACCTAGGGAGGACTAAGTAGACTTTGTTCTACTTGGGAAACCACTAACGGCTGCTGAATTACAAGAAATAGAAGAAATAGCCAAAGATAACAGGACTTTGAGCACTCCCCTATGCTCAGAGTTACCTTTTCACAGTCTGGCAGCAGTGCCTTTCTCTGGAGACCAGGAACCTTTGGGTTTTCAGTGTGCTTATTTTAACAAAGGTGAGCACTGGGAACAGGGAGATGGACTAGTTTTACCTAACACCTCCCTTGGAAGCTTGTCATATAGTGCTGTTTTGCCTGGTCAGTAAGCATTAGCTGTGGTAGCAATAAGAACTATGCAAGTCTTAAGATGGATAGATCAGCCCAAGCAAAGAATGTGTTATAAACCAAGAAGGCAAAAGGTAGATTTCTCTGGAGGGAAATGGAGAATACATTTACATACAAAAATCTAATACACAGTGAAAAAGAAAAAGGGCATTACATAAATAATGCTAGGGAAGAAATGAAAAATACATTTTTTTAAACACATTCTAAAAATGGTTTCCAACATCTGCAAGCGTGTTGCTCAGTTGAGACCCAGACGGAATAGGCACGAACCAGGCAGGCACACAAAGCTGTGTGAGAGAGACCAGAGGAGCACTGCAGAAGGTCAGTCATTCACAACCATCCTTTCCAGCTTCCTTCAGTTGTAGAGTGCTGCAAGAGTGTATTGGGGAGCATCTCTAGTAATTTGCCTTGACCTTTAGTAACGTGCAGGCATTTCCTATTGGCCACTGTCACAAGTGGGCTACTCAGCTAGACAGACCTCTGGTGCACCTCACTGCTGGTATGAAAGCAGAATGCTTACTGCTGAACAGGGGCAAGAGCAGATGGGGAAGGAGACGCCCACACAGGTGATGTGGTGCCCTAGCCCTCTGGGTCTCTCAAGCAAATACACAGGTGGGATTCAGAACAAAGTTGGAATCTGAGCTGAGAGGAACCAGGGGAGAAGCATGTATTGCATTTCCTTGTGCTCCAGCTCAGAAGTTTAGTCCACTCAGCTGAAGAAAAGAGCTGAGGATTCCACTCCTCAGGACTGAACCCCAACTGCTCACCTCTACTGGCACTGCTGCCTTGCCATTCCTGTATGAAGATGGAACATACATACATTCCCCAGATCCTAACGGTGACAGCTGACCCTGCCCCTACAGGAAACCTGCATGACTATTTGCCCTCATTTCCCCTGTTGGGGACAAGTGAAGTTATTGCTTTCTTTATACATGAAAACTTACACTAAGCCAGCTTTCGGCTGCTTCATTGATTTCCACTTTACTAGGTTTGCAATTTATACTGCTTCACTTTTATAGGATTTCCCTGTCCTTCCATTCAAATAAACTAAAAAAGTGCAATGCATCTCGCCTCTTTTCACTCAGGCAAAGTAAGACTCCTGTAGCAGAGCAGGGCACGAAGTCCAAAGGCACTATGCAATACTGGTGTCACTCAGTAAAGCAGCACTTCTGAAACGGACAATCGTCAGATTCCAAAAGCAGAAAAAGTCCTGTTAATTCAGTAAAGAGCTACTTTACACTTTCCTGTGGTTGCCTTTTGTCATGCAAAAGGCAAGAGTGGCATCACAGCTGTCTTGCTCTTCCCGAGATGTGGCTACCTTTTCCCTGAAGCCAGTGTGAGCTCTCTGCTTACTCTGGGTGTGGTGTGCACCCAGAAAGACATCTAAAAGTACTGCACAAGCAAAACCAACAGCATGTGAGATAAAAGTAGATCCGTGTCCATCTGCCCCTTGATACAAGAAAGTTGGTAAGTAGAGGCTGAGCAGTTCTCCTCAGCATCAAAGAATAGTCAAACTCCATTTGCCCAAAGTCTGTAACTTCAATCTTGGCAGACAATGAAAGCAAGAACTGTATGCCACACCTGAACTACTTCTGGATGACTCATGAGCTGACCAGACTGGGATTAGGGGTGAGGGGAATAAAAAAAGGAAGGAGTGATTTCTTAAACAAAACCCTAATCCTGTGGGAAGATTCGATGGCCAAGAAAATGCTGGCTGCATCTGAATTTTCTCCCCTTGAACCTGAGATGAAAGTTGTGTATCTGCCAGTTGCTTCCAGTGGTACTGGAGGGGATGACTTGGATAGCTACTTGTACTGGGCTTCAGCAGGAAAAAGCTTTCTTTCTGTAGTTTATTTTTTGTTTTGTTTTAAAGAAGAAAAAAACCAAACACAAAATTAGCACAGACATAAATTAGGGCTACTCCCTGTCAGTATAGATTGTGTTCCTAGCTGCTAAGAACTAAAGAGAAAGCAGAATATGTTGTAAGCCCCCACCTCCCCTCCAGAGAAAATATTGCTGTGAAAATGGAGCCGCACTGCAGATCCTAATGGTGATGGTAATTACCACCGAAAAGGGAGTATTCAGAGAGCAAACTGTCCTCACATGAGTAGGGCTACCACAAGCAACTAACATCTCTGCTTCTGAAGAGGTAAAATTCTCCAGAAAGGTATAAAGTAACATGTTTCCATCTGAAGAGCACAAGGGAGGAAGTCAGAGTGATATAATTTTCAGGGCTCCTCTAAGCATTGAGGGGTTTTGTTGTTACTATTTCAGCAAGAAGAAAAAAAACCACCATTTCCTAAAGAATTCTGTTTGGAGACAGTCTTATTGCAGAATCTGCTTTGAAGCATATTAAACTAAGAAGGAATAAGATGCTCTTGTTCCAGAATAAGTATTGCTCAAGAAATGTTCTATTGCGCTCTACGTTCACAGCCTGCCTCAGATGCAAATGAACTCTCAAGTGCTGGCAAGCCCTCAGACAGAAGCTCTCCCCAAGCACTTTGCAGCAATGGGTTTAAACTCTGGCAGCACTGTGACCACATCAGCTAATGTCAAGGTGCTATTTCCCTCATATCCTTGGCCATTAGGGACATTGCCAGAAAGAAGAAAAAAAAAAACAGAGTTCTTATGTTACCAGGGGCGAAGACTGTCTAACTTCCTACTTTGAATAGTCAGATTGAATTTTAACATCTTACAGGTAAATTTAACTTTAACATCTTACAGATAACTTTAACAAACAGCCTTTTTTTACTGCATGAAAGATACAGATATCAGAAGGGAGAGGTGCCACTGAACACGTTGGGCAAACTGAGCCCCTAGACTGACACACACACACACTGCAAAAGTAAGGGTTGTAAGGATTTATTTCAAAGTCACTACAGAAGTCTGTTAGCTGGGCATGGTGGTAGTAATTTCCCAGCTGATCCTTTGAGTGGAGGGCAGGCAAGTGGCCTGTTGTCAATTAGGGGTTCAGTTACAAGAGGTTTCCGGTTCTGACGCAGGGCAATACAGGTTGCTGTTCCCTGGTCCTTCCCAGGAGTAAGACAGACTCGGCTTCGGAAAGATGGTATCTGTGGAAGGCTAGGGTCACAACATTTTTCAACTCTACTCTTAATTCTGTGACAAACTGTCTCCTATTTGACCAAAGATAGCGAAAGCTTGGTGAGGCTGAATGTCTTCTCCTGCACCAGATAATTAGCCACCCTCCTGTTCTCACTTTGCTGTTATGACACCAAGCAAAGCGGTGTTTGTAAGGGGATTGGCTGTGGTGGTTGTTAGTGTCATAAAGAAGCCACCATGGCAGTAGAAATTTAATAACCATGAAAAGTGAACTCTTTCAGCGATGTTAGAAATAGCTCCTTTTGGGCAGGTGGAGGCCCTGGTAAATAAGAACTTGCCCGAATGTCGTTGTTTGTGCCACATCTGTTCTGTAGTCACTCAAAGACCTGGCTTACACTTGACAATAACCTAAGACAGAGTCCAGCTTTGTAATATATTGCTAAAACACACTGTACCACTGCCTAAAAATTTTAAAAGTAAACTTTGAAAGTTTTGAAGAAACTTTGTGATAAGATCACCTTTCTCCTTTCCTTTCCTCCTTTTTTAACTGAACACTGAAACAGATTTTTACTTTTCTTTGTTTCTTCCTTATCTCCAGCATGTTTTTTTTCCTTTAGTGATAGTGACAAAAAGGTGGGGAGAAAAGAAAAAAAAGAGAGAAAGGGAAAATAAGAGAAAAGTAAAAGTGATCTTGCATGAAATTTCAAATAAAGCATTCTTGAAAATTTGTGGCATTAATAAAATGCAAATTAATTATTTTTCAACCATTTCCAATTATGTTCTACATTTAGCAGCAAAGACTAAAACTGTAACCTCCAAATCAGAGAATGGATACCAGGGATCTATTACCATTTACTGAATATGTAATACGTGATTGGACCCTTGAACTAACACTACAGGGCACACCTGGAAATTGTCACTTAGGGGCCACATCTGTCCTGGGGAGGGTGACTTTTTAGAAAGCTGCGTGCCACTGTTCAAAACCATCCTAAATCCACACTTCCTGTCTACAAATTGTTTAATAAAAATTCACCCATGCATTAGAGTCTCAGCAAAGCAATTAGCGCCTACATTTATTCCTAGACAAAATTAAAAAGGACCTATAAAGAATTTGTGTCCCCTTTTGGCTGGGGCACGTGCCCCATCATCCCTCCTCTCCATCCTCAGAGTCCAGAGAAGCAGGACCGTGTTGAAAGAGCAAAGACAACCTCTAAAGGGCTGTTGGCTGGGGCAGGAGCCTGCTTTCATCCCAAGTCCCTTCTTCTTATCCTCCAAACAAGCTTCACGCCCTTTTCTCTGTAAACTGCAGAAGTCAAGGAGCCATGCCTCTTATAAACAGATACACAATACCTTACAACAGGCACACACAGAGCACCTGAGCAGTCTGTGCAGAAGCAGAGGAAGAATTTCACCCAGGTGCCCTTGTGTCAAAGAAAAGTTTCCAGTAGCCACGTTCTAGTCACATGTGAATTCTGGCTCCTCAGAGCAGCAGCTATAGCAATGCAGAAGGAGCAAGAAGGCAAATGCAGGGCACCTTGGAGACAAAAGAACTGAAAAAAAAATGAAAACAACAACAACAAAAAAATCAATTCAGCTGAACCAAGACAGGGCAGGCAAGAACAAAGGGTCAGAAGACAATGCTGGAAACAATAGACCAGCAAGATTAATATCAGTTGTGAGGAAGAGCTGGGACACTACTGAAGGAGAATGGAAAAGGCTTAAAGAAAAGTATAAAAAACTAGAAGAGATTCCTAATTGTGAAGCCTTACAGACCACTACAACACCTGCAGCTTGATCAGTACAGACCTCATACACTGCTGCGCTTAGAGAAAGGGCTTCACCTCACAACTCCGATTTCTTGAAACTTGTGATGGTCACTTACTAGGAGCCATTTCTTTTTCATTAACAACAGAGCCATGCAAATGAAATCTAAAGACAACCCCAAATTTCCTGTGGTCTTTACAGCCCTGTTCTGATTTTTGCATATTAATGCCCTGATCTAATTCAACTGAGGCAGGACTTAAAAATGTCTGCCTGGGATTTCCCCACTAGCAACAGATGCTCCAGCACTATTTGACCCGTGCATGCAAAGTCCAGTTTGGGGAAACTCACATGTGCGGTACACTGCATGCTCAATATTTTTTCTTTTTTCTGTCCTCAGACATCAGCAAAGTGCCACAGTGTGCTGTTACAAAGATGATGTGCTTTGCCCTAGAGGTAGATTGTTTAGGGCTGGAAGAAAATTATGTTTAAGCTGGTGTTATTCAAAAGTATAAGCTATCAAGAAAAATTGCAAAACAAGTATGTTTAAGAGATTGATTGGACAATCCCACACAGAGACAAAGCAAATTTGCCTGCTGTTGTACAGTGAAGCGTTTCTCAATTTTCCGTCTTGAAGACTAAGGGCTCCTTTAGATCTCCAATTATTGTAAAGAGGATTAGTTAAGCAGAGGTTGTCAAAGGCCTGCCCTGGGCAAAGGGCAAACTGAATCAAAGCAAGCCACTTGACATTTCTTAGCTGCGTAGGCAAACTTGACCTTGTTGTCCCAGGCACGAGGAGTTAGGACTGATCCATTCCTCCTACTGGAAGATGTAAGGTGAGCACACAGAACTAGGCTTGAGGGGTGAGCCTGCCTGGCGAGTCAGATTTTCCCTTCCTGCTGCTGATGGGATAGAAGAGATGAGGCACCAACTTCAGCTCTTGATGGGGTCTCTCAGCCATGCAACAGCCTTCTCCACAAAAGATGACTCCTCCCTCAAGAGGCCCGGGTCTCCAGAGCTCTTGGGATTCCTTCTTCCCTTCACAGACTGCAGCCCTCAGCCTCTGCACAGCCCTGCTATGGCTACATCTTCTCTGTGCAAGCGTTTCCCTAGCACATCCAGAACACATACGTGGTAAGAGTGTAAATCATGTAACTGTATAGCCAGAGAAATTTAACCTCATTATAAATTTCCTCCAGCTCAGGAAATGAGGTGCATAACCTCTCATACCTGCCTGACACCATAGTGAATTGATTCAAAACCTGTGGTATCTTGTAACAGCTAATGTCACTTTGGGTAGCAGAAATTCTTCTAACAGTCTATTTACATCAACACAATTTTAAGAGGAGCTTTTATTTCCATTACTCCAATATGGATGTTTTATATTCTCAGAACAACCTCTCTCTCTCTCCTGGGATACTTCACACTAAAAACCCATCCAAGAGATTTACAAGGGACAGACAATAGTGTTTTTCATGTTGCTTTAGAAGTCAAGGAGAGTGTGTTTCCCTTTGTATTAAAGCTTAGGAGCTGTGCACTTAAAGAAAAAAAAAAAAATCTTAGTGAGAAGGATGAATGCAGTCTAACTACTTTAAGAGAGCCCTGCAGCTCATTTTATGGTTAGGCTATTGAATTCTGTTGTCTTTGTCTGCTTCTCATCACTGGTTTCCTGAACCCCTATAAAAGAGACCATGAACTGCAGCCTCTGTTCACCACGTTCCCTCACTACGTGTAAGTGCTAAGCCGTGGCTAAATGAACAGGAGAATGTTCCCATCCTCTCCTGCCACAACCTGTGCATATTATCTTATGCATGCAGAATATTACTCATTTTATAGAAGGATTTTGCTCTTTTTTTTGATCATGAGCCGTCATCTCTAGGGTGGAATATGCAATATCAGGTGCATTTTCCTAGGCATGGGCAAGGCTGAGCACCCTCCTGCATCCAGAGGTGAATGACTAATTGAGCCTTTATACATATGGAGGCATTCACTTTGAGTCTAGAAGTAGCCAGAAGAGCTATAAAAGTTTGCTTCCAGTCTCTTTCATTTGGCAGAGAAAACAGAACTGAGACTTTACAAAAACGTAACAAATGCACGTGTGTAAGATCCACAGTCTCTATGGAATTCTATTTTGTTTCTTTCTTTTGTAGGAAATATAGCTGAGAATGAAGATGATTTGACTTGCTAGAAGGAAGAGTACAACAAATTAAGTTCCTAGAACAAGGTCAAAACTGATGCAACCCATTCAGATACAAATTCAGTCCGATAGGAGGTCTGGCAGATAATGCCCTCAAGCCTCTGAGGGCCCTATCGTTACCACAACAGGCACTTTCTGGGTCCAATTTTTTTCTCCAGTACAGCTGCTGTTACCAAAGCATCCTATACTAATGCTACTAATGCTTATAGAACTTAGTGTGGGGTTTTTGTTTTTTTTTTTTTTTTAGGATAAATTTATCCCCTGGAAAAAAACTAAGCAAGGCCATCACCTCTGTTACTTCAGAAATGTTCTTTTCACATGTAAAGGTTTCATTGGCCGCATTTACTTTTGCATTTGAGACATGTCCTGTCCTATCTTTTAGGTACTATCATTTATGCCCTAATACTCAAAAGATTTATGCTTAGTGAAGGAAGGAAAAAAAGTAGATTTTAACCTCAACAGTTTATTCCTCCTCTTTCTTCATAATAAAAGACAAAGGTTGGCTAAAATTCCAAGTAGGAGCAATAAGTTTCAAAATCACTGGTCACACACACAATTGCCTTTCCCACAAGAGAGAAAAAAAAAATATCAAACCAGAAGAAACTAAGTCCCACTTGTGTTGTAGCAATGTCACTCTCACTCTGTTACTAACTCCTGCAGGATCAAATTCAATGAATTTGAAGGTACTGCCTCCATGAAGTGAAGTAGAAAACTGCCACCACTGTTAAGAGGCCATCTTGGAATCTGTCCAGGAATAAAATCCTCCATAGCATGTGGAGCACCTTGGTTACACCCAGAGCAAGTTCAATTACCCACTAGCCCAGTGAGTTATATGCAACAGCAGGACTCCTGAGACAGTTGGTGGGAGAGTTGTTTTCAGGCGGTCTGTCCCCTTCTACCCCATTGTATAAACTCAGAATCAAGATTTGTACAAAAGTTTTCAGAGTTTTTTCTTTTTGCCTGCCCACTGGTGGCAAGAGAGTGGGTGTTAGAGATCAAGAATGTTAACAGAAAACCTGAGACATTGCCCAGTGCAGTCTGGTTTTTCATTTCATATCATCTGATTTAAGGTGAAGCAAGAGGGAACATTCATTTAGGCAGCTGTAATGAAAAAAGATTGACTGAAAAGGCATTTTTGCTCCATTTCTTATGGATATTAGAGTCCCAGGTGTCTGTTTTCCCTATGTTTTCTTTTTAATGGCTGTTCCGTATTCAGCCCATAAGCTTCAAGGTCAGCCTCAGGTCAAATTACACTTAGCACAAGATGCTCAGCATCTGCAAACCCAGATGTGGGATCTCTCTCCCTCTCCTCTTGTACTGGGTGTTTAATTCCGGGCCTCCAGTGTGGCAAACAATATTAAAGTAAAACCCTTAGGGTACAAAAAAAAAAAAAATTTCATTTTTGCATTTAGATGGCATGATGGATGTCACACTGGCAAATGTGTTAAAAAGACAACAAATGACATCCTACTAAGAGAATGTGCTAAGTCTATGAGCAAAGTACATGTCTAATTAGTACATCTAGACATGCTTAAACCTGGAATTACTGACTGCTGGCAAAAGCCAAAACATACAGGACAAACTTAAACATGGTAGTCACCGTGTCTCCTGCAACTTTCCATGTACACCAATAGTGAGGGACAGTTGCTTATCTCCCACAAAGAAAATAAAATCTAGCAGCCAAAGGAAGGAAAGAAAGACTGTAAGAATACCGGGGGGAAAAATTACTTCTATTACCAAATCTTCGATAAAATCCAAGCCTGAGAAAAGTTGGCTTATCACCAGTGTTTAGAGAGTATGGACTTGTACAGATTTTATACACACTACATACATATATAGGCATTATCTGACATCTGACCCTCTGTAAGAGTTAATAATTTACTTGCCTTAACAGTATAATGTGGAAGACAGAAAATAGCCTACATTTTCTTAAATAAAAATACTGGAATACTGGGAGGAGCGGGGTGGGGGAAGGAAAATGAGAAAGGAAAAGAATCTAAAACCACAACTTCAGAAAAACCCCTCAGAAATCCGAACAGCCCATGAGAGATGAGTTCAAGCTGTAAAATGAATTCACGCTGTTTTCTCTTGCACCGTAAAAGCCCTCCAGGAGCAGCAGTGACTCCAGTTGGTTAGAAAATGGTCTGTAAGAGTGAAGCGAAAACAAGAGAGTCCTCTTCATCCTAAATCCTACTCCTACTTACTCATCCCAAAAAATGGCACAAGCATCAGTGCGTATGATGACCGTCCCAGCATGAGGAGGAGAGCACCGTCCTACCTTTGGATGTAAACGGCATTCGTGCAAATATACTCTCTGGTGACTAACTCTCTGTCTCTGTCCCTGAATTTCACAACAAGCAGTTAAGAGTTATCAGGAAAACTTCCTAAAAAGGCTAACCTGAAGCATCGTAAAAACTCTTAAAAGACCAAAACAGAAACAAAAGGTTCTTAATCCATCTTTCTACGAAGAGGCCCTCTGGGCTTTTGTCTGCCTTTTAAGGAAGTGAGCTACAGCTCAGCAGCTGCACCGCGTGTGAAATATTACAGCACTTGTTCTTAACTGCTGGATGCAGTGCCGGATGGTTCTAGGGAGGTCTGGCTACTGCTGCAATCCTTCCTCAGCTGTAAGGAGACAGAGGTGCGTATCCAAGTTTACAACACTTGTACATCTGCAGGAATATGGGGTATTTGTATCCAAAATTCAGTTTTCAGTGGATTCTTCATAATGGAACATGAAGAAGGATGACACAAAACCAATACAGCTCTGAATTGGGAGATGACCTTATGGTCTTTTACCACAAGAACACAAAGATTCTTGCTTAAATTTAATCTGTGGGTAAAGTGAAGAAAAAAGGACCAATAGACAGAATCAGATATATCCTGCTGTATCAAGGCTGGATAACTTGCTTCTCATCAGGGTATCGTGCCTAATCAGAAAAAGGAAGATGTAACAGGGAGCTTCTGTCAGGTTCCAGAAAGCTCATGCTTGGACTACACATGGCTATATATCCTTAGCAGAGAGCAGGCTGAAAAAGAGGACAGGAAAAGACTTGGCCGGCTCAAAAACAGGTAGAAAAATGAGTAGAGTCAGTTATGAGCTTAGATCTTTCAAGAGGAATACAGAGCCTGAACTGAATGAATTCCAAGATTAAAAAAAAAAGAACAAAAAATAAAATAAAATAAAAGGAAGCTTGTAACTCGTTATCTGTTCCCCTATTGGCTGATTCTCCAGGCCTTAGAAGTCACAATTCTGCTCTTCCATATGTAAGATACTGCTTGCACCTTGGGAATCTTTGGGATTAGCTTCCATATCTTAATACTTCAGGTGGTGAGCATAATCAAACATTCAAGAAGAAATCTCTCTACCAAAAAAAAAAAAAAAAAAAAAAAAAAAATTAATATGTTCCATATGCACTGGGCTGGCATTTGGATATTAAATCTGCAACACCTTACTCTGCCAAAATCCTTCCCAGGACTCCAGAAATAAAATTCCTCACTGTGGCCTCACTTGACTGCCAAAGGGATCCTTTTTATTCCTTCTTTTGACCTTCTCACACGAAAGTTTCCG
The DNA here is from genome assembly GCA_009806455.1 of Tetrax tetrax. Classification (NCBI taxonomy): domain Eukaryota; kingdom Metazoa; phylum Chordata; class Aves; order Otidiformes; family Otididae; genus Tetrax; species Tetrax tetrax. Next base: position 184,005 of record WHYT01017731.1, on the reverse strand, counting down.
AAGATGGAGCAAGCACCCCATTTCCCATTTGGCAATGCTAGAAACAACACAGCAATGCCTTGAAATGTTTGCCATTTCTACTTGTCTTGACACTAATTATACACACAAGGCAGCTTCATCTGCACTGGGCAGAATGGCTCAATGCACAGCAGAGCTCAGATCCGTGCATTTCCAAGTGAATCAAGCGTGTATTATAACTGCAATCACAGCAAGTTTCTGATGTGCTTCTCCAAGACTGACCCCTCCTTTTTCTTATTTTCCCCCCTCTCTTTTTGTTTTAATTTTTTCCTACAAAACATGAAGTTTCCCTGAGACAATCAGAGCATGACTTCCATCCAGTTGTTTCATCAGGCTAATCGTGCCACCGCTTTTCACATTTCGTTTATTTTTTTTCCCCTTTTGAATAAACTTTCCATTATCAAAATAAAATAACGTCATTTACAAAGTACCACCTCAGCAGCATGCCTCAGCCCTCATTTCACAGGGCTATGCCAGCAGACACAAACAGAATCAAAGCACCCAATTAAAAATCCATATTCATTAACAAACATCATGTGTACTATAATGCCCTGCATTGACTACGCCACCACAGAAGATGGGAAACTTGCTGAGTTTTCCTGCTTTTGGGCTGAAGCATCATTTTATTAAAGGAAGGGTTTTACCTTTGCTACTCCACGGGCCGGCAGGAAGAGGCCCAGTATCCCATTAGCCCGTCGGGCTAGGACAGCAGAAGCGACAGCTGTTGACCTTTTGCCTTAGAGAGGTGCCAGACACAGGATCTTGCCAGAATGAGGAGCACACAGAGAAGACCACGAAACTGTGCCAGACCTTTCCCACCGAGGTCTTTAGGTACCAACAGGGCCAGTCGCAAACCAATCTGTAGCATTACGAGCAGCCAACGTAATAAATGCTGCATATGCTTGATTGATGCAACTCATTGGGCAGGCAGGGCCAGATCCACGCTGATGTAGTAAATTAGCACATTGCCTTGGCTTCGGGGAAGTTACGTTGATTTACACCACCACCCATTTACCACCGCAGAAAGCCACATACCATAAGTACAATATTTCAGACCTATACAATGAAGCTATGTGAACATACACCAGGATTATTTATTTATTTGTACCCAGAAGCCTGAGATTTACAACTCTTTATAAATACGAGCCAGGCAATTTGCTTTCTATTTTTAGCAGGAATGTGTTGTGCAGGGAACAGCCGTTAGCCGCTGGGAGCTGTGCTCCTCAGAGCAGCAGCTCCAGACAAATAGAGGCCTCTTAGAATGAAACTGGAGAACTAGGATCATTGCTTTCTGGTGGAAAAGAAGCTGAAGATAGTAGACAGCAAGAAAACATAAGCACTTAACAGAACCACTCCCAGAGCTTTTCCAGTCTATTTTCCTAAGGAAAGAAGCTTTACATGATCACATTGCATATGGATGAGTCTGACTGTCAATTCTTCCTGAGCAGCTTCATAGTCAACTGTTCAATTCTGACCAAATGCAGCAAACATTCACAAGACTCAGATATAATATATTCCTACTGCCCAAAGGAAGACAAGCACCTGGGTAGAGGTGAGAGATTCTGCTAATATCCTCACTGTGGAAAAACGTATCTTCTGAACTCAGCCTTTTAAGAGATCCAAAGCTATGTAAACCCAATACGTGCATTGATAGGAAATCGGATCTCATCAGACCTGCCATCTTCATGCAGACACTCACCTTGGCACACAAAGGAAGACGGTGTTTCCCCGGGGTGGACTCGTGCAGTGATGAACACCACTTTCTGTTCAGCTCCTGGACGAAGGTTTGCTGCAGCAGAAGGGGGTGGCAGGGGATGGAGGAAAAAAAAAAGGAGATAAAGATCCTTAAACTGGGTCCCATATGTAGGACACAAAGGGACATTAATATTAAAGCATATCCTTTTATTAAAACTGGTCATACATTATAAATAAGCACAATCTATAATTAAAAGAGTATGGGTCTCCATACCAGGCCATATAGCAGACTGTACAAGGGCTGTAAAACTAATGACATGCAGCCAAACCTGCAAAGTTAGCTCGCTTTTTAAAAACCAAGATTTACTGCAGTGAGTTTAACTGCACTGTAATTGCTCTCTCACTCGTGATAAATGTCCCCCTGGGGCGACGCGAAGAACAGTGGGGGTCCATTGCCAACATAAAGCCAATTGCACCCTGCATTACACTTGATACAAACCTCAACAGTGCCAAACAACAGTGAAGTGCTAACAAATGACATTTATTAGGCTTTGCTCTGAGGGATTTTGGGAGGTTGTTTTGTTTTCTGTTTGTTTTTTTTTGTTTGTTTTTTTTTTTAATCTTTCAACTATTTGGGACTGCATCTGGCCTGACTGAAAGAGATGTTCAAAACCAATAATGTATGGAAAAGAGACCAGGATTAAATCCAACAACTCTTTTCCAGTGAAAAGTGGTGAAAATGCACCAGGTCCCCTTCAAATTGCAGATAGGTGGAAGGGAGACTCAAATCCTAACTCCACTGAGCTTAACTGAAACCACACTACTCTGACTACTTGCTTCAGCTGTAAACTGCATGGGTCAGGCAGGATGTTTTTTCTGTTTGTGCAGTGACAGCATTCAATAAACAGGAAATAAAAATTACGCTCTTTCAAAACAGGTTCTGGGAATTTTAAAGACCAGAAGAGGTCAGGGCCTCAGTTATATGTCTTATCTAGATCTGAACACACACAGCAGGGGTAATACTAAACACAGTAGGATCCAATTGCTACAGACAGCTTAAATCTTTGTTTTGAAATAAAAAGTTTACATACTGAAAGGAGACTGGAAACTGAATCCAGGCTTTTTTTTTCTTTTTTTTTTTTTTTAATTAGGTAGATGCATTACACATATATACCGAAACATAGACTTTTAATTTCAAAGATGTTTTGGAGTCCTCAAGACCACACTAGAGTTATTTTTTTAATTTCCTAAAGTCTTATAAATGCTCAGTTTCCCCAATGGTAAATCACACCTAACAGCACCACAGGAATAATCAATATATTTTGGGTCGTTCTCAGGAGATAGTCTCAGCAGGTTTCTTTTTTATTTCCTTAGCCTCTCTAAATGTCCTACAGCTGCTCACCCTGTAACTCAGTCATTCATTTGCTCTTTCATACTCCAGCTTCACCACTCTCTGGTGTTTTTGAGCCCCAGAGGCAAAGAAATATAAGAAAGAATGTCTCTGACAAAAGTAGCAGCTGGTGGGGTCAATTCTATCTGCAGAAGAGAAGTGGGAGGCAGCAAAAAGGAACACTCAGCTAGAAGTTGATGACCACCTCACATCATTTGCATTAACGTTAAATAGCGTGGGAGGATGGAGATAAATCAACAAACCAACTTTAACGAGTAAAAGGAGAAGGCTGGGATTACTTTTGCAAGAGGAAAGGAGTTTTCCTCCTCTCTTGGAAAAATAGCATTGCATTACAGTGACAGTGGCTCATCACAGAAGTGATGCTCAGCAACCTGACTGCCACGGTTGGGAGCTGGAGCAGCTCCTTGGTTAGGACATCTTTTGGAAAGAGGATTAGTTTGAGGTTTATTTCTGGGTTTGGTTTTGTTTGTTTCTAATGACATAATTTTTGTTATTTATGCTTTACCCTTTCTAACAGTTATTAAAATCATCAGTCAGTTCATTCTCCTTAGGGACTGAAGAAAACTTTCCCAATTTAGGGCTCAGTGCAAAGCTGCCTGGAGTCAATGGGAGATGTGGCACTGGGTGCAAACCAGAACTTCCCTTGCCTGCCTCCCTTCGGGACTGAAAAGCACCAGATTACCACCAATGCAAGCAACATCACTCCACCTTGGTTTACAGTCCCCAATGCATCACTCACTTTCCAGCCCAGTAGATTTGCTGCAGAGTGTGAACGCGCAACCTGCAAAGTACAGACCCTTCTATAGTACCCAGCCCTCTAGACATGCAATGCTCAAAATGAGCACAGCTGGCTCTTCCATCTTCGTGTAGCAGACATTTTCTCCAAGTTTGTCAAGCCCAACAATACCTTTTTAAATCTTTATCTTTAAAAAATATCCTGCATTATTCATACAGAAACAATAAAACACATAGCCTGTGTGACCGTGTACATGTGTATTTCTTTCTGGTTTTTGGGCTGGATGAGATAATGTAATCTGTTAACTTTTTTTTTTTAAAAGAGTTATTTTCGTTTTCAGTGTTTGGATTTCAGAATGTGTGCATCTGCACAAGTAAACAAACATTTCTTAAATATTTCTGTTAACCTTTCGGAAAAGCTTATATCTTTAGTGAAGCTTGGAAAGCCTAGAAAATTCAGTAATGTCTTCTAAATGTGAGTGAATCTGGTAAAAGTTGCTTTGGTGAGTAAAGTCCCTGCCTAAGTACAAAACTCTGTGAATATATGAAACTAAACTTGCAATCTTTCAGTTCTGCGGATCCTCTTCCATCATAGTTCAGCTACTCTGAAAACATTGGTAGAAGTGGGACAGATGAAGCAATGTGGGAAAAGGTGCACCAAGGGCTTCCGATATGAACCAAAGACCAGTTCATACTGAATACCGTAACACCTAAGAGTTTAAGATGGAGACTTTGAACCCTGCTGGTGCATGGCCACATTATTTACAGGCTGGGCTCCCAGTCTAAACCCTAACCCAGCACCAGCATATTATGACCCATCCTGAAGGACCACAGGAAGGGCCCAGGTTGGAGCAGGAGAAAAAGTGAGGAGGAAGAAGGGGCAGAGAGGAACTGTTGTAGACTGACCACAACCCTGTTTGCGTGTCCCTGGCACTTTTGGGCTGGGTAGAGGATTCAGGAGTGAAATAGGTAATCGGAAAATGGGGAAAGGGAATGTGTTGTTTTAATTTTTCTCTTGGATTCTCAACTAAGTCTATTTAAAATTGCAATAAATTAAATTAATTTTTTTCCCAAGACAAATCTGCTTTGCCCACGATGGTAATTGGTGATATCCCTTTCTTTATCTTGACCCACAAGCATTTTCATCTTATTTTCTCCCGCTGTCCTGTAGAGGAGCTGGGTAGGCGTCCAGCAGCTGGCCAAGATTAACCCCCCAAACCAATAATGGATACAACTACAAAACACCATTCAATGTTTTAATTTAAACACTACATTGAAAATGCATCCTATTTTCTACTTCAGGTTTGAAAAGATCAATAAAATTTTAAAAGATTAGAAATGTATAGCTTTGCTCAGTAGATGCCAAAAGCACTTAAGTAAAATGACAGAAAGCCATGCTCTGTTTAGCCACAACTTTGCCAATTGTGGAAATACTACTCTTCCAACTACCATAGCAGTGAACCTTAGAAACAAAACTATTTGACAAAGAAGTTTTCCAAGGGGAGAAATTTATAGATTTCCAGAATGATTTATTTTTCATTTTCTCTTCCAGAATGTATCTTGAACTAAAAATTTTCTCTTCCTTGCAAAAGCTACCACTACCAGCATCATTGATATTTGCCTTGACTTAAGATTCCGACTGGGACCTGAACAGTCTGCCACTGAGTGTTATGCCCTCGTAGCCTGCTACTCACCCACCATCATCCTGTCGCTCTGCTGTGGAGGAGAATTCCCTTGGGCAAAGCTGTGAAGATTTAAGGTGCTAGTCAGAACAAACAACACAACCTCAGCATCTCTTCTGGCTCTAAAGCTACCACAATGGTGATAAACACCAGGTGAATGCCATACTGAAAGAAACCCCACTAGCTGCAAGCTCCAAATATCACTCGTGCTCTTTGGCCCTCAACTCATGTTCCTTCTCCTCTAATGCTATAGCATGTACAAGCCAACCACTTAAAGCAGTGCCACTGGCAACAGTCCTCCAGCTCTCACCCAGGAAACAGCAATTTTCAATCTTGGTTATATATTACATTAGTGCAACTGAAACAGTCCCAGAGAAAACATTTTCTACTATAAAACATGAAAACAACAGTATTTGTATGTAGTAGCTTAATAACAAGTATCTAGCAACTTCACAAAGAAATATTGAATTCATGCAATCTCATTTGCACTACTGAAATGAAGTGCTGTAACAGAACTAAGGTACAAATTTGCTCAACATCCAAGATCTTTCCTGCTACCACATGAGACCAGAAACAGACTGCAGACAGACACCAGGTTTCTGGTAATGATGCAAGTTCACAAATTAGTACTAATGCTGATGGAATACAAAGGCAGAGCAAGTCTGACCCTAGAAGTCTACTTCAGAAAGCCTTTAATTGGCATCCATCAGGAGAACTTGGAAGTGAATATCACTCGTTTGCAGAGGACTTCAAAGTTGGGGCAAGACACTAGGAATAGCTTGCCTTTCTCCCCTCCCACGGTTCACCCCGTCTGTAGAAGACCAGAAGGCTCTAATCAGAAGAAAGGGAAATCCATCACCCTAAAAACATATGCCCCAAAATTCATTTGATTTAAATACCCACATATATTTTCATTACATATGTGCGTCCATTGCAAATAAATTCTGTATTGTCTTCCTTTCTCAGGTACTTTGCAGTATGAGGTGGGCTGTTGCCAACATTTTATATTCAAAGCCCTGTGAGTTAAAGACTCCACGGAGTTAATCTAAAGAACTCCATTGTAGTACACTTCGTTGTGCTGTCTCGGCTTGTCTGTGCCCAACAGAACTGTAACATCTGCGTCAAAAGCAAGCACCGATGTCGTTGCTGTCCTGACTGCCTAGTCTCTACTACATGAACCTGCTTCAACAAATCAAATCAAATCCAAGCAGAATTTACTGTACTCTGGCTTTTCCTAAGAGACCAGATTAGCACCTAATTCCATTTAGTTTTGTTACTTCTGGTCACAAATGTCATTTCAGGTAAGAGTGCACATCTCAGCAACACAGAGCGTGAAAGAACACCATTTTTGGTCACTACCAAATCCAACTGGACTTGGTGAGGTCCAACAACAAGATTTTCTTTCTTGCCTTCCATTGGTTTGAGCACAGAGGGGTTTTGTTTACCAAAGCCTCACTTGTGCATGGACCTTCTACCCAGAGATGGTTCTGCAGATAATGCTCAAAACTGGATCCAAACAAGTTCTGGATTTTCATTCAGGTTCTGGCCCTGACTCTGCCAGGGGCTTAAATATGTGATTTGTTTGACAGACTTATGCTTTGTTTAAAAATGTGCTTAAATGTAAGTGTTGGCATGAGAGCTTTTGTTGAATTGGGGCCATTTAGCCGGAAGCCTGTCTCTGAGATTGTCACAATATTTTAAAGTTGGAGATTGTGCAACTATTATCCTTTATTGCCCATTTTATGCCAAAGTCTCTCTTTCTTTTTACGTTCCTCTTAAAAGCAAAGCTATTTTGGAGCATTTAATATTATTTAATCTCTTTACTCTGGCAGCGTAGAAATTACAGGGACCATTACAATGGTCCTGGGTGTGCATATGCTTTTATTGATGTATATGCTGACCTAATATCAAATTGATTTTGCTCAGCTTTTCTGCTGACCATGGAAAAATGCAAATTGGATATTATATTTGCACACTAATTTTATTGGGCCCCTGTGTCTTCATAAAAAGATAAAGTTTGGGCTAATAAAAATAAAACATTTCTGGTGCTAATATAGGCAAATGTTTATGTAGGCAGGTAACAAATTGGTTTGTCATTTAGGGGAACATAAAGAGCACTAAAATCATCTTTAGGCAAAATAGATTGGTGGCTTTTGCTTAGCTTTTAGCTTTCATTTGCAAAATCAATTTAACATAGCACAGTGTCTCAAAGACAGGGTGACACAGGATTAAGACATTCATTGTCTTCCCCCTCCATAATTCCTCCTTATTCAGAGGCCCTACGATTTTGGTTTTCTCTTGTTCAAAGCCAATTAAATATATTCTACCAGAAAAAGAAAATAAAGGAACATTTGGACTTGCAGCATATGCAAGCATCCTATAGGGACGCACACAGGGGCAGGGTAGGAAAGCGGGACTCAAGTGTTCTGAAGGTAAATGATGAAAGAGCTATCAACACTTGTCAGTGCCACCGGGAATCTGAAAGTCTAATACTTGTATGATCTCCTCACCCCGCGATTTCTTTGTTCCTCCCTTTCTCCCTCCAAGTCCTCTGTAACTTTGCCTTTCACCTCTCTGACGGCCAACAATTTCTGCTGGAATGCGGCTAAGTGAACTTCGACAACAGTTTAAGTAAATGGACATATATCAAACAGCCTAACTTCTATTTATTGAAATGAGTCAACCTTTTCAAATCCCAGAGCAGGCAATATTTCTATCCAGCTCTTGTTTTTCATCCTCTCCTTCCCCTTCCCTCCCTCAATTGCGGGGTATTTTGGAGGGGTTCCATGCAGTGGGAGGTTACATAAACAGTTTCAATGTTAATACTTGACTGCCTTTTCGACCTAACAGCCCAGCAAAGGGATCTGACTGTAAAGCAAAAGGCCAAAAATATCTCCTGATAAATGATGCTGAAGCACAGATCAAATGACACTGCAGAGATATTTCAAAATCAGAAATGACAAACGACTATAGAGCAAGATCCCCCTTACCTCCCAGCCCCACTTGTTAGTTTTTAATGTTCACTACATCTTGGGAGCAACCATTTTTCCATTTGCGATTTCTGATACCATCAGCTTGCTGCACTTCTGAGGCAGGAAAATTAACCGCATGCAAAATCAGTCAAGGTACACTCACATCTTTCCTCCCTCCTGGTCTCCACTAGAAAAAAAAAACTCTGATAAAACCTGAGGTTTTGTTTTTAAATTATACATATGCATTTGAATGTTAGAACATACAGTCCTATGAATAAGAATAGAAATTTGGAATATGACCAGCACATTATCATCTTCAAATGGCCAAGGTGATGACAACTCACAATTAAGGATGCAGACAGTAGCATTTAATGTCACCTACCTGCATCACTGTCATATCGTAACAGTTTAGCAGGCAGATCCCCAGCCTGCTTTCTTTTTCCCTCTCCTGCTTTGCTATTTATAAAGTCAGGTTTAGAGTGCAGATAAACCCCTTGCCCTCCAGAGAACAGAGGCAGGCAATAAATTATGGGAAGGCTAAGTGGTACATCAAATGTGTCTCCTCAAAGCTACATATCATCTTGTTAAATTTGATGTCTAATCCCAGAACCCCAGAAATCATTCCCAAAATCCCAGAAAATGCATGTGTCCTTCAGATGATAGAGAACAAGAAAGAAAAGTTTACCTGCAGGGAAAATAAAAAAACACCAACCCAAAAACATTCTAGCCATGATTTGCTGCAAGTCTTAATTTTACTTGAGTGTCTTTCAATGCTATTTCCTTAAATTCCAGAGAGTCAGAACTTGCCCATCTGTATTTGAATGTATGAACACTGGTCTACAGTACTCTTTTTTTTTTTTTTTTTCTTGCAATGGACAACATTAAATTACAAACTGAATAAACCGTAACACATCCTATTTATACCTCTGTAAAAATTTTACACCAGATAGAAATGCAGTGGCTTATGCATGTAGCAGCAGTTCTCCAGTTACCACCAGTCACAGTAATAAAGATCTTCAGCCATTCCACAGGGTTCTCTTAGCTGAGCTCCACAACCCCACATCAGTGAAGATAAAGGTAGAGACACTGAGGAGCTGCCTGTAGCCACAAAGGAAGAGGGTCTCATCTTTAGGGAAGGAATCAATCCTAACTGGTACCTATCTTGATCTCTCTTTTCACAGCTATTATCCCTGTAGAAATGCTCACCATCCCAATAGCCTTCATTTTATACAAAGGGATAGAAATAACATATTCAGATGCAAGACATTTCTACCTGCAAGACTACAGTTACATGGGTATCTTTTCAGTTTGTCTCTAAAAGCCAGGGATTCAAAAGATATTGCTAGGGCCTGTTATAAAGCAATTCTCTATCAGCTCTCTCCAGTGGAGAGGGCTAAGGCTATGTTTGTTTGCTACAAGCATGCATGGGCTGAGATAAGAGAATAATTTATGTTAGAATTTCAGCCAAGATAGCAAAGAGGGAATTACCAACCACTCGCAGAGTTGTCCAGCGGTTACAGGGGCAGCCAGGACACCTTTTCATTCTGTTCTTTCCAGTTTTGCTGTGAATTTCCCTGTGATTAACTTCATTGCTTAGATTTTCCCTGCATAAAAATTGAGCAAGGCCATGTGCACTTCAGAACAGAACTGAGAGTTCCAGTACAGATATACTGAAAACTTTTAGTTTCTCTGAGATGCAGAGCCTCATCCTTGCAGTCATCACAGATCCTTCCAAGGAAGGCAAAGTGGAAAAGGACATCTAGAGATGCCATGAGACACAACTCCAAAATCCTCTACTCCAGCATCTCTAACCTTTCAAGGCTAATGAATAAAATAACAAGGAAGGGGAACAAGATGCAAGACAACAGGCAGAAATGAAGAAAGATGTTTCCAGGAAGCTGTAACTGGAAAAGCTCTGCTCACTGGGGCTATGGAGAAGCCTGGAGAAAAGGAGGCTCCAGGGAGACCTGATAGTGGTCTTCCAGTACCTCAAGGGGCCTACAGGAAAGATGGGGAGAGGCTGTTCAGTAGGGCCTGTTGTGATAGGACGAGGGGTAATGGGTTAAAATAGAGGGAGGTAGATTTAGACTGGATATTAGGAAAAAAATTGTAACAATGAGAGTTGTAGAGCACTGGGACAGGTTGCCCAGAAAGGTGGTGGATGCCCCATCCCTGGAAACATTCAAGGCCAGGCTAGATGAGGCTCTGAGCAACCTGATCTAGTCAGGGATGTCCCTGCTCCTTGCAGGGGGTTGGACTAGATGACCTTTGAAGGTCCCTTCCAACTCTAGCCATTCTATGATTCTATGATTATTCACTTAAAAAACAGGCAAAAAGCACAACAGGAGCAGAAGTGACAAAAAGTGCGGAGGCATGGAACAATAAATAAAGCTGGATAGATACCTAAGCAGGTATGTTGTTCTAAGTAGGGCCAGGTGTCATTCTGGGAGGAAAAAACAAAAAACAAAAACCAAAAAACACAGTGAAAAGCAAGCAAGGTTTCAGCCAGCTGCACTAAAGGCTCAAACCCAGTGGAGCAGTTAAGCCATATAACCAACACTGTCACTGGATTCTTCTCCTGTATTCCACCTTTTAGACACTGACTTGAACAACATGAGCCCTTCGCTCTCTTACTCATCCCACTGGTTATATATATAAATATATAAACACTAATTATAAAGAAGTGGGGATATTCCATACTCAATTACAGGTCACAGAAAATGGTTCTTTTTCTTTTTTTTTTTTTTTCCCCCCTATAATGGATCCCCTCTGAGAGGCAGGAGAGGGACTGACAGGGTTAAGCAGAATAAAGCCTTCAGTGTAGAAGCCCAGGCTTGAAAGCAGTGATTGCAAGCAGGACGTGTAAGGCATTCTGCAAAAGGTTTTGGCCTTTACTGAACTATGACAGTGTGTTCTTCAGTAGCTGAGCTAGTGGTCAATAAAAAGCAGCCTGCTGAAATGATATTCATGAAGAGCAGGCTCCTCAGAATGTGACGCTGACCTCTCCAGGAAGCACCAGCACTCTCTTCAGAGAGAGGCTTGAACCCGCAAGACAAGAAAAAGACACCAGTGAATAGCCTTTCTTCACGTTCACAGCTTGCCCGAAATCAGAATTTGGACCTGAACATGCAGCACCAAAAATTAAGATGCTCAGTAGAGGTTCTTACATACCAAATTCAAACTGAAATACCTCAGGAAGATGGTGGATCCCAAGTCCCTAAACCAGCCAGAAGCAAATCCTTCTTTACTCTAGTGTTAGACATTGGTTTTGAATCAGGATGAGAACCATGTTCTTGTTATTTTAAGGCGGATGGCAAAGATGGGATGTAAAGTATCCCCTTTCCTAAAAGAAGTGGGGTGACCTCTTCTGGACGCACTGCCATGCCCCTGCTTTTGTTCATCGATTCTTCACAGTTGTTAATCATAGGGACATGATGCCAGAGACTCTATAGCTTGGGAGGAGTCTCAACAGTCCTAAATTAGCTTTGCTCAGGTGGATGTATTCCACTCACTTTTGACTACGACTCCAGCATCAGCAAGTGTCACAGATATGACCTCAGACAGAAGTGTATTAAGAATGGTTTGACCTATACTACGTATCCCACAGGAGACAGTCCTGTCACACCCTTGTCCTTTCCTTCAAAAGAAAGTGGTGAGACACGTGCCCAGATGTAGGGCACTTTCTATCCTCATTAAGGGCCAAGAGTTAATGCTTATTCAGATGCTGTTTATCACAATTTCTCCTCTGTTGCAAAAACAGTTATCACAAAGATGTTTAAATTCCCCATCTGGACACATAAAAACCTCTCCCACTCCAACCCACCTGCTGCATCTGCCCCTTGCCTTACATCAAACCAAGAACAGTTCCTCTCATAAACATGATTCTTCTCTAAGATCTCTCTAAGCACCACATTAACTCCACATGCACACAAGTGCCTACCAGCCTTAATTGTCCTTTCTGTTTTATTCTTAGTTAGCAATCCATCTCAGAGGCGCAGTCAATCAATATAGCATGGTCCATATGCAAACACATTTTGTTGTCTGCACACACGCACACTGGAAGGCTGCGTGAGCTTTGTAAACTGTATCTAGTCAGCAAACTTAAAACCAATTTATACATACACGCACACTCACTCTCTCAAGGCAATAAGCCTATGGAGAATTTTAATTAAAGTCAAAGGAGCCTTTAAAAGTGGAAGGGGAGAAATCTAGCACAGCAAGAAATAAATTAATAAAAACAGACTCCACGTTGAAGCTCAAGGGGATCACTCTCAGTCATCATTTATTTAAAGGATGGGACACGTCAAAGACAGGAATGTCAAGTGGGAGATGCTGTGAAGCAGCAGAGGACAGAAAAGGGGCTGACGAACTGGATGCCACAGTCTCTGTAGCAGATAATTTTTTTTTTTGGTCACGTAGGTTGTATTTGTGGCTGGCCACCTGCTGCTTGATATTCACTGCCTCTCAAAGTTAGTCACTAAAATATCTGTATTCCTTTTCACATTTGATCTGGCAAGGACCTTTTAGCTCATCTAGACCATCCTTATCTGGCCAGCATCCAATTTCTGTGGAAAACTATTCCATTGTCTCACCCTGAGGATATTTTTCTTGGTATTCATCCAGCAATTTCTTTTGCTGAATTTCAATCTGTTTCTTACTTGCCTCTTCCCTTGGTGTTTATATTTTTTAAAATGGTTTAATTTTGTATGCATTGTTTTAGCTTTTGCTCAGGCCATAGAATATTCCAGAGGAACAAACTGACCCTTCAGATGAACCTTTACAAGCAGGCACAGCGCAGAGCTGCTCAATTCTCATGTCCTTATGATCTTTTTATAGAGAAAGTTTCAATGCTCAGATGAGAGCTGGCATTCTGCTCTTCACCTGTCATTCTTGCAGCCACTGTATCATATTTTCTAGCCTTTTCCATAGCAGGAGGAAGAGGTTTCTTCACTCGAGGCTGGTAGCAAACAAGCAGTGCCACATTGCTTAGCTTTAACAGCTCCCAGTATCAGCTGCCACAGCGAGTTCTCATCACCTCCGCCTGTCTGTATTGTAACAGCTCACTGGGGTGCTTGTGTGGATCAGTGTCCTCAGCAGCCTCCTGGGTCTCCAGCCCTGTATCCGAAGGAATATAATGCTTCTAGTTGGTGCTCTGTCACAAATCTCCCAGCATCAGATGCAAATGAAAGTAATAATCCATAATAAATCATGTGATTATGCTGAAAACCCATGTATGTCTGATCCCTCCACTACAAGAATTACAGAGATCCAATATTAACTGCATATTTTGACACTCATTATCTCATTTACAGGGTGCTGCGCTGTCTATTCTTTTGCTAGTTAGATCCCATGGTAGAGACAAAAACTGCATGGATTGATAAGATCTCACATCAATTTCCATGCAAAAACATGCAAGTGTAACTCATTTCCAACATTAAAAAAATACTGAAATTACTCGAAACATTAATACGTATATTTATTAGAGAATGTAAATTGAATTAAGTTTTGCCCTTTCCCATAAAGAAAAAAAAAAACAACCAAAAAACCCATCCTCTTCATGGAAAGAGGGTTAGAAAGGTTAAAATAAAATGAAGAAAGTCAAAGTCATTACATTCCAATCAAACTTGATAAATATGTAAATTACAGCAACTAAACAGTTGGCTTTGACAAATGACTTCCACGTAATGGATTTTTCATAGTAATGAGGCTACAGTGCAATTGTTTTTTTAAAGCCTTGTAATTCTCATTAATACAAAGTGTGAGTCACTGTGCACAATGGGGATATTAAAAAAAAAAAAAAATTAAGAGGAGAAAAAAATTCAGACAGTTGACATCACAGAAGGATACCATAGCTTGAGATGGTATCATTGCTTCCATCAGCATTGACACGTTGTTGACTGGTCTTTAATTAAGTGGCTTGAACTTGAGGAGCTACTCAATGCCAAAAGAAGCATAAAGCCTAGGACTTTGCCACTTGCAATTCATTTGTGATATGTTTATCCATCCAGCACTATCAAAGGTGCCAGCTGCATATGCTTTGCAGACTCTATGAGACCTACAAAAATAGAAAACAGTGCAAGAAAATAACTTCAATGATCTTTAAGTAACCTGCCCTGCTCACCTGTATCCTCCTGTCTCATTCAAGTCTTTGATCCTTCAGACCACGTCAATCATCATGGCATCTGTGCACCTCACTATCTTTCTAATGTAGGCTGGACCCTAGCCAATAAAAATAAAGATTCATGCAGGAAGATGACCCTCGTTCATAGAGTACTTCTTGCAGTTGCCTTACCATTGTCCTGAAAATTGCCTAATATTCAGTAAGGCATCTCTCGGCTTCTTACTCCAGACTTCTGCTTCACTTCATGCAACCTATTTTGGAACATCTAAAGTACAGCATTGAGGGTGATTTGATCCAGCAACAGCTTTTCAAAACAAAGGGGCAATGATTGCAGTGAAAATGTCTCCAGAAACATTGATGTTTCCTTGCCATGCAGTCAGCTTTAGCAGGCCTCGCAGGGTTTTGGGGGTGTTGTCCCATTTACTGCAGATGGCTGGCAACCAACCAGCCGATCGCTGGTATCTCTGAGACTGTATTTGGATGACTACATTCAATGGCCTACAATGAAATGGACTTCTTTATTTTTAAGCAATAGGATATTCTTCTCTGCATATATCTCACTACATCTGCAGAACCATTGCTATTCCCTGTCCCCCATTTAAATAGGAAAACACAGATTAATTAAATGGGGGCAGAGATTAGTCCATTTCCCCATATTCCTCCCCACAACATCTTTCATATCATCCCATACAAAGCCAAATTACCCTGGTGCCAACAGGGTACTGTTTGCACATGCTAGATGCTAGTTCCTGAAAAAAAAACATAAAGGAAAATTTCAACATGTAGTTTTATAAAATCTTGGCTGCTCAGCCCTTCCTGTTTGAAGGAGGACTGTATCCATGTCCCCTCACTATCAGGAGTTTTGCTGCCTAGCAATTGGATTCCTGAGCCAAGGTTACAGAACTGAGTTTACAGTTACCCCCACATACTCTCAGTGCACCCAAGGGTCAGCCAACACAGGGTGGTGATAGATCAAAGACTATGCTGCTGATTTTAAGTTATTTAAAGTAAAAACAACACTTCTCACCCCAATCTGTTGAAAGTACATAAGGGTGAGGAAAGGAAAGTTGAAAGTACATAAGGGTGAGGAAAGGAAAACACAGCCAGGGGGAAAGTCAGTGGGAAATAAGGACAGAGGAGGTGGAAGAGAGGACTATTTGTACGTCTTCTAATAAGCTTATAAACCCTGGCTGTATCTCTGCATGCATGCATTTCTTTTGCTGATATAGGATGCATACTCCATGTAATGCTATTCTTGTGAGCCAGGAAAATCTGCATGTAAAACAGCAGGAGAATGCTAATGACCTTCAGCTGAGCTGGAATCCAAGACTACTTCCCTTTATCAAAGGTAGACTTCAGACCAAACAGTCAACCTTGGGGTTCCTCGTGGAGTTAAAAAAAAAAAAAAAAAAAAAAAAAAAAAAAAAAAAAAAAAAAAAAAAAAAAAAAAAAAAA
>WHYT01017731.1:122796-155655 GCA_009806455.1 Tetrax tetrax | reverse complement strand
AAAAAAAAAAAAAAAAAAAAAAAAAAAAAAAAGAAAAATCAGTGAACACAACATGACCACATACATCCCTGTTTGGGCTAAGTGTCCTCCAATTGCACAGGAGTTGATAATGCCTCCCAAATATCCCTCAGGCTATAGCACAGGTATTTTTCAAGCAGCACTTTGTCAGTAAGAGAAAAGCAATTTAAATCCTATTCAAGTGATGAATACTTGAAGCAAAGATGGGTTAAACAGCTCAACCAACACAGGCTACTAAATCATTGGCATAACTGCCAGCTAAACATCTGTCCTACATCTCCCCACACCTCCCACCAGGCTGTAAGTACAGTCCCTGCTCGGTCTGACCCACATGTCTGATGGAAACCGCATTACCCAACTATACTATTCTCCAGCCAAAAACATTTGAGAGATTTGGAGCTATTTCAGATGTAAGAAAAATTAAGAGAGATACTCCAGACAAGTGGAACAATTGCAACAACAACAGAAGGACTTAATCCTGCTGGCTTGATGAGTAAATGACACAAAAGCTTGATCTGAATTAAAAGCTAGGTCAGGAGTTGCAATGACTGTCTTCTCAGTTATGAACTGATTTAGAAGAAACGGATAACAGATTACTCCTAATTTGCTTTATCTTTGCATTCCTGATCTATTGATTATAATAATTGTAGAAGTTATCTTCCCATTAGCCACAATTATTACTATGCAGACAGCATGCAAAAGTCAGAGTGGATTTAAGCAGTTTTGTTTCCAGAGTGCTGGTGTAATGCAGTCCTGCACATTTCCAGAGTAGAGAAGGAGAAATGAAGCTTCCATGCCATTAAGTTCAAGTCGATTTTCTCATCATTGCAGAATTTAAACTTTCAAACCAGACATGTCCACACCGGTGACATTTAGAACTGAACCCTGGAGAGATTTTTCAGAAGTTGTCAAGGCTGAGCCCAAACCACTGCCCTAATTTTGAGAAAGCTTCTAAAATGATGGAAAACTTTTTGAAGGTCATTGTCCTCTATCAAACACATGATGTAGCATTGTCTGAATATGAGGATTGAAGTCAAAAATCCTGTGTTCTTTTCATTGCTCTGCCACTGAACTGATGAGTAACCTTTGAAAAGACACTCAAGAATAAATCCACAAATAGATTTAGCAACTAAAGTAGCCTAAATCCCATTTAAGTCCATAGTTTAAATCTTCAAAAACTGCATTCAGCTGTCACCTGTTTCAGGAGATGTCAGTATCCATAGGCAATCAGAGTTCTCCCTTTGGCCAAGTCCCCCAGAAATCCACATACCTCTGCCTCTCCCACTAGTTTTAGTAGGCATTTCCAAATTGTACCTAGTGGAAGAGCACAGGAAAGACACAGTGGTAAAAAAGCAGTGGCAACAATCCCTGACTTTTCAATACTCACAGGCTCAGTAGACTCACTCAGTGTGTGGGAGGTCCCCAGGCAAAACCCCTTCTCAGCCTGAAGGCATCTGAAACATTCATGCTTCCAGGAATACCCTGAACACATTATGTTGCAGGATTTTTATTTTTTTTTTTTTAGTATAAGTACGTATCATTAAATGGCACATGAAACAGAATCCTATTTTCCCTCCTACCACACTGACACCCCAAATACTAGATTACAGGATCATGATTGCTCTTCCTTAACAGCTAACCAAGTGAACATTGACTTGGATGACAAAGAAAAGTAGCTTCAGCATGAAGAAATAAGATCCTCTTCCCATCCCCAAAGTCTGAAGATGTGTCCTCTCCGAAGGTTCAAATATGAAACCCACAGTTTGGAAAATCTAACATTATAGGGGTTGTGTCAAAATGTTGTTTCTCTTTCCCAGTCATCCTCTGACTTGCCTATTTCCAGGAGAGAATCCAGAGTGAGAGCACCTTCTCAGTGCTGGTAAAATAAATTAATTCAAGATACAGACCTAATTCAAGGTCTGTTCTTCAGCATGCTCTGCTTGAGTGCCTTGAGTCGGCTGTTTTTCTAGATCTTATTCTGTGCTTTTTCCAGGAGCACTGGACTACTGAAGGGCTGTTAATTCTCATAAACAGCAGATCAGATGCCTTCAAAATTGACACAGGGACTGTACGTACCCACACCACTTTTTTTTTAACCTCTGTTTTCACAACTCTTGATTTATTTTCCTCCATTTTAAAAACACCAGTAATGATTACATGGTTTTATACATTGCCTTGAGATCCTTGAATGGAAAAAAACCAACCTTACATTGCATTTATAATTGGCAATAAATGCATGCATTTATTACCAAAACCAACTTATGCCTGTCACTTCTCCTCAATAGGAAACAATCTGGAAAGCACTTTCCCAAAACCTGCACCTAGATCATGCAGTATTTTATCTACAAAAAAAAAAAATGCAGATGTCAGACTGTTCCATTTTTTTTTTTGCTTGAATGGATAGGAGACATCAAAAGAGGGAGGGGAAAAAAAAAGAAAACCAACCAAAAAAAAAAACCCCAACAAACCACCAACAAACCTTTCTGAGAATTTGTTTCTTAATATATTTGTTTCCTACTCCTCCAAGCTGTGGGTCACACGTGTGTAAGCAACCTTGTACGTATGCCCAGATGATACCAATGTAAGTGGATAGTGGATATGCTTTGCTTTTATTTTTAAAATGCCATTTAATCCTTTTTTTTTGGATAGAAAAAGAGAACCAGAGCTGCATACAAATGGATCACAGCACCTCATGTTTACTGTTAAACATGAATTAAATCTGAGTAGCTCGGCATATCTCTGTAATAAAAAAGGAACCATTAATAAGATTTCATTAAATGGAGAGCTAATGTGTAACAGCCTTATATCAGATATGTGAAAACAAAATTTCATGACAAGGCTGGGAGAAGTATTATCAAGGACCTAAGTAGGAAATCTGTCTTTCTCGATACTGGAGGAATTTATATTTGAAGAGTGTTCTTTCCTATTGAGATCTTCATTGACTTGTACAAAAATACCGCTTTTAATCTCAAATCCCCACTGGCATTTTCATATAAGCACTGAAAATGCTATTGGGCTTTAGAGATTTAATTTAATGAAGGAAAAGTATTTCTATTAAAGTGTGCAATTTTTTTTTATTTTTTTATTTTTTTTTAAACACAACATCTTCCAAGGAACCAGGGAAACGGGATTATTTTAAGCTCCAAAAAACAGACTAACCTGTGCCCTTGTAGAACTCCTGCTTCACAAAGAAAGCTTAACAGCTGTGGCAGAGCCTGTCGGTGAACTTTAAAAAGGGACCCTACTGTCCCAAGTCACATACACTCTGAGAATGCCAAGAGCGGAGAAGGCAGCAGAAAGGGAGGAAAAGAAATGTCCCCTTGCAGTCAGGCTGTTTATGCTAAACTGCTGCATCATTAAGCTCCGTTCTGAAATGTCAAAGATGGCAAAAACTCACCAAATAGCTACTAAATCTTCTGCATTAATGGACTGATCCTCTCATCTATTCATGTCAAAAAGTATTAGGTCTGGCTGGGTAGGTAACAAATTCACTGTTGGGGTTAAAAGAAAGGTACTCCATCAATTCGGGCAGAATTGCACCTGTTGGCTTCTGTGATGAGATAGACTGAATTGTGCAATGTAAGATTCCCTTCATATTAATTCTCACAGTATTGCTTTTGTGAGGATAAAAACCTTTGTTTTACTTGTGGATCACCCATGTCTTTATTGTATGAATATTCATTACAAATATAAATTCCTTTTCATATTGAGTAAGAGAGTGCACTTGACATCAGGAAGCCTCTCAACAGGACACTGCCAGGGTTGACAAGCTCAAGAGCAGACATAAGTTACAGTAGTTGCTCTATTTGTGTGCAAAGCTTAAACAAAGTTAAATTTCCTTGATTTAAAAAAAAAAAAAAAGGCTATTTTTTATCACTGAGTTACAGCAATGCAAACCCTGTAATAAGTTACCTGCTAAAACAGCTGGGCCAAGGAAATACATGAAAAAATACTGTGACAGCAGAAGATGGTAGTCCAGAAATAAATACCTGACTTCTCATGAGATTCACCACTTATCTCATATTTGTACAGCTAGCTCTACAGAGGGGTTGTTTATGAAGGAGGTGTCAATAACAGGGCACCCAGATGCAATCACAAACAAGGAAAACGGTCACCCTCTGTTGCTGAAGAGAGACGACCTCGTCAAAAAGAGAGACAGAGTCCAAAAGGACTGTGATGAAAAACTTGTTCCACATAACTGGATGATGGAGCTGGTGTAGATTTCAACAGGTCTTCAGCCCCTGATCTTCATCACAGCCCAAACAATAGTCTGCTTTGACCTTTCCATTCCCTTTCCCATGTTTAGCTGCCCATCTTGCCTATTTACATTCTCAAGCCTTCAAGTGAGTAGTATTTCTTCCTAAAGCATGAAACTGTGGGCAAAAAGATAATTCTGCCGCTGACTTCAGACCCACAAATCCCCTGTGTGCTTATAGACTAGTCAGCACAGCAGAGTATCTTACTATTTGAAGTTTCTGTGACTAACAGTAAGGTAAGCCTAAACTGCAGTTGGGCATTCACATAACTTGCTTCACCAGTAGATGATCACTGACAAAGAAACTGGTGGTTCATTTCAGAATGTTAAAAAGCTTGGCAGAAATAAGTTAAATATGACAAATCTGGGGAATATGAGCAATCACCTGAAGTATTTGGAAAAGCAAGTGTTCTAACTGTGGCTCCTGTGCATAAAAATAATTTTTATTTAAACTTAATTAAAAGTGACAAAAAAGATCATCCTTTGATCTTTTAAATTAAAATAAACATTTTGTTTAGTGGATATTTTGATAGCTACACATGTGAGCTTGACACACAACTATTTTACCCTAACTGCCTCAATTTATTTCTTGTGGTGAGTACAGGAAGGCATGATAGACCATGATCTGATTTCATTTATTGCTCTTGAAATAGTCCCTTGCAGGTGGACAGCTAAAGTTAAAAGCTAGACATAGTTTTGATGTTTCAATCAACAAGTATCCTGAAGATTTTATTTTCACTCAACTGTCACCCAAAAGTATGCCAAGAGTCACAAGAGAACTTTTTTTGGGTTTGCATGAAAGCAATCAACATTATGAGACCACTTTTACAGGGGAAGTTGTGACTCCTCACTAAAAAAATAGGACATGCATTGAGTTATACTCTGCACAAAAACACAATCCTTCCTCAAATGCTGTCTTAAAACTGGCAGAATATTTTCGTTCCTCCACGATCTAAGCATAAACAGGAGAATAAAAGTCTGATTTGATGATAAATGATCTGGACAAGTAAAAGGTCCATCTAACTTCCTGCTTTGTCTCCAGCAATAGTCACTGTTGAATATCTATATAATAAGAAAAGTACATGGTACACAGAAAGAGATCCTTCCCCAGCCATTCCCTCCCAGATGCTGACAACTAGGCTTTTTAAAAATTATTTGCTTATTTTAAAACTTCCATAGATTTTTTTTATCAGAAGCCAGACTGCTGTCTACCCAAATCAGTTTACCCAACCTTTGATTCTAAATCATGCCTCAAACTTTGCTTGTAAAGTTTTCACCTGTGTCCAATCTCTGTCACTACAGAGAACCAAACAAAAATCCCAATACTGTAGAAAAAAAAAAAAAAAAAAAAAAAAAAAAAAAAAAGTTGCAAAATCTCCTACATCAATGATACTCAATAAGAAAAGATGTAAGGGATCATATTCAAGGGGGAAAGGACTGTGTCAGCAGAGCTCCTAATTGTTATACTAATATCTACATTTGGAAAGAACAGTAAAAGCCACTCACACTTAGTTCTCTGATGTGGTTCAGCCAAACATCTAGAGAAACCCAAATGTTTAGAAAAAGCTCCTTTTTCATACATCTCTACTTTCTGCTCTTCCTTTTAAGGCTCTGGTTCAAAATGATCCTGTTTATTTCATGAACAATTCTAGTCTCTGAAATAGGATTATTTGGGTACATTTCTCTTTTGTAAAATATGGCCCTCCAGTATTAATTGTATCCACCTGATTTTCCTATAAATAAGAACACACAACACAGACAGGAGACCCCCACTCTTTGCCTCTGAACCCTCTTCTCTGATTTTTTTTTTCAAAATGCTACCTTTTGGTTGATTTTCTGCAACATAGTCTGCTCTGAATTTCAGTGTCAGGTGTGCAAAGCCAGCTCCACTCACGTCAGCAGAAATACATGGAGCGTTGAAGAATAAAAGCTCAGACACACGATCGAATCACTGAGGCCTGAGAAGCTACTGCGTATCAGCCGAGGCTGTTCCTGTGGTTCAGCATGCTCAGCTTGTGAAGTAAATTAGTTTGGCTTAAATCTCAGCAAAAGGTGTTTGGCCAGAATGATGTTATCACTTTGGACCGGAGCAGCGCAAGAGCTGCCCCAGAGGCAGCCAGCTGATGCAGGCTAACTGGGTGAGCAGATGTAATTCAGTCAGGTGTCTTAAACATGGAGACTTTTTCAGCTGCTACATCTGTGTGCACATATACAGCGTGTGTATTACACAGCACAAGGTAATATTTTGAGGAATTACCCTCAAACATCCTCACTGAACATTTGGGTAAATGTCTGAGGAGATGAAGCCACTAAAGACTTGTTATACTCAGATGCTTTTAACAAGCTCTGCCTACAGGTCCCTCAATAGTTCTAGTTCAAAATCTTTATGCTTATTTCTTAAAACACAAGGAAACAAACAAACAAAAAGCTTCCCCCCCTAAGCAAAATAAATTGAAAGATTTTTAACTTTCCCTTTGTTCTTAGTCTTGGAGAGGAGGGCAAAGGAACTGAAACTTCCTGGACCAAGTTACTCTCATCATGCTGCATCAGAGCTGGCTAAATCAGTCACGCTGCATTACGCTACATGGCTGATTTAGCCTGCTATGATGAGTCACTGCAGTCAAGCGTCAGCAAAGAGATGTGCTACTTAAAAAAAAAAAAAAAAAAAAAAAAAAAAACAAAAACCAAAAACCCAGACACAAACACTGGGTCAGGTTCAAACCATGAGGGACCATCCTTCAGCCAGCGTAAATTGTTACCGCTCCATTGAAGCCAGTGGAAGTATGATACTTGCCTCAGCTAAGGAACTGCCCCGAGTCACTGGCTCATCTCTAATGGCACTGCCAGGGGATAAGGTGGGTGGAAAAGAGAAAAAAGGCAGGGAGGAAGGCTGATATAGAGCAGCAGACAGTATATACTTTTTTTTTTTAAAGAAGCTTGCAGTGATAATAGAAATCCTCTCTCTTCCACTGCATTCTTATGCAAAGCTTGGATCTGAAGGTTACCTGCTTCCCCAGTGACTTGAAATGGAATTTTTTGTAAAGTAATCTCTTCAATCTGTCTCTTCCTCTATAAAAGTAACCATAAAATGCCACCGTTTTTGAGCAAATCTAATCTGTCCTTCCAGTAATACCAGGCCACATGATGATTATCTCATTTTCTCTTTGACAAATGTGGAATTATTGCCTGATGATTGTCAAAAAAATGCATGTCTCTACATTGGATAAATAACAGTAAAGACAAATTAAAAAAAAAAAATACGAATCACTGAGCATAGGCAATAGGAGGCTGATGTCTTTGACTGGTGACATGTTCCATAGAGTTAGTGACACAGAGTAGTCTGTCACCTTATTTACACTGCTTATAGCTCTTCCACTCCTCTTTTTTGTTTCCCCCTATGAATGGGGAAAAAAAAACCCAATCAAGTTCTTAACAAAAGGAAAGCAGTGAAATAGCCTGGTTTTGGAAAGCCTCATTCAGGGCAATCCAAGATCTCTTTATAGACACAAGGTCAAAGGTTTCTAGAAGAGATGTTTCACTCAGTTGTCTGTGGATGGAGAGAGAGTCTAACTGAGGCTCAACAACTACAGGATGCAAACAGTGAAGAGGAGAGAAAATAAGCACCTATTCCAGACTCCTAATTATCAAGGACAGGGAGAGAAAGAACCTGTCCTTGGAAAATCCAAAGCATCGCCAAGTCCACGAGAATTAACAGGCAGTCAAAACAAAACTGTGACAGCCTCAGTAGGGATGCTACTTCTGCAGCAGGTACAAGCTGCAGGAGGGCCAGCATGCTGCCGACCAACCTGATGTGACCACTGAAAAGCACAACACAACTCTTTTCCCTGAAGAAAAGCAAAGAAGTTTCACTGCATGACTGAGCAGCCAATAACTATATCTGGGTCAAACACAGTACCTCAGATCCTAGACTCAAAGGAGAACTCTCCTCTCCCATTCAGCTTGACTTTTGCCAGTAGAAACCTTGGACACCTTCAGTGTGCTGACAACGACGAGGTTTGTACATCGGTCCCAGCAGTCAAAGAGCACACAGCCAAACTGATGTAAGAGCCCCTTTGCCAGCACTAGCAACAAATGCTACACGGAAAAAAGGTCACTGATAGCCTCAGGCAGAGGTATGGAGAGTTCCCCTGGCTCCCTGGAAAAATACAGGAGAGCAAAGTCTGACAATGAAAGTCCCGAGGCTGCAGAAAAGAGATTAGGTAGGAACAGATCCAAGGAGACACTCAAAAAAAAAAAACCTCAGTCCTTTTTGAATCTGTGGGATTTAGATGATAAAGGAGGAGTCAGGCACCTAACTGCCTTCTTGTACCCTGGCTTTCAACCAGGATTCATGCTGCCTGACTGTAAGTATTTAAGTAATGAGCCAACTACCTCCAGAGGACAACGCAGGTCTTAGTGGGGTCAGGCACCCTCTGCAGTCAGTGCAAAGAGACTGGAAGCTGCAAAGTGAGCCCGGAGTCTCCAGTTTGGGCAGCTTGGGTAAATGCTCCTATTTAGCCAAAATGAATCTTTAGTTTAGTCTTTCCTCCTTTCTCCCTCTGTGAAATAAAGATCAGCCCTTTCCTATTGCTAGCATATCCCTACTTACTATGAGCAATTCTCCATGTAAAAGCATCATTCTGCTTCTGCTTTACACAGGAGTTTTACAGCTGAAGGATCCAAGTAAAACCTCAGATCAATTCACAGATATGGTTCTGTTAGGTGTAACACAGCCTACGTTTTATTCCATGACAGCCTAATCCAAACCAGGCTTTGGGAATACGCGGTGGTAGGACAAAAAGCAGCATAAACCAAGTTTGTGCATTGTGGAGAGGCAAGAACTGAAGGAAAACTACAGAAGTCCTTCCTAGGTCCAGCAACTGTGTTAGAGAATCCCTATTATAGTCATTACACTTTGTTCCCGCACTTTCACTTTCCACTGTCATGAGACACGCTCTAAAGGCATATTTGCATTACCAAGGTGTTACCAAAGTAAAGCAAAACAGCTTAAAGTTTCTTTTATAGACAATACATCTATTCATGGTAGATAAAGGATTAAAGATCCTACTAAAATCCATTAGAATTGGGAGAAATACTGCCACATATAGTTTTATTTTGCACTTTTCTTCCACCTTTCCTCCCAGGATCTTCGAGCACTTATCAAATAAGAAATTAGGCTCTGCTACTTTAGCAGCATAGAATAAAAGCTCTGCTTTCAGAGAGAGAGACAGTTGAAGGTCACAGAGGAACAGAGTCTGGGTACTCTGTCTTGAGGGTTTCTGCTCTAAAGCCCATTTCCTTTTCCAATTAGAGGCATGACAGTGCCACATACACACAGTACTTAGGGTAAACATTTGTCTGAGTTCTTCATCTCCTCCTACCATTATCTGCACCATTTTTATTTGAATGCCTCATTTTTTTTTTCCAGAGTTTTCTGCAAAATTCAAACGAACCGTGAACAAGAGAATGAGAGGTTTATTGAGCCATAGCAGGCTAACACTACCCATGCTGCTGCATGATTCGAATACTTAAGTGGCCCAGATGCTCTAACATTCAATTAATGAATTCCAGAGATTTGGAAAGGAGGTGGAGGGAGAAAAAAAAAAAAATTGCACAAGATGTTGGCTTTGCCATTGCATTATCCTAGGTGTCTCACTCTGATAAAGGTTAATAAGGAGAGTTCAAATGCTAAGACATAATTAAATAGCAATAATTAAAGAAGCTGACACTGCTAGAAGTAGCAAACTGAAATAAAGCAAGATTGTTTCCCTTTAAAAGAAAGCAGGCAGTTATTGTTTAAACACAACCCGAGCAGGTTTGTGAAATGGTTTCCCATATTCCAAAACATGAGGCAAGCACTCATTAATTGGTACCATTACACATTTAATGCTGTTTACCTTGCCTTCCCTGATCCCATTTGCCTATTTTTGGATGGTAGCCTCAGCAAAAATGAAGCCCATTTGGCAAGACTACACCCCGATCAGAGACAGGCATGTGTTCCTGCCGGCTAACGCAGAACTGAAAGGTGCTCATACACTCCCCCAGGTAAGCGTGACACGAAAGCTGACAGGGAAAAGGACTGCAAGGCAAGCAACGCTCAGATCCACAATAATCTGGGAGCAGTCAGTGCAGGACATAAAAACAAAGCCAATATTTGGAAAATTGGAGTATTCAGAACCTGAATGCTACTGCTCATCCCTGCTGCAGACTGAGTGGTTCACACAATATGCAGCAGAAAGAAAAAAATAAAGCAGCAATTTCTACTCTACTTTTCTGATTAATTTGCAGCTGCTAGTTAACAGGCATCTTTTGTTAATGACATCAAAACTTCCCACTGTTCAGAAAATTTCACTGATTTACTGAACACTTGAGAATCACTCAGAACTGTCAACAGGGCAAGCACTGCCATGGCAAACACAAGTTTGCCTGCTGTTGAAATCTAACTCTGCATGAATGGAAATGAGGTGACAGATCCTGGGAAAAGCAACATTCCTGTGCACTAGTATCCTAGAAGATGCAACCATCCATCACTTCCACAGGCCTGTCCCTCACACGAGTTATCCTGATGGATAATCCCAGATGCATTGTTCCAGCCATCAGAAGGAAGGACAATTAGAGTGCTACATAACTTTTTCAGTTAAGGAGTCAACTATATACGAATATGACAAGTTCTATGTTAGGCACACACATCTCATGACGCTGCCCCAAGGACTTGGTGAAGAAAGTCAGGCCAAGAGGTCACTTCAGACCTGTGGATATACATCTGGTGGTGAATTATCAGGCATAGTACAGTTTCCTCTTAACGTTCTCTGTGGATAAAGCTGGATGATGCCTTTTTGTAACCCCCGTAAGGAATCCTTTTCCTTCCTTTCTGAAACACAGTCATGTCTGCTGGACGCCATTTGTTGAAAGACCCTCCATCAGAAGAAAGAGTCCTCAGCCCCAGACCCAAAAGGACAGGCTCAGATCATCTGAGCTCAAGGAGATCTCTTGGGGCCACTAAAAAAAACCCCAAAACATTGAACACAAACTGGATCTGAAACATGTAAATAAGACCTGTTGCTGAACTGTGAGGTTATTGTCTGACAACAGACATGAATCTGCACTGCTGTGAAAGATGGAAAGAAAAGGAACACACCATCTAGGTCTCTTAACCTTCACCTGGAGTGTCTTTTTGGACAATTTTGGGTGTTGGTCATCAGCTTGAAATAAGAATAGGGAAGAAGTTTCCATTCTTTGCATACAAGCACAGTTATAAATATGGCCTGAACATTGCAGGTACATGAAAATTACAACATGTGATGCTAATGAAAATGCAGTTTGCTTAGATGTCCTTGTCACACTATTCTTCACTAGAGTACATCAGTCAATGACTAATATGCATTCAAGAGGAGAAAGCTAGGTGAAACGGCGGACAAGATTATCTCTCCTGGTTGAATAAAAATAAAGCTATGTTTAGATACATTTGGGGAAGGAGAATGTGGTGTTAAAAAATCAGTCTAAGCCAACCTTCCTCAGAAAGTGGCTTTTACTAAACCAAACTGACTCTGACATTTCACCTTACTCCTGGCCAATGGCTCCACAGTACTGATAGAGCATCTATCATGGCAAACACCTGAATACCAGTGGGTCTCTCTTTGTAAAATTGCCAGCAGTCGGTCAAGACAAAACTTGCAGCATTTTTATTGAAGGTGCAAAATCTGGTATCAGAGTAGGCAGGTAGCAAGCTCATTTTAATCTGAAAGTCAGACTAGTATCTGAAGGTAGGTCCTTAATGGATGAAAATCCAGTGAATCAATCCAATGAACCACTATCAACACTAACTTAAAAAAAAAAATAAAAAAAAAAAACAAACCAAAAAAAACCCACCTCAATGCCTATCGCCATTACTAGGGTGTGATGACCTCCTTCAAAGGTGACCAAGGGGAATCTGGTTACAGACGACTGGTGGCTGAGCTTTTGACAGTAGAAATATGTCTCCTATAATAAGTTTTCCCCTGTCTAAGTTAAAATGCTCTGCTGTCTTAAATTTAAGGCAAGAACTTGGCAGGAGTTTGAAAGCAGGGAAAATGCACTGCATGTATATCCATGGAAGTTGTACCATCTGAAGCTCAGACAGAAACCTAATTATAACTTTGTAAACTCTTCCCAAGGTTGATTCCCCAGTGGCAGAACCTGGATAATCAACTTCCTAAAGCTGGTCACAAAGAAATTGTTTTCTGGAGAGAGGGATTATTCTAATCACACAGAAGTCACAAGACAAGACAACTGGCTCCAAGAGATCAACCACCCATGGTAACCACAATGCCAGCTGAAAAGAAAACAAAAAAAAAACCCTACAAAATCCCCAAAACCCCAAAACCAAACCACCTCAACCCAAAACCTATATGCTAAGAGCTCTTGACTCAGGTACTCACACCCATTTGCACTAGCACCCAAATATTTCTCACATCAACATTTACCACAGTAAAAATAATTTTGCTCTTCAAGGCCTTTTGCAGAGATTTAAAACTGTCAGATATTCAATTTTCACCCAGAGAATTGAGGTAAAAGAAAACCATCTTTAGCTTTTAAGGTCCAAACCCATTGAAGTTCCCACTACAATGGCTAGAGAACATTTAGATACATCTGCCAGCTCATGGCGTGTTTTCATTCTCTTATTAGCTCAACCGCTGTAGGCATATACTCAAAAAGCCCCCAGTGTTTTCACAATCTCTTATGTTTCATATTTCTTTTCAGGTTGTTGGGGTTTTGGTTTTAGGGTTTTTTTTGGGTTTTTTTTTTGTTGTTTTTTTTTAGGATTAATCTCTTGGATAGTTCAGAACGACAGTTATCAATTTTGAATTGTTAATTTAGTGTAAAAAATGTTTCAACAAATATTTAGAAAACTTGGACAACATCAGTCCAGACCTCAGTGTACTGACCTTCACTCTCCAGAATATCAAGAGCTAATACTGACAGTCTAATTGTTTTATTCTTTGTACTGTTTTTAATTTAATAGTACAATACAAATAATCAAAATGGCCTGTATTAATGGCCCTTAATACAGTAGAGGATGCGAAAGCTATCATTGCCCCTTTATAATCTAAGCCTAAAATCTGATCAATTTCAACTCTCCAGGTTGATTAATAAGATAGGGACAGTAAACTTTCAGAATCCAAGACTTCTAGGAAAAATTTCCTCAGAGATAGAGATGTCTCAGTATTTTACTGCTCAGACCTTCACTTCTGTCACACTACTTCTTCTTGCAAAGCGTTTTCCTTTTTTCAAGACAGTTGTTTCTGAAATACATACACATAAACATGAAGATTGTCTAGTTCTGCTGCTTGAACTACATGTTCACAGTAGAGCAGAGAGAAAAGGAAGGACTAAGAAAATATGGAGGGTACATCATTAAGTTATTGTACATCAGCAAAAGAAAAGTTTTGTCCGGTTGGGAAAACATAGAAAAACAGTTTTAAGTAATTTATGTTTTTATACTCTTATATAAATATATTTATAATTCTGCTTTTATCTGTAACTTTTTGGCCACCTCTCACACTACGCATTCTATGGGATAAGAATGGTACCATTGTCTTTTATCCTTGGCTAGCAGTTCTATATTGCTCCAGCCTAATGAAACACAATGTTATCATAATCTCCTCTGTAAAGCTTATCAATTGTCAATTATCCACAGCATTGGGATGAGAAGAGGAAATAACAGAAAGTTGGCACAGCAAAAGAAATTGATAAGATGAAATATATTTACATCGGACAAAGCAGTCACTGTATTTATGATATCTATTTTTGAAAGGTGAAGTTAAGAAGTAGAATGATATCATCAATATAAAAGAGCTTTTTGAAAAGATTAAGATCAAGATGATTTCTAAATAACATGGGTAATTGGCTAGTGAACAATCAAAAGCCTTGACTGTACTGTGGTTTCTTTCTTTGAGTGCTTTTAAACTCATTGTTTCATCTCACACTGTGATTATACTACTTTTGTATAGTCTATATTACAAGAAAGTTTTGGCCTTCAAATCAGATAGGTCCACTAGGAAGTCAATTATTCACCTAATGAAAAGCTACATGAAAGCCCTCCATCTAATGATTTTTCTTCTGGCAGGGAATTGTAGTGAAGTGATGTCCCAGTCAAAGAAGGGGGTGAACAAATGGGATATTTGCAGGCAGTACATTAAAAATTATATATGGACAGCATTAAATTACAACTGAATCATCAATTTCACTATGTCAAGTTTTCTCATAATTAATAAGGAGACTATTCCCAATTTTCAAAAGTAATATGTACAATGCAAGACCATACACAGCTGTTTCAGAGAAAATCAGAAGGTTGTGTGCCTATTAAGATTGCCAAGAAATTATAACATTCAAGCACAATAATTTGAAGTTTTGGCATTTTCTTCAACATACACACATAGCACACATGCTGAGTACAGCAAGGAAATTCTGATACTACTTTCAGAAAAAATCTGCATTCCAGCATCCACCTGAGTTCTAGTCGAATGAGCTGTATCCTCTCTCTGACAACACTAAAGGTAATGCATATCCACCATCACCTTCATTGATATAGAAACAAAAATAATAAAAATAGGGAAGAAACTACTAACAGAGGCTTTTACTGACATTTTACAGGAAACTATATTAGTTATGCTAGAGGACAGGTACATTTAAGAACAAATACAGTTACTATATCCTTTCCTCATTCAAGTGCTTCACAGTTTAAAAGAAGTGAGAAGAATGATGAAACTAAGAAAAACTGAGGTGCAAGAGAAGGAGTCAAACACACTAAGGTTAATACTGTCACTGCCATTAGCCCTCTGTTTATTGTGAAGATGTACAAAGTTTGTTTCTCAAAAGTAGATCCTTTAACCTGTCATGCTGGTTTGTTCACGTGGAGATGATCTGTAAACTTCAAAAGATCGCATTTCTAAAGCTAGGAGACAGATGCTGCACGACGCTGTGAAGGCATCTACAGAGATTTAGCCATTTACATCACACAGGGCAGTAATCCATGATGTAGTATGCTCTGTGGGATCCACTCCCCCTTTCACATTTAATTGATAACTGAGAATCAAGTTTGTATGAAGAAAACTTTCCATAATAGGAAAAAAACCATGCTAAACATCCAGCTGATTTGTGTTTTACCTGGGGTATCCTGCCTCCCATCCTTCTCTTAACGTACCTAATATTCTCAGGAACCTGCACAATATTAATACAGTATTCCAGTGACCCACTTTATCTCCACCTAATAGTCCCCTCTCCTCCCTCACTCCCCTAAGCATGAAGACAAATTATATATGGTTTTTAAATTCATTATTTTGGTAATAAAGAAGCTTATCTTATCAGTTATTGCATGCATTAAAGTGTTGTCCCCTGGAGATGTAATTTTCCACTAGATTCTATCCTTATTTTAGCATCTGTTAGAGGAAACTGTATTTACAATCTCTCTGTGTACTAATATCTGACCCTTGGCCTTGAGGTAGGAATGCTGATCCCCAGTTTTATCTGACAATTCTTGTTTTCCTGCAGTTGCTTCTGAAAGTAAACGAAGATTAGTTTGCTTTCAGGGTTTATTGATTAAGCACCGTAAAGGACGGTTGTTGTGAACTAACTTAGGTCATAATCGCTTAGATAGGTCTCAGGTGCAAGAACAGTAATTTTCTTGCAAAGATAACTGAAACCACATATGCAAGATAAACACTCACAGGTTTTAGGGGTAGCTGGTGCCTTGTGTTATAAATAAATACAGTACAGACAACCGCATTTCCCCCTCCTTTACAAACTCTCACTGTTTTCCCTTAAGCTCAGAAAAGGAAATGGTGGCGATCATAATCTCTGAGATGCTTCTATGCGGTCACATATTTTCTTCTCACACAGTGGCTTTCATCAAGGATCTCAAATTACTTTTCGAACTGATTAATCCCTACCTGTGAGATAAGCATTCCCATACACACAGAGTGTTCAACAGCTTATCCAAGGACACAGAGTTCATGAGCCATAGAGCTGGTTACTGAGCTCAGCCTCGGCTGGGGAGCAGGGCGGGTGATCTCCAAAGGAATCTACCAGCCTACTCTATTCTATGCAAACCTGCAGAAGCATGTCACCCCTCACTTAAAATAGTTTTACAAGCACCCTCACACAATTATTAAAGAAAATCATAATGGGTTTCAAAATAAAATTCATACAGCCTACAGGAGTGGCAGTGCGCAGGAAGTTGGCCTCGAGCATTATGTTGGAGGAGCCTGGCAAGAATTTAGGGTTTAAATTGGTTCCTGCTGAAGACAACAAAAGATCGTCTATCATCTCCCAATAGAGTTAAACCCCAGCTCTAACCCCAGGCCCCTGGGAACAAGCATAAATAACAGGTTTTCTACTGAAGAGCAAGACACTGAAGAACACCACTCACTATTAACTTCTAGATAGTAAAAGGACTGCAGTGGAAACATGAACTCAGTGTTTATGTACTGATCTATGAAATTCTGCATCACCGTCATGAAACAATTAAGTTGAATACTAGAAAAAAAAAAAAAGCCCAGGACCATCATTTAACTTCTACACAATAACAATTTCTTAAGTCTGTGCTTAATATTTAAGTTACTTCTCATGAACAGGTATTAGCAGAAATTCTACATAAATATGTAAAAATATTTAGTATTTTTTTAGAAGGTGATGAAGACAATTGAAATGCTTAATAAAGTGCTGTTTAAACATCAAGACTAAATAGGAATCAAACACATTAAAATCTGAGATAAACCAGATTTTAAAGAAGTGATAGAAGTCAGAATTTTAAGTATGCTCAGAAATAAGTTCAAGAAAATACACAAAATTAAATGAATGACAAAAATCAGTGCAGCTTATTTAGATACTGCTTTGTTTAATAAGCAAATTGTTGGTCTTTCATTTCTGCATTATGCAGTTCCTGACCATCTGCCCTTGCTATACCTAACATTTTCTCATGCTGTATCCACAAAAAAACCAAACCTCTCCTGTGGCCAGAAAACCAACCCACACACCAATTCCTCACCCTTCCTGCCCTCTCTGTCAATGCATTGCTTATGCCATCCTATTTTCTTGCCATAAGTTTGTACGCTTACTATTAAACATAGTTATTGGACTTCACCCTTCAGCACAAAGAACCAGTTTCAGATATTTCTCTCAGATTCAATACAGATTTCTGTGGTGTGTAGTCAGTAAGCATGACAGAGAGACTGATTCCAAGTGAACGGATAATATGCCGGTGTTCCTCACTGTTCACTGGGCAACTCTGCTTTCTACTTATTCCTACTCCTTTGATCTTATAAGAGTATAAAAAAAAAAAATCAGAATTCATGACAGGGTTTTTCTCTAGGTCTTTAAAGGAACTAATATCGCAAGTCTTAAACAAAATTATCAGAAAAACGATAACTAAATTTTGAGCCCCACAGAAGAGTCTGAACACAGCTGTGCTGGCTGACCCCCATCTCTAACAGGATCCACTTCAGCTGAACGGTTTCTGGATATGCTTAGCATTGACATTCTTCGGGCTGCATAGCAATTTGTAGGTCACTGTCATTATTATCCTAATATCTAAAACTCTTTAGGTGGTATTGTGAAACAAACCTTGAGAAAAGACACAATAAATAAGTGTTTCAAAACCAATACATGGGAAACAGCACAGAAGAGGGATTTGAGCTAGTATTTGTTGTGTCGACACTCATCTACCTTTCACAGAACAGCAATAGAGGGAAAACAAAATAACTTTATGCGTTATAATGAAATTTTCCTTTTCACTTGAAGGTGGAGGAGCTTATTTGCTGAATTCTCTGAGGCTGAAATATCTTGTTTCAAATCAAAATTCTTGGAAATATTAGAAAACTTAAAATCAGATGTAGTCTCTCAGGATGTTCTGTTGGACTAAGGGTTGATGATTGATTTTTCTGGCCTCAGAAGATGATCCCAGGTATTTAAGGCAATTGTCAAGTCAAACCCATTTTCTTCATGCACTTTTTGTCTTACAAAGAAAATAATACATTATCTATCTATCTATATATACACAAACACACACGTGCCAGCACTTCAAAAAGATTGAAAGAGCATAGGAAAGAAAGAAAAAAAAAAAAAAAAAAAAAAAAATCAGGGCAGGTGCCATGTGGCTAATTTTACCTTAAAAATGGATTTAAAAAAAAAAAAATCAATTTAAGCATGGTAGGATTTTTTTCATCAGCCATGACTGTTTAAAAGAACAATTGTAACAATGATCTTTTATTCTCTATTATTTTGTGTCTGGAGACCCCCATTGTGGGTGGGATACTGTTGCACTAAGCACTGCATATTTGTGTGGGAAAAGGCAGCGTCAGTGTTCCCCGCCATCTCCACACACCAGTGTGAGCACGGAAAAGAAAGAGCTCAGAGCAGTAGCAGTCTGCCTCAGGGTTCCCAGTCCCCAGAATATATTAGCCCTCTAGAACACTAAACCCTAAAAAAACCCTAGTTTTCCAGTTATTCTCCAAGGCACGGGGATGAAGAAGAGGAAAACTGAAAGATAAAGGTACAGGCTCTGTCAATTCATAGGATGAGCAGAGAAGTCAAGTTCTAGTGACCTTGACATGTCACCCTTCCCCGTTTAAGCATCCTGGTCTCCACAGACACAAGGACTTCGACAAGAGTTCCCCAAATCTTCCTGCCTCAATAAAAATAACAACACTCAGCCTTCTTGTCTAGAGCATTATCTACGTGCTATGGAGAAGCAGATGAGGAACGAGCAGGTCACTGGCATGCTGTAGTGGAACATGGGCCCTGCTCTGCTAGCAGGTGAGGCTTTTTGGCATCTGAAGTAATGTTCTGTTTTGTTTTTCTACAGCATCCAGAGTCTGTATTTTCAGTGCTCAGATCATAGTATAATCCCGGAAAACTATATAAATCATGCTCCCAAGATAGGTCTCCTCTTCCCTTTCTTTTTTCTGCCTTCATTTCCTACTTCCTCTCATTTTCTTTCAGATGCCTGGGTAGATTCAGATTAATCTTAGGGCTGAAATGTTACACGGAAGGGTTGTATAAGCCTGATCTAGCTACCGCATCCTACTGTAATTCATGTACATTGGTAATAAAAATAATCCTCTGGGAAAATATAGCGGGGAATGGATTTTTTTTTTCTCTGTGACCGTCAGCACATTTTCATTCTAAAGAAAACTAAAGAAGAGTTTCTAAAAAGATATTGCAGTAGAAAACTGTAATGGAAGTATCTCTGGGTAGCTGATAATTCCAATTCACTAAAGGCACAGTTTGTTTTCAGTCTAAAATAAAAAGAGTAGGAAAAGTGCAAACCCAAAATATTATTAACTACACTCCACGTATTTCTTTGCTTCATTATTGCTTCACAGTTCCTAGTTTAAGAAGCCAGAGATCAGATTTTTCCACATATTGCAGAACCTATTCAAGTACCACTTAATCACTTGCCGACAGCCAAATGAGTGCTCCAAAAAGACCCAGTCCTGTCCTCTTCACACGAGCATAATGTATCAGAACCCAGGTGCACCACTTCTAAAAAGCAGAGTTAGCACCAGTTTTTCCTACTGTTAAGTCTCATTTAAGCAACCTTCTAAAATAAGCATATTCTAATTGAACTGCTTACAATACTTGACAGCATCTTTTGCTACAGACAACTTTAAGTGCATTTTCCATTTTTAAAAAGGCAGCTAGGAAAATTAATAAAAAAGGACACCGTTCATCCAAGGCCATAAAAGATCACAGATTTTCTACAGAATTAATATGTATGATGTAGATCAAAGAAGTAGGTGATAATTTTTCAACAGTATGTATTTACAGGGTAAATTAGTCAAGGAAAGGAAAGGAATTTTCCTTTGCTTCACTACACGCACTGACACGAACAAGTAATCATTCAAATGCTTTTAAGAGATGTAGTCTTGCTTGTACAACTCTGGAGTCACAGAGAAATGAATGTAGATTACAGCAGCAATAGAGAAGCTATAAATACACATATTCTGCCAGTCACATCTGGTGGATTTTTTTAATATAAGCTCATGGTATTGATATATTTCTTCTTGTAGATGATTAAAACAGTTATTTAGGATGTCAAGATTAAAAATAGTCTTTTATAGAACAGGTAAAAGGTATGATTCCTTGATTTTCTTTACTACACTTTCTAGACATTTATTTCATCTCAGAAAAAAACCTACTTACATACAGAATATCCCAGCCATTGATCAAAGATAAGGTCTTTAAACAAATAGGAAGCTTAAAATAAACGGTATTATGTGGGAAAATAAAATCAAATAACACACCAATTAATTCAAACAAGTGTTGTGCTAGAAAGGATTAATTTTAACACAATTTGTATTTCAAAGTTAAGGTAGTCTTCCCAAGTTTCCTAACTGATCATACCTATCATATCTGCATTTTCTAGATGATCTCATGTTTTTTATAGTTTATGGCTAAAGTCAGGAAAGGGAGATGGGGTTACAAATAAAATAGCATAGTTTAATCTACTTGTTCTCAAAGATATGGAAAATCCTCCCTCTCCTAGCTCAACCCCCCAAAAAACCCCACCACTTCTCATTTCACAGCTTCATCCAACTCAAAATGAGAAAGATTTCAAAGCTCTTAAATTGCCAAATGGTGACATCACTTTCTGCCTAGTTTTAATGATTATTCTTTTAGCTTTCTTTCAATTAATCAGTTCCTGGCATTCTGTCTGCCCACTCCACCACTTCAAATAAATATGAAGTAAAAGGAGAATGTATAGAAATCCCACTCTCCTAGCAAATAAATTTCTTTACAACGGAATAAAAATCACTCAGGCTAACATTATGGGAGGAAATTCCACATCTTCTGCTAGGACTGGTAGAGGAACCAATAGAAGAATTCAGATGGGCAAAGACCTGGCTGTCTCTAATCCAACCCAGTACTCCAGAAGGGCTAAATTCAAAGTTAGGTTTAGTTAAGTCAAAGTGTCTGATTCCCATGCAATTTTAGGTTCCAAATCAAATGATCAAGCTCAGAAGGAAAGATTTCACACTGCAGAACGTTGTTTCTGGAGTGTCCCTCTCTCATTTTCAACAAACACACCAACATGGCATTTGGAGACTACCACCATTTACGTAGCTGAGTATACAGGATTCAGTGATCCTGTTTGGTAGGATCTTATTTAACAGCTGTACCTGGTGAGCAGAACATCAACACATCCATTTTCCAGAGCAGAACAGCAACTGCTAGCCCATATGAAAGGCTATGTATTATAAAGACAGTCAAGGAGTCCTGTCTTATTTGCAAGCTACCTCAACAGTATATGTGGCAGGTGGAAAGCCAGGTGAGCTGGTATTAAACACACATTCTCTTGTCCACCATCTCAGGGCAATTGTGCCTGGTACTGCTGTTCCCTAGGCAGAGCTAAGCTGCGCGACTTGCACTCGCATCTGCAAGTCTCAACAGGTCACATTAACCTTGATAACTTTACAGCAGTCATTTTTTCCACACAAACAAACCAGAATTTTCTTGAATAAATTCTCCAGGGGGTTGGAATCTAGCAAGATTTTCTTAAATAGGGGACAAAAAGGTCTCCTCTCTCCTCCCCTATGTTTATCAAACATTTATTTTTGTCATTGCAAAGAAAATATCACTTTCTCATTCCCATTTACGCTTTTAAGTACCTCTGTGTACCTTTGGGGAAAAATGGTGCACCATTTTGTTCTATGACTTTTAATTCTTTTAGGAATCTTTCCCTCCTCTAAATATCAAGTGGAGGACAATAATTGGCAGTCTTCTGTTCCATTTATCTATGATTAGACTGTGCTCAGCACAAAGACAGTAAGTTTCAGAGGTAGTGAAATTGGCTACAAGCCTGACTTCCTCAGCAAATTCTGAAGAATTCTGAATCACTCTACAATTTGACTTAAAATTTGATTCTGTGAGTAATAAGATAAAAGAAAAACATGCTCCAAGCAAATGTAAACATAGAGAATATGCAGAATTACGCAACCCAAGAATTTGTCCCAAAAGATATTTAACATGAGTGGTAGCCTGTGAGGCACTCTACAAGTGAGGACCTTTCAGAATGAGATGAACAAAGCAAGAGATGTATCTTGTCTAGCTGTAAACCTTAAAACAGCGCTAGCAAATGCAACTTTTTAAAGGTAACACCACAAGACTGTCCAAAGCAGTACATAACACGACTCATCTTTATTAGGAAACAAGCATCATTTTTCACGGGGGAAACTAACTATATCCAAAAAGAACAGCAAAAGAGAGAGATAGATCACTTAATCTTTCAAGAGATAGAGGCAGATCTATGTGAAAGCTAGCATGGAAGAAGGCATGACGGTGAGAGTTGGTGATCAAAACAAAGGGAGATGTTACAAGTAGAACACTTGAACATGGCAAAGAAAAGGAACTCAGGAGTAAAAAGATATGCCAGACAATTACAGGTAAAGGCAATCCAAGCTTGGTTTGAGACAATTAAAAAAAAAAAAAAAATTATTGCATTCAAGACTTCACCTGACTATCCTAAAATACAGGCAAGTCTCTAAATTGTGGCTCCCAAATTATAAGGAAACTTAAAAAAAAAAAGAAGCATTTTACTTTACCCACTGAAACTTCCATTTACCATGATGCACTTTAAAAGCCAGTATAATTCTTAGAATAATATTACAATGTGCACAAAGCTATTTATCAGGCCATAATCAAATGCCAGAATTGGTTCTGATGGAACATGCAATTGCTCACCCTAGACAACATTTGCTGTCCAAACACATAGAGATTTTGCGGCTAAAGAGAGCAATTTTTTAATTATTGTTTTTTAATCATCAGTGCAGTCATCTCATTAACATGAGCCAAAAGGAACTTGACCTAACATAATATACTATGTCAGAAATGAACAAAAGAGCATTCCTTTTTAATCAGCAACAATTTTCAATTAAAATGTCCATATTTGGATTCAGATTTATTGCAAGAGACTTAATTTGGTGAATAACCTGGCTCTCCTAAGCTAGTCAGTCTTATGTGAATAAAAGATCAAAGTAAATTTGTAATTAGTTATTCCTTCAGACAATCATATGCAACATATGTACTACAGAAAAGCATGTAAAAGAACTGGATGCAAGATCCTGATCTCAGGTCCTTACAGCCCATTGGAGTAAATTTCATAAGAATTTGACTCACTTATGCCTATGGACTGCTGAGATTTTCTCTTTCGGTTTTGTTATACTCTTTGTGTTTTAAGGCAGCCCACACTTGCTGTGCCCAGATGTACTGAGGGCAACATTTTCACGCGTGTTCAGCATTACAAAGACCTTCAGTCCACTTCCAGGTCTTCTTTCACTATTTCGTGTAGATTGGCCAAAGTCTGACAACCCTTATGAGAACACACTGCTAAGTGTACTGCCACCAGTAAAAATTTTCTGAGAAGCTAAGGCAATAAGTAACAGTGTCTAGAAGTTTGGCGGAGAAAAAGAGGTCATCACATGTTTGGCAACACATCATTAACTTGCTAATTATGCACTAATGGACATCTGATATTTCAAAACCACTACTTGATGCAATTACGTTCCACTTTCCTACATTAAAGGAAAGATGTAACAGCACTCCATCATCCTCCTGCTACATTTTTGTACATTTTTAAAGCCCACTTAAATTAGAATAGATTAATCACTTCTACCCACCACTGATATCAAGCAACACAAATAAAACTAGTTTTAGTACATAAAGAAAAAAAAAAAATAAAACCTTTGCTCAGCAACTAGTCTTACGTACTGGGTATTAGGAATAGCTGCTTACTGAGTGATTTTTTCCAGAGCCCTATGGTAATGAATTACAAGATTTGGGCGAAAAACTCTGCAGTTACGCCAAATTCTGCTGAACATCCATTAGTCCCAGGCCCACAACATCCGAGCCAATGTTAAAACATGAAAGCACTGTTATTTTGTTATCTCATGACTAATTGTGCATGCACCTATCATGTTGCACGGGGTAGTAACAGCTTAGTTAGCTGTGGCAGCCCAGGGCAAGAGAAATTACTGGGTCCACCTTGCAGCTTAAAAAGAAAAAACAAACAAACAAACAAAAAAAAACACCACAAAAAAAACCCCACCACACCAATTAGCATCCACCTTTCTTCTAGCACTGGAAAAGCGTCTCCTGTGGTATGTTTTGCCCAGATATAATAGATACCTTCTTGTATCTTTTTCTTTCCTGCATGCCTCCACACACGGCAGATGGTGCATAACAGGGAAACCAGGAGTGTCTTGCCTGGATGCCCAGAGTATGACTGTGGAAGTAACAACCACTGAAGAATTCTGTTATCCTTGAGCTCCTGAATGTCTGCATTGACGGCAAGGTCTTTACACCGGCAATCTTGCACCTGGATTCCTCCTTTTCCAATTTCCCCTGAGGGTAACATGCTCCCCATGTCTTCTTACTGCACCAAATCATTTTACCACAACTGACTTGTTTACTGCAGGTGTTGGGGGAAAAAAAAACAAAAACAAACAAAAAAAAACCCCACAAAAAAACAAAGCTTTGCAAAGGCAACAGAATCTCCTATGGACTTCAATGGATATAAGTTGCTAATTAATTTTGTATTTTATTACGGTGTTGGAATCCTCTTAGAAGATACAGCTCCTACTCCCACAGTCTTCATAGACTTCCATTTTAATCTGCAAGTACCTAAGTAACTTCAGACCCCTCTGATCTACAAAGGGATTCCTGATGCTGATAAGCTGATGACTGTTATCATCCCTTAACCCCCCCTCCAGAGGGAAATCCCAGCTCCAGGCGGGGCACTGAGGCTCCCCGTGAAGCCTGAAGAGGTGAATTGGACAACATGCAAGGAGCAGACAGCAGCACTTTACACCTTCTCCTGTGCAAGGATGGGAGGAGGATCCTAGATTGCCTTTCTTCAAGCTGGGTCTTGTGACAAGGCAGAAGAGCCATACATAGCCTCTTTTCATCAGTGAACATTGATTTTGTTGT
This sequence comes from Tetrax tetrax, assembly GCA_009806455.1. Taxonomy (NCBI): domain Eukaryota; kingdom Metazoa; phylum Chordata; class Aves; order Otidiformes; family Otididae; genus Tetrax; species Tetrax tetrax. Next base: position 130,421 of record WHYT01017731.1, on the reverse strand, counting down.
TGTTTTCAATGGATAAGTTCTGGCAGGACTGAGAAAGTGCTACAAAAGTAGCACCTTTGTAATTTCCTAACTTTTAGCTAAAATGTTAGTGCCTGTTAATGTTAAATGTATACAAAGTGTGGTGGGTGGCCTCAAGTCCAGTTACAAAGGAAGTTCCCCATTTTGTGTCTTCAGCCAGACAAGCCACCATTTCCCCCTCCTCAGAGTAACCACCAGAGAAGATTTATCAGGCACTCATGTGCCACCATCACAGACAAAACATCAATAGGTATTTTCTGTGTAATACCTGAAATACAGCATCAGCCTTTCAGGCAGAAATGACCCAGAGTAGCTCAGACATGAAACAGCATTTATACAGCAATCCCAAAAAAACAGTTTAAAACCATTTATTTTAAGAACTGCAAAGTGGATCCAAGGGAAGAATTTAGCCCCAGTGAAACATAAATGAAATCCCATCAGGGAAGGCCTATTTACATGCCAGCCCCAAAGGGCTTTTTTCAAAGTTACTGGCATCCTCAGATAATTTTGCTACCATGCTTTATATATAGCTGGGTGAGATCTTAGATGAAAATCACATGTGGAAATCTGCAGTGCTGCCAGGCAGCCTCTGGAGGGAAGAAAGTGCTGTGAAACTTCTGGAACAGTTTAAACCTCTGAGTCCCTACAAGGCAATTTGGATTACACGATGGCCCATAGCAACATGCTGTTCTTGAATACACAAAGCATAAATATAGCAAATCGAGTTAATAGGTTTTGTACTGCACATCTTGTTTTGTTTGCAGACAGTGCTACTAGAAACAGTTTCCAATACAGTCCAGCTTCTTTCATGATTGTTTTGGTCCAGCTCATGCCTATTTATGCAAATATCCATTTTAAAGTGGCAATTGTAAATGAAATTGCCAATTAGCAAGCACTGTTCAAGAACTGGAAGGGACTGCTTGGACAAGTTCCCTCCTCCACCCCAGACAATCATGTAAGAAAAGTCAGGATCAAGCAGGCACTTAATGATGTCTGCTTTCCTCCTTTTTTCTCTGCCCCTTCATGTGAGCCTCTCAAAGGATGTTTAATCTGCCAGAGATGTGCCAGCTCTGACACCGAGCTGGCAGCTGTCCATCAGCACCCATCACCAACTAAATGCCAAGGACCATCTGTAAAGAGCACAGCCACACACGGCAGACAGGCAAAGCCTCAGGGAAGTGGGCATTGAGTCTGACACACCTACCATAAAACAAAAGCACAGGCTTCAAAATCTAGTCTCATTTTTACATCTTAGCGGGGACAGCCCCACTAACCGCAATTCTGTATGTCCTGCAACCCTAGAGTACCATACAAAGATAATCAGGACAGCGGTCAATGGTCACCACTGTAATTTGCACTGTCTGAAGGGTCAAGTATTGTCCTTTGATATAACAGTAGTTAAAAAACAAACAAACAAACAAACATGAAGGCAGCATGCTTATCTTCTGACAAAACAGCAAGTCCAGTGAGCCAAGGCAGTGCCCAGATCCGCAAACCATTGCAGGCTGGGCAGGAACTACATGGCAGGGAGCTGAGAAACAGCTCCTCAGGTCAGACTGTGTCTGGAAAGGCAGCACAAAAACAGAGTGAGCAACGTTTGGTGCTGCTCTGTTCAGTAGACCAGGGTAACATGTTATTGGCAACTGAGCAGAGCTGCACTATGAACCAAAGGTTCTGCTCAAAAGAAAGAGAAAGCCATCACCTGTGATCTTGAATCTTGACAATTCATCCCAAGAGGAAGGAACATCATCTTCAGAGACAGACTGCTACAGTCCCACTTTTTAGGGAAGAAAGCCCAACATATTTATCACTGAGAATCCCAACTTGAGGCAACCAGGGCTCAAGACAGAGCACTTGGCTAGCAAATAATTTCCAAGTGAGTGTGTTCTCCCATAACCACCTATTGCTTTTTCTCATCTTTTTTTTTTTTTTTCTGTCCTTCCCTTGCAGAGAGAAAAAAAAAATAAAAAATTTCCAAGTAGTAGATTATTTACCACATCACAGTCACCTTGGGGGTGCAGGAACTAGCTGGAGCTTCAGTCCTTCCTTAGCACCTGCCTAAAACAGGCCTCAAAAAAATGACACGCATTTTGGGTAAACTGCACAGCTTTATTTTCTTCTCTAGCTCAAAAGATAGCTAAATGACTGATTCCATATGTTTGTAACCTTTCCCCAGTCTGTGGTGGATTGTTTCATAACCATTTGCAGGCAGCCGATACATCGAGGGATGGTTCACCCCTCGCAGCGAGAGTCGTCTCATCAGCTCTCAGAGCCTGCTGCCCACATGCAAGCCTCGGCCCTTTCCAGTCTGCTCAAGGGGCCTGGTCCCTCTTGAAATACTCCAGAAGGCCTCGTTTAATCTCAGCAGCTATAAAACTTGTCCCTGTTATTTAGCTTACAGTGTGCAAAAAAATAAAAAATACAGAGAGGTGTGGTTACAGAGCTGGAGAATGAGGGAGTAGAGAAAAACAAGAAAAAAAAATAGTAACACTAGAGGGGGAGAAGTAAAGCTTAAAGGAGAATTAAAGGAACACAAAATGTATTCAGCTAGATAGACCTGACATAACTTGGTTATTGACTTCATAACAACATACACGATTTGTGAACTTTCCCCAAGGCTTTTTACACATTAATTCATAGTTCACCTGGCACTCTTAGCTGTGCAAACCAAAGCTCTACACTCCAGTTGTCAGAAAAAGAAAAAAAAAAAAAAAAAAAAAAAAAAAAAAAAAAAAAAAAGGCAAACAAAAAAATCCACCTCTCTCTAGGCTTGGCAGGCAGCACTGCTTCCAGGTTCCATAGCTGCAGTTGAATATGCTGCTCATCATCATTGGCCCAGTGTATCCCGATATACAGAACCATCCCTAAAGACTCTCCCTTGAGAGGCTACCAGAACCAGGACATCATCTGGACAAAAAGGAACTCCAGCATTGTTTTCATTAGCCACAAGGTATGCAGAAAACTCATGAAACCATCTCAGCAAGAGAAAGTGAGTGAGCACTACGGGGAGCTGAGTGTTAGGAGAGGGCCTCATTACACATGGCACAAAGCGTTGGTGGTGTGTGGAAATTTTTGCAAGGAAGCAAGGGGCAGGGTGAGTTCAATATGAATTTGGCATGTGTATCGTCTCACTTCATTGACACTGAAGCCATTTGAAAAACTCATCAACAAGCAGATCAGGGAAACATTCCAGCTGAGTTGTAGTGTCTGCCTCTCCTGAGCATTATAATCCCTGACTCTTAATCCAGAGACACTGAAAGAGAAGACAGGGAATCTGATGCTCCATCTTCTGCTGATTAGCTAGCAGGTGTGGTAAGGAGACCTGGGAGATTCCCTTTTTAAGTAAAAAAAAAGCCAGTTGCCAGTACCAACTGATTGGTATTAATGCAAATAAGCCATTCCAGAGTTTAACTCAACCACACAACATGTCAGCATCCCATTACCACATTACGTTATGTAATTAACCTCCAAGAAAATGCAAATAGAAAAGAAGAAACTATAATCTCAGCAGGTATCACTCTACTGAGTGCAGCCTCAGCTGCCAGCCCCATGCAGGAATTATACCCACATTCCCGCAAAACAGGTTGCAGTCTTTGCACTGGCTCTCCGCTTCCCTCCACTCCTATTTTATTTACTCAGCATTAAGGGCAGGTACCTCCCTACTGAGGAAAGGGGAGCTAAGGGGGACTCCAACACCCATTCAGTGCTCTTAGCATCATTGGAACAGCAAACTCTGCCCAACACATGGAACTGTGTTGATCATCCTGTCGCAGCAACACCCTCCCAGGTCAGGTCCAAGTTCATTTCTGTAAACCAAAGAATGCTTTATGCTCACAAATAAAAACCACCCCCAAAAAATCTCAAACAAACAAAAAAATACAGTTTGAAATATATATATTTAAGGCTTTATTGAGAATACTGAAGTTTCTAAGCACTGAACTCTCCTGTTTAGCTTCACAGAGATTCAAGCCACACTGCCGTCTGCTTTAGCTCGCTTCTTATTTGCTCAGTCTAACCTTGAGTGTTGTTTTCAGAGATCCAGATCCAATTTAATTCATATTCACTGTCTATCCAAGGTCTAACCTTGGTGCTTTCTGCCTCTCACTTGCTTTCATTGGGCCGCTCTAATCCCATTTTTTAATCCCGCCACTGGCTTTGTTTCACCTACTGCTGTAAATCCAAGCTTCTTGCTCCCTGCTCACATCTCCCCAACAAACCATCCTCCCCCTTTACTCCCTGTGCTCCCTTCAAGACTCCCAACCAGCTTCCATCTTTTGCTCACTCTTGGGAAAGTCTCACCTTCCACCCATGCATAAAAGCCCTCTATTTCTCACGTGCCACACTTCTATTCCCATCTTTGCTGAGATGTTGTTCCAGCAAGACCTTTCAAACAGCTTCACCAACAAATTGTAACAAAAAGCTGTGTACCCCTTTAAGATCAAGCTTTGGTGATCTGATTCATCCCAGACTTTGCTTGCTTGGATGTAATATCCACTGGCCTGCTCAGCTCACAAGAGCACTGAAGCGGGGACTGTGATTTCCTGTTCTGTGAGGCACAGACCACACTGTCAGGGCCTAATAAACACTGGGTGATGTTTCATTTCCCTATAATTAGTTGCATCATTTGACTCATATTACAGAAAGGGAGGCACAAAAGCAATGGACAGGATTCTTGCTATCTGCAAAAACAGATCAAATTCAAAAGCAGCATCCAAGGAATGTTTAAAGAACAATAAATCTTCAAAGACATTATCATAAGCTATAGTAATCCTACTGTGGGGATTAAGTGCCCTATTCAGTCAGAGAAGGGAAATTTAGAAAAGAATTTTCTGTCCAAAATGATCTTTACATTATAAACACACTTGGTGGGCATAGTGGGGAGGTAGGAGAGGGGAACAGAAAGAACAACAACAAAAAAATTTCCTCTTACTGTGCAACATGTTGTACTTGGTTTTGCACTTCAAGCTCTCAGAGTCTTTTCCCAGTGCATGATTGTTGGTTTCACTTATTGCAAGAAGGGTTAGGAACTCCAGAGGCAGAATTACATGCAGGAAAAGTAACCCAAGCAAAAAAACATAAACTGGAGATGCTTTCATGGTACCAGGATAGCCAAAAGAGACATAAAATATTATATAGCCAGGAACTTATTTTTTGCCTGTCACACTACAAAGTAGATCTTATTCTATTTTTGTCCTCAAAACCTACAGCCACGTGGTCATACCAGTGGGCGGCTTTGATCACACACCACCACACCCATCAGCTTTACCAGGGATGCTGCAATCCTCGGCCCCTCTAGTCAATCAGCAGCTGATCTTTGCAAGCCTCCACACTGATTTGACAGTGGGAAAGGATGTTTCCTGCAGGTCACCAACACACACATTGAGCCTTCGTTAAATGCTCCTCTAGTTGGGGGCCAGTAGGTTATGGTAGGGTGGGACTTACCCCCATCTTATGCCTAGATATGCAACGGCTGAAAAAAAGGATGATGGGAGGAACTGGCAGCAGGAACAGCAGCAGTTGTCATGAGGAGGGTTCAGCACAATTAACTGCACTGATATTAGCTAGATGTGTGTCACTCGAAGGGAGATTGCATAGCTTCAATCCTGATGATGATGTCCATAGGAGATTTGTTTCAAGAGTAAGGAACATGAAAAAGAGCAGAGCAGAGCCTCAGCAGAGGAAGGATGAACATCTGGTCCAAGGCAGATGACACTTCTGGAAATGATGGGCATGCAAATCACCCGTCTGTACAAGCTCAGAACAAAAAGCGCACACAGCAGATGATATCTAGGCTCACGCTGCCATTTAAATGGGATCTGCTAAAAAACAAGCATGCCATTTTCATCTGCAGCAGATTTGTTTTATGACATGCTGGGCCTGACTGGGCTTCTCTGTTAAAGAAATGAAGAATTCCTGAAGCCAAGGACGTTAGAAGGTGGGACACGGTGCCTGCCAAGCCCCTCTTCCCCCCTAGGATGTGGAGGCTCCCAGCTCATCCTAGATCAGTCACAACGCTTTGGGCAATCTGCCACATTGGCTCCACTCAGAAGCCAGCCAAACATTGTTAGGAAAGCTACAAATTCATCCACTCAAAGAACTGAAAAATACACATAGTGTAATCAATTCTCTGCATCTGTTGGGGCTTTGGTTTGTGTCCATGTTTCAGAGTCATTTTATGAAGTGAAACCAGATTTAATCTCAGAGCATCCAATAAAGTATGTAGGCATGCTGGGATAGATAGCAAGGAAATCTGCGCTATGATATCAGTCACAAGCAGGTGAGCCATCACATGAGGTCTCTCTTATATTCAAATAGTGTGGAGGCTACAGATTTCACAGCACCTGTAAAATTAAAAGTGCTGGATTGGAAGATACTGATCTGGTTCAGCTCAGCACAGAGAAGATGGAGATTAGGCTGACAGGGGGAAGGGAATAAGACTTACTTTGAAAGGGAGGCAATAATAGCTTCATAATGAGGACAAATGATGTAGAACAGTGATTCCCAAACTCCTTGAGAAGATGTGACAAACGCATCTCGCCCTGGGATCAAGCTGCAGCTTCATTCAAATTTCCCATTATTGTCATTAAGACATAACAGGTGAGGATTAAAGCACAGTTCAATGACATTTCCAAAGGCAAAACAACACGATTTCACTAACTAATGTTTTCCAATACTTTAAAATGTAATGAGAAAGATGGGCAAACTATTGAGAACCACCCCTGAAGGGAAACTTTAGGGATTTGGGAAAGCCTCTTGCTCTCCCATTGCCCTGCTGAACTCCTTTGGCCCCTCAGTCCTCGCTCCAAACCTCATGCCTTTAGGATACATGCTCCCTGCTCAGCTACTCGACCCAGCACCTTGCAGGTCACATACAAACCTCTGCAAGCAGAGGACGAAGCCTCTTTCCCAGCAGACTCACATCTCCTTACTGACCAAAGCATACAACCAAGAGTATAACCTTCAGCTGAAATCCCTCCTGCAGCCAGGCCTTCCCAAAAGCTCTTCCATGTGAGTTTTATCTGGTTTAAGAAAGAGCTAAGCCCACGCTGCAATTTTCAATATGGGTAGAGAAGACTGTCATAAAAGTGTTCATCAGCTATCATTCACAAAGATTTTAGAAACTCATCTTTGAGATTACCACTTTTCTGTCAGATTTGGTTAGCTGATAGCAATCAGTGGCTCCAGAAGTTATGATGACACACTACAGAGGGGAGGCATAAAAACAAATCACAGGAACAAAGTCTTAAGGACTCCAAGTTGAGTACTTCGGTTGAGGACTTGACAGGTCCTGCCCACACAAGTACCATTTGTGTAACTGCTATCCAGTGGAGCAAGCACTGTATGTCTCAGCTGGCAGTTGAAAGTAGGGATGTAAGTCGCAGAAGAGTTGTTTCTGAGCCAGCCATCACATAAAAGTAACTCTTTGCGGAGTTTTTTTACCACGCTTTGTTAAAGTTGAATTGTTGCTTGAAGGTACAAAGCAAAAAACCAACAAAATCAAAACAGACTTTCAGAAGGGCAAGGAAATATGCCAAGAAATACACTACACAGGGCTTCACCTTGTCAAGACTTTGGTATACACAGACTTGAAGAAGAAAAAAAAAAAA
>WHYT01017731.1:101864-122776 GCA_009806455.1 Tetrax tetrax | reverse complement strand
AAAAAAAAAAAAAAAAAAAAAAAAAAAAAAAAAAAAAAAAAAAATCACCTTTTGCCACTAGCTTCAAGAAATTTCACAATCCTCTGGAAACATACAATGAAGTAGCTTGTAATGTCAAAGCTGATAAGCAGCTCCTGGATGGACGACAAAGCAGCTCTCTGTTTTGCACTGCAATATTTTGTCATGAAAACAATCAACAACATTAATGGCACATAAACTCATTAATGAAGGGAAAGACATTTCTGCTTACATTCTTTGCACTGGCAGCTGGCCTCACATAGATTGCATATTTCAAGTCTAGCTCCAGAGGAAGGAATCGGGAGGAACGCTTTTCCTTTGATGTCAATAAGTATAGTTTGATTTAACCTTGGGGGAGGGAGGGGAACAAAACAAAAGAGAAAACAAGCAAACAAAAAAACCACCTCAACAAAACAGATTACCTAACTAGCCCAACTGTAAGAACACACAGAAACAACACTGTCATTTGGACTCAACTTTTTCATATTTTCAAAAAATAGAATTGACTTTCTAACTGTCGTTCTGCCTCTGCCAAAGGTCTTCCAACTAGACTCAAAATACTGAAGCTTGGAGAGAAAAAAAAAAAAAAAAAAAAAAAAAAAAAAAAAAAGTACCACTTCTGCTTCCCAACATGAAATATTTAGTGTAAAATCCCATGAGCTGCAGTATAATGACATCACACTAATGGAAGAAGAGGAGAAAACCTTCTAACAATTAAAAAGAGCCTTGCTGAGAAAACACGCAGGAAATTGTCAAGCTGTCATTTATACATCAACCACAGCACATCGGACAGTACTGCAGGCTACTGTAAACCCATTCATCTTTTTAATGGCCTGCATCAGGAAACAATAAAGGACTATAAACTGAAGGAGGTATTTCTGGGTTTGTTTTTAAGCAGAAGGGTAACATCAGTTAAAAGGCACTGTGGTACCACCCATCGCTGCCTTCAGAGCCTGTTCCAAGCCTACAGTCCCTTCTCCAGCACCTGCGCGATCTTGGAGCAGCTCCGAAAATATCAGCAGAGTTAACCCATTGCAAAAGAGAAAGAAGTTTGGCTTAATGCACATTTAGTTTCCTGATAAAAACAAAATTTGCGTAAACCAACAAGCAAAATTTTTTCCACCTCCTGCATCTCCAGTAAAATTGCCAGCGAAAGGGCTGGTTCCAGCACCATGGCTGCTGACACGGTAATGCGCGCAGCAGGAGGAACACAGCTTGAGTTTTAGATGCCAGGCTGAGCATTCAGCACTGGCAGGTACAGAAACCTTGTTTTGACTTTAAACCTGAGCAAATCTGATTGGGGAGTTCACTGATGGAGAATAAATATGGAAGAAACTGATTTCAAATTGTGTCTTTTGAAAGGATGAGTTGACAGGACAAAAATAGCAAATGCAATTGGTACCCAACTGCCATTGTTACATTTGTTTAAGCAGAGATTGCCGCAATGTTCACAAGCCGCATAAAAGACGGCAATATGCAATCAAGTCACAGGTCTGAAAACACACCAAGAAACACCCAGTAACTTTCGCAAATGATAAGAGCTGGGCAGATAAAAGAAGTAATTACATCTTCTTTGAAACTCTATTTAGCTATTTTTAGTGCTCTAATCAAGGGCCCAATTCTTCCACCTTTCTTCACACACCAAATAATTCTTTACTCTTTAATTATTTTCACTAGTATGGCTAAGGGCAAATTAAGTTACTATGAAGGGAGAGTGAAGGGAATCAGAACCTGGACCAAAACATTTTTGATCAGAACAGAGACTCTGACCGAACAGCATCATCATTTGCTAAAAAAAGCATCCCTTTATCTCTTGGCACGATGGACCCAGCCCAGAGCTGGAAGCTAAGGTTCACTCACTGTGATATTTCGCCAGTGGCCTCTCTAGGGCTGTGCTAATCAGACCAACTGAGCCGGATCACAGTCTGACGCAGAGAAATACAGATGGCTATTAAGTACTGGACTGTGACCAACTCAGTCACAAATGCTATCAGGCTATCAGAAACCAGCCATTTCCAGGCAAATCCCAAAAGACGGGGGTAAAAGGGAAAATATTTCTTAAACAATAGGTTTTTAGTATGAGCCTCCACATCAAAGCCTGCCAAGAATGCCAGGCTTGGGAGCAGCTTTGTACATTGTTCATACGGTGCTCTGCACTGGTTCAATGGTCTGAACTGGTCTGGGTAGAAAGATCCAGAGCCAGAGCAAAAATCCCTTTGATTGCGGTGTTCAGTGTTGTGTCTACACCAGCACGACGTCCAGCCCTGGAAAGAACGGTGTAGGAGCAATACCCATACAACTGTACCTAAGGAGCATGCAAGTCAGAGCTATTCGAGTGTCCTTGGCTTTGGAGACTTGTAAAAGTCTCTTGGAGACAGTCAGCACAGCATTTCGACGTGGTCATAGATGCTTTAAGCAAGTACCAGCATTTGTCAGTTTTTCTGTTTCACCAAAACTTGCCAAGTTTGGGTTATATTTCAGCTTCAGCACTTCATTCCTGTTCCTCACTCTTCACATTCACATACCCTCACTCAGCACAGTGCTCTCAGCCTTTTTCCCAGTCAAGTAGGAAGCACCCATTACCTCTTTCTGTCTCCTCTCTAGCCTGCACCAAGATTGCTCTGTGCTGCACATTCAGGGGAAAAAAAAAAAAAAAAAAAAAAAAAAAAAAAAAAAAAAAAAAAAAAAAAAAAAAAAAAAAAAAAAAAAAAAAAAAAAACAATACAGAAAGGAACCTAAAGAGGATTAGTGTCCCACTTATATTTGTTAATGCATATTTCTGTTAAAGAAGCCAAGTTTCTCTCTTTCTTGTCAAGCTTTTTCCTGGAAGAGAAGACATGAAAATTAAAAAAAAAAAAAGCCCAAGCATCCTTGAGTACGTGACTGTTGTAAAACAATCTGCAATGGCAAAATAAAAAGAAAAAACAACTGGCTGTAAATAAATGAGTTTCTGAACATGACAGAGCATTGAACGCAGTGTCTACTCTCCCAAGAAGCATTCGGAGCCTAAGGATAGCTGGGAAAGCTGTGTCCTTAGGCACTGTGGCTCTGTGCCGACAGCAACCCTTCTCTCCCGAGGGGGCCACTCAAAGGACTGCAGGGAGGAGAGAGGAGCAGCGAGGGAAAGACCCTTTGCCCATTGTCAGATTTGCTGTAATTAAGCAGGAGAATCTTTACCAAAGTTGAGAATAACTCCCAGGGAGGTCCTTACCCCCTGTTTTTCAACTTTCGTTTAACAATGAAGTGTCTGGAATTCCCTCCCTCACTGCAGCCTGATCCATCTCCTTTTTTTCCTGGTCCTGTCCTCTGACAGTCACTGAAAGATTTCCCATCTCTCCAACCTGAGTTAGGATATGGGCTGTGCTTACCCAAAATGTACCTTTTGTGCATGATTTCAGGCCTAGACTTTTGACTTTGGTGAAGTAGTACTCCTAGAACCAGTGAGTCCAGTCCAGGTAAGTCAAATACAAAAGCGCTTCAACAGGATAGTGAAGTCCACATAAAAGAATATAAAATATAGGTATTCCTACAGTTCATGGCTACTTTTCACAATTGAAAAGGAGAGAGGCACCTTGATCTTAGTGCCAGCATCAGGACAGAAAAGTGGCATCACATTAAGGCTCCTGTGGAGCAACCCAGAGCATCCTTACACAAGGGAAGGTGAGCCAGATATGATGCCATATAGCGTGGTTCTGCAGCTGGCAGGCTGCCGCAAGTGAGGTAATCAGGAAGGATTCTGAATAGCTCTTACATCATACACAACACCAGTGAAGTGAAGTTGCTTTGTTCTGGGGAGCATTTCCTGATGCAGCCTAAGACATCAGCCACGAAAATGCGACACAAGGTACGGTGACGCGAATTAACCACAGCAACAGCCCTGGTGTACACTGACCTCAGTCAATTGAATAAGTGGCATATTATTCCAGGCCTCATTTCCAGAAGCAGCCATCTGACAGCTGTTACCTTGCAAATTGCTCTGCAGAAACAGGTGCAAAATGAGCAGAAAGAGCTCCAGTTTTCTTCCTTACTGAACCAAGGCACCCGGAGAAGACGTTACTAAGAACTCTGCCTTCAGAGAACTGGAAGGCCATGAATACCCTCTCCAAAAAGGGATGCTACCAGCAGCCATCACATGTGGTGAGCACAGCATATTACTTGAAAAATAAAATATTTTTATTGACTTCAGAAAAGCACTGTCAATCCAGAGAAAAGAAAAAGCCAGATCCTCCATCTAAAGGAATGAAACATAAAACACTCAATTCAGAACATAATCACTAAACAAGTGAATATTTCCAAACTGGCCTTTTGAAATTATGCACAGCAAGGGCAGATACATCTAGATCCTCACAAGCAAAGAGTAGCTCACCCACTCATCGTTTTGGAATTCTAAGAGGATCAAAAGGAACATTTTAATGCTCCAAATCCCCCACAAAAATCTCTCTCAAACACGTTTCAAGCAGGCTAGGTGGAAGAGAAAGAAAATTGTGATCAGACACATCATGATTCGGGGAGATCTGAGTGCAGAAACTTGTAAGCATTTCCACTGAATACAAAGGAGCAATTAAATGCTTCCTATAGAAAGGAAAGGTTGTCCCTTGGATGCTTCTGTCAATCTGCATTTAACAGTCACGGCAGCCTTCTCAGTTCAAGCACATGAGAGGTTCCCGTTCTTCACTGAAGTGACCTTAGCTGTCAGGCCAGCCTGTCCTGTTCAATATCTGTAGCTCTGCTCGGTACGTTGTGCGAACACGTGTGGGGATGAGATGCAAAGAAGAGAAGCACAGTGAACAGGCAAACCATTGGCCTCAATTAAAAAATTAAAGAGGTATCTCAAGACTGTCAGCCTGAAGATGGAGCATCTACATTTAATTAAAGGGACAAGTTTAACAGAAAATGCCACTCTAGCTACTGTCAGAATGCATGATTAATTTGCAATGAAATACCCAACACTGTCTAACAGAAGCAGACGGCTGGGGGACACATATTTACACAATCGCTTGTTACTTCTTCAAGATATTACCAATGACCCTGGGCTTAGTGTCAGTGCATTAAAATGAAATTCTCACATCTGGTCTTTTGAAGTCTCAGACTTGCCTAAGGCTTTTTGAAATAGTCCCGTGCAACAGCATGCTAAAGCCTGGGAACGAGAAAGCAAGTCACCCCGTGGAGGCTGCTGCCTTGCCACCACTGATGGGGATCACTCACCTTCTCTTTTAGTCTCAGTTCATCGGTCCATCTCCTGTGGTGACATGAGGGCACAGCTCTTCCTTAAGCTCATCACTTTCCAAGTGCCAGTCCTTTCCAAGCAATTCCTTAACAACTAGTTTCCCTGCCACGACAGCGGGTGCTGCACCCGCTGCTAATCAACTGCTGTTTCAATTAGCAGTTAGGGTAGGGTTTTCTTCCACATGATCGATATACTCTGCTATTGAGATGTTAAAGAGCACAATTATTTCTCCTCCATCACAGAGACTGTTTTATAAACCATTTAGGTCAGATAAAATGCAGAACCATACCTTAAAGTTTAACTTTTCCTGCCCATCTGATCATGTCTGAAATAACAATTGCGAGGTCCTCGTTGGCTTTCAGCTAACTAGAGGAGTTGGTTTTACTTCCAGCCCCTGAGACTGCAGATGAGGCTTCCAGGGTCACAGGGTTTTCTCCCTCACCGTCTTTCCCCAGGAAGGGAAGAGTGCCTTTTGCTGGCCTGGGTTGCCTGAGCCCCCCACCTGTGGATGCAGCTGTTGCTTTGTTTCACATGAGTTAGCTGGAACAGTTTTAAGCATTAAAATAACAAGGCTCTAAGGACACATCTGTGGAACTTCTGCTGAGTTGCTTCCCTGGGTCAATGCTCTGACATACAGTAATAGATACAAAAATCTCCACTCAGGGTTCACACCATTTCACACAACAGGTAGTTTTAGAAAGATAATAACCATCTCTCTTCATACTAGCAACCAAACACATGGGACCCATACTGAATGTGCCAAACCCCTCCAGAAAATAGATTAGTATTTCCCAAAGCACATCACAGTAGAACTGGCATTGAACAGGGCATTATTTCATGCAGCTGACCTCTGAATTTTAGTTCTTAATATTATTCCCGAGAAAGCCCAGAAAAAAAAGGCAGGAAACATCACCTTTACCTTCACCTCCACTTCACCTCAACCATTTCCTTCTACCCCTATCCATGGCCATGCTCCTAGCGCAAGACTTCTCTTCAGGTTAGTCTTTTGACTTCAGAGACATGGCGGAGATTATTAAGACTTCACTGAGATAACATCAACTATTTCATAGATACAGACACTTCAATAGGCACAGGCTAATGGCAAGCAGTAATGCAAAGGTACATCAGATATATCACTGTTTGGACTTATATCTAGCCACACTTTTGATTGTCTTAGAATTCCCCTTAACTGTTGATGGAGGGATTTCTTATAACAACATCAAGTATTGTAAATAGCACTTTTATTTAAAGTAGCCAACAGCTACCGTACTGATCAACTACCATCAGCAAGAACCAAAATTAGCACTAACCTAGAACACTACTACTTATGCTTTCATAGGTAAACAGAAGAGTTAGATAGCACTGTGGAAAAGTCTACAGCTGGATATAGGTATAGCTATTTCTGATTTGTATAGTCATATGGCTGAACTAATCTTCTCTGCCCCTGAAGCCCCAAAATAGGTCTGAGGACACAGGACTTGGGCAATATAACTGCCTGTCACTTGATATTATTGTCTCCAGATCTCAGCTGCAGCATGTGTTGCCTTCTTAGACTTTCATTCCCAGAAGTGTTAACTATTGAAGGAATGGCACAGAGCAGCCCTTCAAACAGGCACAGCACAAAAAGCCTGTATCATCAGCATTTCACTTCCCCACTTGGATGCTTAATTGAATTCATAGTTATTATGTTTGATATTATAACTTTCTAAAGAACAATCCTTCAGTTGTCTGTTTCCCTCCTCACACAACATACCTTCCATTATTTCCTGTGATAGTCACAATTAATAGTTCTTATGCTCATGACATTAACTTCTCTGTACACGTGGCTCTTTGTGATCCCGCTTTCTCTAGATCCTTCTGACTGGAAGGATGAGACACAAAATACCTCCGTGCACACAGAGCTTCAGAACTGAGGGCATCATCCAGATGCTAGAGACCCTTTAGCAGGGCCTGCTGCAACAGAACAAGAGGTAATTGTTTTAAAAAAAGAAATATGTACAGTCAGACTAGATAGAAGGAAGAAATTTTTTACAAAGAGGGTGGTACAACACTGGAACAGGTTGCCCAGAGAGGTGGTAGATGCCCTATCTCTGGACACATTTCAAGGCCAGGTTGGACAGGGCTCAGAGCAACCTGATCTGATTGGAGATGTCCCTGCTCCTTGCAGGAGGGGTTGGACTAGAAGGCCTTTAAAGGTCCTTTCCAACCCAAACTATTATATGATTCTATGAAAAGCACTGAAATGAAATAAAGATACAGTGAAAATACGTATTCAAGAGGGCCTCCCATTACCCCAAGAGAGAGTTGGTATATTTTACGTGTTAGTATTACATAAGGATGAAATGGACTAATTATGGGGCTTTGTCCCCTTCTCTAACTGCTAGACTACATCATTGCTTCCTTTTGCTCCCAAAGAGAGATGGATTTTTTTGCAGGCTTTCTGCAGTTCTAGCATTTTCAGTAATTAAACTTATCTCTGAGGCAATCACATTTCGGATTACTAGGTTTCCTATCTCCAGGCTAATAGGGTCAAAATGCTTAGCTGCCCTCCTGCCTGCCAGTTCATAGCATTTTGCTAATGGATCATTTCCTTCCAAGAGGATAACACATTGGCTATTAGGTGTTCTCTTGTTGCACCGCAATTGTAGATGGTCAGGCAGTAATAATAAGCATTCTTGTTACACAGGAGACTTTATTGCCAGATTAAGTAGAGTAACAAAGCAATAAGAATAACTTTTTGCTCACAAGTTTGCTGGCAAGGATTTCAGTCGAAGACAAGGGGGACTTCTGCAACTTGCTCACTGGTTCTCCAGTTTCTACCTTGCTTATGCTCAGTGTCTCATTTTCCCTGCATTTGTACTCCCAAACTGCACTGCTGCTTAGTTGACTATACTTAAATGTTCATGTGTTGGAAAAGTTCAAGTCCAACAGGTTTCTGTCTACTTCAACTCCTTTCCTGAGAAGCTCTGCACCTGCAGTGCCCTATGTCTTGTTTTTCCTCAACATTATCCCTGCCTTGCTTGCCTACCGAAACCGTCTGCAGCAGGCAAAGGTCTGACCAAATTGGCATCTCTGTCTGTTAAAAATTGGAGGGAGTAAGAAAAACAAAATGCAGTATGCAAGCTATTCATTTATACAAAATGGAGTCTCCATGCAAAACAGCACCACTTAGGCTATGTTCAGACCCACAGAAATTGCTATTCCCTTCCACTCTCATCATTCCAAAGCAAGTTTTATGCCTCTGTGGCAAACTAGAACTGCAGTCATATCTAATGCATCCTAGTCTTAATGCAAAATGAGGTGACAATGGCTTACCTAGTAGGAGCATTTAATATTACTCATTAGACTCTACCAAGTAAAGGACTTAAAATGATATTTCCTCACCCCTCCCCCCCCACCCCCAGTACTTCAAGACCATTACGTTGCACAGAAAGTAATAATCACTTGTCAGGCTCTCCACTTCGCACATAGAGCCTTATTTCCATAGAGGTGAAGATTTAATAGTTCACTTAAATGCTCTTATTTTAAAGAATTTGGTGTAATCAGTGTGAACCTCACATTTTTGCCTTTTTTTTAAAAAGGACTTAAGACAACCAATCTGGCAGGGTTTCCATTCTCAAGAGCTCCAGACAAGATGAATTAAAGTTAATTGGGGGTAAAATGAAGCACTTTAAAGTGTGTCTCTCGAGCTCACAAAACTGGAATAAGCACAGAGAAGATCTATTCAATTATCCGTGGTTGTGAGATTTGTTTTGTGGAAACCGAAATACTCAATCCACTTGTTCCTCTGACCATCTCCGCCTGTCATCCCACCAGACCTCACAGGCTAAGCCATCTGGCTGGATCAGTGCTACAACTGGAGACTGTCAACAAAACTCAAACTTGGGCTCCATAAAAAGTGATGCTGCTGGTTCTCAGAGAGAAAGAGTTTCTCCCCAAAACTAAAGGGAAGGATACTTCGCCAGTATTACTTTACAACCCACCCCACTGCTCAGATAGGAAGTGAAAGGGAAGAGAAGAAAGAACAGGATTTTAGAGAAGACTCAAGACTGAAGCCTCAATCAGGTATTTCTAGGATGGTTTTTGCAAGAGGAAGAATCTAACTCCAGAGAGTAACTGTTATCCAAGCAATTCTGTTTTTCTTTGCTAAGCTCTACCAAATTCCAACAAATTTCCCACTAATCCTAAACAGTTTGGTTGAAAAGCTAACCTGTACATTTCATCTCAGAGATGGCTGCCTTTGTGTCATTTGGAACAACTGCCCCATAGATAGCTGTACCTCAGCATCACATACAGAGATTCAACTTGCATACACATGCCTAGCATAGGTCTAAGCCTGCTGTGTGGGTGTACCTAGAGCTCTGCGTAGCCCACCCAGCCCCAGCTGCACGGGGCGAAGGGCAGCAGCCTGCGCTGGGTTCATGGATTAGCTCAAGTGCAGTGTAAAGTGGAAGCTTGACAAATTATTATTTTTTTTATGCCACCTAATGGCACTGTAATACAAATGAAACACACCGCAGACTGGTCCAGACATGCCTTTGACTGCAGAATAGATTTATCATACTGTGTACAATCTACGATTTGCTCTGGGATCTCTCCAAGTGAAAGACAAGTCATTAACATCCTCTAAACATCCTCAAGGAGTGGTAAGACAAAGAATAATCATGCACAGACTTAGTTTTGAATAGGATCTTGATTTAAGCATCTTGTTTCCTATCTCCCATCTCATAGCTTTCAGCAGGTGAGCTATTTTGCTTTCTTAGAGAAATCTGCACTCATGGCTGAACTGACTAGCAAATTTTAAGGGTTGGTTTTTTTTTTTTTTTTTTTTTTTTTTTTTTTTTTTTTTTTTTTTTGAGTGGGTGGCTAATGAAAACAACATGGCAAGGTACCCAGGGACGGAGGAGTTGTTTTCTTGTCCAAGGTGGGTACACTGGGCTCGCTCTGCCTCCTGGACAAGGCTGCTCTGTAGCTCACTCACTGAACTCCCACTCACACTATAGAGGCATCAGGTGCAGGGATGCCTGGAATATGAAATTAGATCTGCTGCAGAGAGAGAGGGAGAGCTGTGCCCTGCCTTTTCCACACCTTTTGATTCACTCGGAGCTACAGGCATTGCCTGCTTCTTTGCAGCTGCCTCCCACAGAAGGCCAGGCCATGCCCTAAACTTCAAGTCTGAATCTGCAGAGTTATGAAGAGTCTGGATGTCAAGTGGCCCCTTCAGGTCTCGCATTCATCTAAGGTTGGCAAGTCCAGCACAAAGAGTGTTTGCAGTCCAATTACAGGCACAACTAAAGAGCAGCCAGTGGCAAACAGGCCATGCAGCAAGGAGCCCTTTCTCTTTGAAGCACTTATATTCTTGAGATAGCTTGTACGAGGGTATTTTAGCCAATTATACTAAGGGTAGATGAGGACTGGCTCTGCTTGAGTTTTAAATATGGTGGTCACCATCTACAAGGATGCAAAGGCACTGTCCTTTATTACTATCCATGATAATTTCTCAGGGCAAATTCTTTGGTATCCTGCAATTCTAAATTGCAAGCCCACGTGTGAAAGTGAATTATGCTCTGGTTGAAGAAAAACAGTTTGCAAAAACATATTAAGATGACCCCAAGCTCATGAAGTATTGATGGAAGGTCTTAATTTAAGTCCTTCTTTTTGCTCAAAAAATACTAAATATTCTTTTTTTCCCCCTGCTTCCTTTATGTTCCTTCCTTTTGATGAGTAATAAATAAAAAGGCAGTTGAAAACAGAATGCAAGTGCAAAGCCCCAGATCTGAAAGGGACAAAGGCTCCATCTGTCACAGAGAAATCCAAAAATCCAAGTACCAGCACAGAGCCCACCTGCCAAAACGGTTTTATGTTTATGTTAAGTGTGGCTTTAAGGAACAGAAATGTTCTGGCAGATAAAGGCAGCCAGAAGAATGACTAACCGAGATGCACAGACAATAATTCCCTCCTTTGATTTCCTCTGCTGTCACCACTATCAGTTAGACATCTGAATGAAAATCAGCTTAGAAACTTTGATCCCTTTAAAAACAGAAAAACAAACTCTGTAATCCAGAAATCCTTAGAGGAACACAGAACTTCAGCATCCTCCTACGCGGCACCTTTGGTGCAATGCTGCAACCATGGGGAGAAATGTGCTGAGCCCCCATGTCTCTCTCTCCCAGCACTGTGCCTCACACTGAGCAGCCCCGGGGCCAGCACAGGCAAGTGGTGAAACACAGGTGTCTTCTGCTCCATTATTGGTCCTGTGCAAGACAGAGGACTTCGCTGTTCAGCCCTGCTCAGAGGGCATAGCAATCCTCACTGATTGCTTGCTGCTTCATGTATTTAAAATAAGGGGAATTTAGGATTGATGTTTCTCTGTCAGAAAACAGAGAGGATTGAGTGGCCAGCTCTACCAAACAAGAGGTCCTCTAAATAGTTCAGGTTCTTCTACACAGGTTTGTTTTTCTCCTTACTGTGTTTGGCTTTGAGTACACACAGACTCTGAAATATCCATCTGCTTCCCCAGAGCTCAGCCCTTCACCTCGAACACAGGAGATGCTACTATGCCTTTACCTTATGTTGAATTAGAATAATTTTTTTGTTTGTTTGTTTGGCTAAAGGCCAGAACCTAAGTGCTGGAGAATGAAAATGCAATGAGCAATGCACAAGAGCAGAAGACACAGAGATGAGAAACGGGCAGCTCTGCAGTAACGTAATCATGTGTCCTGAGTGAGTGCCTTAAAGGCCTTTCTTAAAGATCTCACCCCTAACCCTGCTTGGATACTGACACCACAGAACTAACACTAATGGTACGCACCGGATGCAAGAAGCTCCAAATTGCAGAAATACCATCTACTTCAGCACAAAAGATCAAAATCTGCTATGAATCCAGAGCGCAACCTGCTCCCTCGATTACACAGGCACATGGATGCGATTGAGTCAGAGACTCACCAAGGTATCCCCGTGTCACCTGGCTGTGTGCTGGGTCCTGCCCTTCTCCAGCTGGGAGCCTCGGCAGGCTCCCGTCGGAACTGGGGCAGGAGTGCGAGCAGAGCTCCCAATGTGACAGACACACAGGAGCAATTGCAAGCTATCTCCTCCATGTTGGTTCAAAATAATTTGTTTTACAGGCATTAGCCCTGACTTTCTCTCCTGCCAGGGCACACAATCAGCATCTGTGTCAGCTTTTTACTTTTACTCTTCCCAGTGACCTTCTGGGCTGCATGCCTGCTTGCTCCAGTAACTCATCATTACGGAACATGTGAAATATCTGAACTGTCCATAAAACACCTACCATATCCATGGACACTGCAGGCAATGCTTTCCTTCTAGAGTCTCCCTGTGCCCTTCACGTAGAGGGAGGCAAAAGCAGCCAGGTGTTAAACCTTGGTTTTTTCTCCCCTTTCCCAACACAACTGTCCCCACAGATGGCTTTTTTTTTTTTTTTCCCCCAGCAGAACCAAAAGAAATGCCATTGCCTTTCTATAGGCCTTGTGAAAAGCTCCGCCGCTGCAAGCCAGCCCTGTTCTCTGCTGCACGAGGTGCTTCTCCCACCCCATAGCAGGACAGCTTTCAGGTATAACACGCACCCCAGATGATGCCCTTCGGCAGGGTTACTGGGAACAGCCCCCTCCTCCAGTTCCCGTACCCTGCAAAAGAAGCACTGGCCCCAGTGTGCCAGAGATTAACAAGCAGATCTGAAAAACAACAGGCTTTAACACCCCTGCACCCTGACCATTAACTATAATTGTATTCTACATCAATCACATGAGTTTTCCCCTTAAAGGTTATTAAGTATAATTTCTACTATGCAAATAGTTCCAGCTTCATTAATGGATTTTTGGTTTCTACTAGAAGTTATTCTTTGATGAATGTCTCCAGATGTCAGTATCTGAAAAAAATGTATTGGGGGGAAGAAAATTCTCTCCAATGCAATGTAAAAAGGTCCGTTGGAGAGAGGGGGATGGGAAAGATAGAAATATAATTAAAACAATTAAAATTCCTATCTCATGACCATTTACAGATGCTCCAAAGTGGCTCTAAATTAACGGGAAATGTCACAGAACATGGATGCTTCTGCCAAAAAGCAGCATTAAAAATGACAAATTCCAAACAGCCTGAAGACTCTCATTAAATCCAAGAAGCAGGGTTTTAACAGCTCAACCAAGGCAAGCAGAGTGGGTAGACCAAAAAATGAGAATCAGGTCCAACAGTCAGCTGAGAAATGAAGGAGAGGTGACCAGGGAAAAGCTATCCAGTAGAATAACCAGCCAACATGAGACCTGTGGATTTCCAGATTTATTCCCACTGGATCAGGCATCTTTTCTATCATGTTATCTTTAATGGATTCAGATTGCCTGTTACTATGACCTCAGCTATTGCCTTTTCCTAACCACAGTTTTTGCCTTTTTTTTTTTTTTTAGTTTTTTTTTTTTTTTTAAAGGCTTCATCTAATATCAAGATTTGCTGGATGAAGGTTCCCACACACATGCACACCTCAAGTCCCAAATCAAAGCAGAGAGGGCTGTGGGGGCTGCATTTCCTCTGCTTTTTTCTGTTGTTGTTTTTTTCCCCCCCCTTTATCTGCATGCTGGAAGAAATCTCTTTTAAAATATTTTCTCATTTGTATTGTGAGAAACCTCTGCTTGTGTGCTTGGGTGGGGGATCTTGTTTTATTTTTGTTTGGTTTTTTTTTTTTAAGAATGGCCATCTGCCTAAACTTCTCCTTACACTCTCTTCCACTTCGGTTTACACTGGAGAAACTCAATTATAAGAAATACAATAAATATTTATTGAACTGGTGAAAGCAATAGCATATGCTGAACACGCTCTGTTTTCCTGGATATTTTTTTTTCCCCCTGCATCAAGCCCTTGTTCTGTCAGAATTGTTTTCATGTTAGTATTAGTCAGTCACTCCCCATGTGTCAGTAAATGCAAAACATGCCTGCTGTGAGACAGAGAGCGCGGGTGCCACTTTGCAGTTCCTTGGGATGCGAGCTGGCACAAAGACAAAGCACACACAAAGGATGACAGGCACCACAGCCTGCTTTTTCCAAACAACAAACTGTGGAAATGATAATACCTTGGGAACGGGGGGAGAGGAAGCCCATAGACTTCAAGAAGCCGAAATTCAGCTGGAGAAGGTAGGGAAGGTTTCCTTGGCAGAAAGCAGACCTGCGCGGCACAGCTGCTTGAGGAAAGCAACATCTGTGTGTGGGGTCAGGTATTACAACCTGGTAGCAGAGCTTATTAAATGGCCATCTGTAGACCGTTTGCTTATTTACAGGCATCTCAATAGTACAGCTCATCATTACCTAATAAATGTTAACGAATTTGGCTGTATTGTGCTGCTGTAAAGGAGATGGAGTTTCATTTCCTTTCCAGCCTACAAAATGCATTAACTCTGGATGCCTCCACTTTTAGGGGCTAGGCACTGGTTTGACTGGAGGTCTTCCTCTCTGGCTAAGGACTAGCCCAGACCTAAGAGGGGCATTTGGCTCAGGCTATCTTCTGTGTGGTATCAGCCAAATTGCACAGGATCCAACCTCCAGAGCACATGGGCATCTCTCAGCACTGCCAAGCTGGCTGCTGGTGAGCAGAGCTACAAGCCCTCTGCAAAGCCTGAGGACCACATCCAGCCCCAGGCACAGTCAGTGCAAGCACTGGAAGAACAATCAGCTCAAAATCATCTCAGAGGAATAAAGCCAGGCATTCAATATGAGGAGCGTGGACCTGTATGATCTGATTTCACATTATACAGAAAGACCATGGTACAGTCCGGAAATTAGCTCAGCCTTTCAGCTTGCAGCATAGTGCCACAGCCAAAAGAAATTACAGGACAGGAAATTATTGTTGACTGGATCCATCATTATTCTTTTACCATCTGTTACCTTCAGGTTAGTGTTTTTCATAGCTCATTTTCAGCATTGCATCCAATTTTTACTGACCAGAAACTGAAGAAAAAAAAAAAAAGAAGTAAGCTCAGGTCTTGATCAGGAGTTCACCTTCAATTCCCAGGGAAGATTTCTGTCACGAAAAATGCTGCAGAATCATTAATGAGCAGTTGTAGTGGAGACCTCTGTTTAATCTCCCATCCATCAGATGGCACCTTTAGCATTGCAATGACCCAGGCTTCCCACAACACCTGGCACTTACATAGTGCTTCACCTTCTCTGAGCATTTAATTGGCACAATAGATTAATGTTTACAGATTAACTGACTCAAAAGGAGACCACCACATTCCAGGCTTCTGGTGTCCCCTTCTTTCAGCACATAGTTTTTAGTTGGTGGCTAGGAAGCAGTTAATTAACCTCTTAGTGTGCAGGATTTTACAGGTTGCTGTGAAGCAGTCAAGTCATAGGCAGTGGGCTAGGAATATGCGCACAGATATGCATTATTAGGACACTCAATATCTCCTAACACTCCTTTGTATCATCACTAGAAGTGAAATTGCGCCACCTTGCACTTGCCATCAGCAAAAAGTACACACCTGGGCTGGCACTGAGGTTCAGGGGGCATGTGGTACCCTGATCATAGCCTTCAGCAGGCATCTCTAGTAGGCTGAACTCTGCATGACACAGTGATCATCAAGGTCACTATAATGATAATTTGGTGGGATTTCAGAATATATATTTAACTCAACCGCTGAGCCTTCTAATGTATTTGTCAACGTTCAAGCCCCCCATCTACCCACTATGCAGCACGTATGTTCACACAGATACTGCCCTTTACATAATCAGACCCAATTCACAGGTTTACTTCATATGCAAGATTAAATATCTTCCCAATAGAAACACCTTGGCCCAAGCTAAAGTTACCATTCATTCGGTGGTGCAGGGAATTGGGAGCCACTGTGTGACTTTCATAGGCGTGCTGGAAAGGAGACTCACTCACAACAGTCTCTTCTGACTGTTAAATAAATAACCTCAGCAGTAACCGTTCTCCATTTCTACAAATAATATTGAATAAACAGTGTCTAGCTGTTTATTTAAACTTGTATGATTCAATATTTTCTTTCTACCAGATACCACGTTCCTCTGGGAGCACTGTTTCCCCTCCTTCTCATGAGCCTGGCTTAGGCCACCAAGCTCCATCATATCAGGAGACTCCTGTGCTTGAGTGCTAAGATCTTGGAGTTGGGTCCTTACTCCCTTTCATTTTTTAAACAAACTCTGCCAGTAAACAACTCTGGAAGTTTTCCAAAGCCCCAAACCACTGAAATAAATGTGACCCATGTCCCTAGGCAGCCTGGCGCTACGAGCATCACCCCCATTAAAGGCAGATTTGTAGACGTATCTGTGTGCAGGCACTCCCAGGAAGCAAAGAAAAGCTGGTTTAATGTCTGGGCTTCCCTCTTTTCAGCAAAGCACACCAGTGCCCTCACTTCAGTCAGTGAACGCTCTTCTGAAAGGATAGCCACCAGCTTAAGAGAAGGCTTAGCAAGCACAAACGCTGCCTGTAACAAAACACTTTTGGATAGAAATAATGTTCTTTGACACCTTCTTTGACTAGGATTTAGTAAGTACGAAATCAATGTTATAATCAAACATAATACTCATTTCCTAGAATAATCCTCTGACACAGCACTTGCTATTTCAGCTGATTAGAAGAATTGCTCAAACAGAAATTCCTGATCAGTAACCCAAGAGTCCAAGGCAACTTTATTTTATCCTAAGGCTGTTGCTTCCCATCATCCTAAATGTTTACAAGTGGAGAAACACTTGTAAGAATTCTTCTGTTGCCATCATCTTAAACATTATGTTCTCCCAGCGGTGGATAAATAGTGCATGATTAAGCTTTTGATGCCTAAACACCGATATGTTTGGGATTAACAGCCAGACTTGTGCTCTTAAGGTCTGGTTTTTATTTTATTTTTCTTATTTCAACAGACAGGAGCATAGAGCGAGGGAGTGCAGGAAAGACCTCAGGCAACAGCAATGGGATGCTGCCAGTCCTAGGTGAGTTCTACAGGTGGGAAACATCTATCTTCAAAAGACTCACTGTCAGACAAGATAGCTTTCAATAAAGAGATGAAACTGATGGGAAGTTTTCTCTCTGCATTTCTGCCTGCTTTTGGCAGAGTAGATCTGCGTGCGTGCAAAAGAGTTACGACTTGACAGCGAGTTATAAAGCTTTCCCTTCTTATCAAGGCAGAGCAGCTGAGACAGCCTCTTCTATAGTTAGCTTTTTAATTGAAAGATTAGAAGTTCTCTTATGCAGTTTGCATGAGACGCAGCATTTCAGAAAAGCACACAGAGTCCAGGAGTTTCAGTACTCTGACAAGCCCAGGGAGGGAACTGGCAGGGGTCACTACCATGGGGAAAGAACATGTGGGGTCTCTCACCACCAGGTCAACACACGCCAATAAAGAGTTGCATCAAGCACTTCCATTACAATGGGGCGTGCTTCGATAGCCCCCTACCACCAAGCTTGGAGTGCTACACAAATAGCTCAGTAACAGCAAGTTCTTACAGAGACATATCCTCATCTTCATTTCCCAGATGGCTCCTCGTTTCTGGAGCCAATGTGGCCGAACCAGCTTACAAGCACGTAGAGTGAGAGCACAGATGAAAGCAGCCAAGCCCTGGGCTGCAGCTTAGACCAAAGGCCAGGGCTGAATCTCTGGGGAAAATTTTTAAGGAAGCAGCCAGCTGCATCTACGGGTGAGAACTGAAGTTACTGCCTGGGGAAGGGGATTGACTTGACTCAGCAGAGAGTGGAGAGGACAAGTTGGCAGCAGCATTAAAGGGACTTAGGTCACGTGGTTTAAGCTTCTATTTAGGCCAAATTTCATTCATTTAACCTATCCTTGACTCCTGTAATCCCCCAGGGAAACAGTGAACACTCCAGCACTGCTGCCCAGTGGAAAAGGGCCAGGAGAGAGTTTTAGCATCTCCCAGTTGAACAACAGGGGCAGAGGAGCTTCATCCTCTGCTCAACTGCTCCTGGCATAGCACGGCTGCCCCACGTTCTGGCAGGGGACAGCTGGGAAACTCAGCTGGTGGAGGGATGCAGGGACACGCACTCAGCCCCACTCGGGTACAACACGACGTCTTTTTAGTCTTTGAAACATCGCAGCAAATACCCAGCCCTTCACAGGCTGATTTGCCAGGAATAATCTTCGATCACTTTTAAAATGAGGAATGCAAAAATCCAGGCCATAAAATGTGACACATCTACACTACAGAGCAGAGAACAGAGGCAACTGCCAGTACACTGGAAAACAGGAACCAGCAATAAACACCTTCACAAGGGATGGTCTCTGTCACAATAAACAGATGCACATCTCCACTTATTATTGCACTGCCATACACAGCCCAAGATGTATTTTCAGACTCAAACGGTGCATTATTAAGGAGCATAGATCAAAATAAAATGAAGATAGTGTCACTAAGGGGAGAGTGCCTTGTGTGAGCACCCTCTGCTTCATGTTTTAACTCCTGGGGGAATAACGCAAACCCAGCACACTGGGGCAGCTCAGGGATCAGCAGCCCTGCTGCACCTGGAGACACAATTACTTTCAAATAAGGCAAATTTTGTTTTCTTCAACCTGGTTGAAATGAAACTCTGTTTAAATGGGAGGATGTATGTTTTCCAGCTGATAATCCAATTCTTTTGTTTGAATCAAGCTTAAAAAAAAAAAAAAAAAAAAAAAAAAAAAAAAAAAATCAGTAAAAGAAAAGGAAATTCCCCTCCCTTTAAGCCTTGCAAAACTCATCCATCACCCATCTGTCCACCTTGCACCTCATTATTTATTATTCAAGACTCAACAAGCTAGCATGCCAGTTAAGATTTTCCCTGAAGAAAGCTGGCATCTAGACAGACAGCAACTGCTATCAAAATGTTTCTTTTTTATTTCTTTGCCCTCCCTCACTCCATCCCTTGTGGTGGGAATAAATACAAAACCTTTAAAGTAAATAAAACAGTTTTTAATGAACCAGCAAAAGCAAGAGAAAAATAAAACAAAACACAGAAGTCTGTTTTCTTTAGTCAGACTTTATCAATGCTCCATTAAATCCCCTTCCTCATGGTCCCTTTTGTCCTCCTGAGTTCTCACCCATAAGAGAAAAACACACACAGGTTTCTGGATACAAGACGCATCTGTGGTTCAAGCAGGTTCAAAGCATAACTACAGTCATGATGCATCTTTTCCAGGCCTCCCTCTAATGAGATAATTGAGTTTAGTGGATGCTGGAAAAGCAGTTACCACAACCCAGAAGCCTCGTCTCAGCTGTGAGGCTCAAGCTGAAGCAGCCAGCAGCACTGCCAGGGCCAGGTCCATCCCAGCTGTGCACTGATGCAACACTCCCATGGGCGCAGACAAAGCCCAAAAGTCAGCGTAAATGCAGCCTCCCTTCACCAGGGACTACCTGCAGGTTTCTCTAATGCTGAGAGGATATTCCCAAAAGTGATATCGCCTTATGGCTAGAGTATGCTGGCAGCCTCTAGTCAATTTACCTCTACAAATAGGCATTCCAGCAAGAATTCTCCCAGTTTGCATTACACACTGTTGCCCAGAGGCATCCGTCCCAGTCGCATCTCCAACATGCCCCGAGTCAATCACAGCTCATCCCATGGTCAGGTGTCACAGGGTGCAGGCTGCCAGCGTGGCCAACGCTTGGTTTTCGGGTCAACTGATTGCCATGCATTCAAACTGTATTCAACGGTTCAAATCCAGCCTTGGATTTGAATTCTCACCGCCCAATGCGCTAGAAGATAAACACACAGCTGCAGCTTTCACCTCCTCCTCTATTTCAAGATTTGCAGAATAATTTAACAGCGAGCACCACTCCCAGCCCTGAGGGTTACAAGCACCACAAGGCAGCCCAACACAGAGCCATGTTAAAACATATGCCTTAGAAAAGAAAATAAAGCCCCTGATATCTTTGAAAATAAGGCCTTTTCCCTCACTCTCCCAGGCAGAGAACAACCTTGTGGCAAAGGTGGAACAGGGTAAATGAAGTGCCTTCCTCTCCACGATAACACCTTCCTATTTTTGTGTCTTGCATCAAATAACATCATCCTTTTAACACTCACAGCAAGAATATTTATCAGGAAAAACACAAGCTAGAAAAGGTGAGATTTTTTTTTTTTTTTCTCTCTGTTATCTCAAAGTTTCCTGCCTGTCAGAGTTTCACACATTGGCTGATGTGTCTTACGTGGAACACACAAATATAATTTATGCAGGAAACATATCTGCAAGTGCATGTCTGGGGGGGAGGGGGGGGGTGTGTGTATCTTGTGCACACATACGGGCACCTCCGGGGGCAAATGGCTTCCACAGAGGCTGTGGGGATAGTTAGATTTGATGAATGGGGAGAAAAGCTCAGTTCACTTTCTCAGACCGGTATTTGCCTAGAGCTGGGCTCACAGTACTCAGGCAGAGAGCAGACAATTTGGGAAGGAACAACACAACTGCGTGACAGGAATTGGGCTTTGGTACATGGGCACACACAAGTGATGCATGGTGCTTGGCACCCTCAGCTACAGCTGGGAAACTTCAAGCACAACATAGTCCTGGCATCTCCAGGTCAGTCACATGTATCTCCAGTGCCAAAAGGGATACAGACCCATGGCAAAATTCTGTAAGCGCAAAATGCATTTATCATTCATTCTCCAGAAGGACTCTGTCACTAGTGTGGGTGTCACAGCATCCACAAAAAAAAAAAATAAA
>WHYT01017731.1:50724-81102 GCA_009806455.1 Tetrax tetrax | reverse complement strand
GTACAGCACACCTGTGCATATGCAGTCCCAGTGTGGAGGGAAGAAAGTTCCTGAGGGTGAGACCTTGGGTGCACAGCTGATCGCAGGGAGATGGCCGAGTATTCTCCCACACAGTGAACAGATAGCAATCAAAACTGATAGGCTCTGCAAGACCCAGCTTCATCTTGAGGAAAGTGGTGAAGGTATGGGCAATTTGCATGGAAAAGACTTCTTACTGCCCAGGTCACCCTCTCAAAGCCTGGTCTCCATGAACAGTCATGATTCAGCCTCCGGCACACACCCCGGAGAGGACAGATGATGTCCCCTAGGTTACATGTCGAGCCTCTGGTGGACCAGAGAACTGAACCCAAATCCCCAGCTGTCACCTTTACACCTAGATCAACCTTCTTCTAGCTTGCCTCCTGCAGCCTCCCACATCGACTCCTTACTGGCCTCTTCCTCTGAGACCCCAATTGCCATCAACATTTCTCATCCTCTAGGAAAGTTATAGATGACTAATGTTGAGCAGCAGCTTCTAACCCCTTCTCATGAAACTAGCTTAGTCTTTGTTGCACTGTATTTACTTCTGTTTTCCAATACTAAGGAAAAGCAAACAATGTAGAAAACCTTTAATTTCACATTTTTTTCCAGCTGGTAAAAATGATAGCTAGATATGCACACATCAGTGTAATCATCTCCTAAACAAATGGCACAATGACAAACTGAGGGGGCGGGGAGAGGGAGAGCAGAGCACAAGCTGGTGTTTTCAATTTAGAAAGTATGCATTATTTACACTGCCATTATTCCACTCAATTTGAGTTCACGCTTTAGTCCTAATTTCAGTATAATCAAAGTCAATGAATATTTAATCAGCATTGCTTCCAGAAATTGAGTAATGCCATTAACATAATGTCCCCAGGACTTCAATGCCGATTTTCCTCAAAAGCATGGGACTTCCACTCTTCCTGCCCTTCCCCCCTTTACTTTAACCAGTTGATGCTCTGATCTCCACCTTTACTGGGTTTAACAAGGTGGAACCTGTCCAAAATGCAAGGAATGGGAAAACTACTTCCCAAATGTGGAGACATCTCACCACCCGTATTGATCCAGCCCCAGGATAGTTAATAAAAATAGAGCATTTCACTTCAATACAGCTCAGTATGGAAAAGCATCGTAATAACAATAATCCATTTGCACTTCTGGGGCACCTTTCAGCAGAGGATCTCGAGTCATTCTGCAAACATTAATTAATCTCTTCCACTCCCCTGCAAGGAAGACACTTATTAATTCGATAGCTAATCTACAGATAGGAAAATCGGAGCATGACAAGGTTAAGTGCCTAGTTTACAACCACCCAGGAATCCAGCGGCATTCAGGCGGAAGTTTGGAGCTCCAACTGACTCCAAGTTTCCTTTTCTAACCGACAGACTGTGCTGCTTCACTTAAATAAGATCAAGAAAAGCAGCAGCACCTATGAATATTTATGAACAATACAAAATTACAGCATAAAAAATTGTACAGACATTTCAGAGCTGCTAAGTGATGGCTCCAGAGCTGTATCTATACATGCACAGAGCATTCTGTAGTCTGTGCACACAGGCTCCTTCCAGTGGGGCTGCATCTAATCTATCATCTTTTCTAACATGACTATCACTGTAATATCTCAGAAATGCCTTCAGCTGAAGACCTATCGCAGCCTTCCATCTATCTGGGCTAGCTTATAAAGCTTTTCTCCATGGTGCTGGGAAATCTGTGGGCCACGTGTTTTCAAACACTGGATAAATTCCCCACTTTCCCTTCCATAAAGCTATATAGAGTCTTAATACAACCTTTATCAGTAATGAACAATCTCTTGTTCTCCCATAAAATTAGAATTAATCCTTTTTTATATTAATCAGGAGGGAATGAAGTTTAATTTTGTCCACACTCACAACACATGCAATTGGGAAGTCTGAGGTTACATACAGAAAGTATTTTGGAAGTTATTTTAACCTGATTTTTAGAAGGTTTTGGTAGTTTGGGATCATCACACTTTCATAAACTCTTCCATGAAAAATTTCTTATTTCATGTCAGTTCACTGCAGCTTCCCCAAAGGTCTCCTGTTCACAAATGTAACGTTTGTTCTGACAAGGCTCCAGCATGGCACAGGCACACAGCGATGCAGGTGTTCTTTTCAGTAATGACATTAAGGATCATTTTAGAACTGATTAAGGTTTCTGGGTTGTACTTGTGAACAAGTTGTACAGAAAACTTCAGTTCCCACCTCCAAGAGTAGCCTTCAAAAATATTTTCCCTAGAATTTTCACAAAGTTGTTCAAGGTCAAAACCAGTATCATTAATATTTCATTGTTTTGCTGAATTACATCATGGTTGCGGCCAGGTGAAGTGTAGTCCTGCTGGCAAGGCCATGCATTTGGGCCAAGGTTAGTGTAATGAAGTAGGATCCAATAAATTTACACTCTAGCTTTATGTAATTTTCCAGATGTGGGTAAACATGAAGATCTAGTTTACAGTCACTCACAAAGCCTTATTCTTGACTCATCTGAAGAGTTTGCTCTTGCAGATGGTATGGAGTAAATAAGTGATGAGTTGAACCAGGGATGGAGGAGTAAAATATGTACTTGTAGAGGGAACAAGGAACTATTTTCCTTGAGCAGGGGTGGAGAGGTATTTGTTATAGTCCAAAGAAATATTGAAAGAAGCTCAGAAGCTCAACTTAGTGGCAAGGAATAGCTTGCACATGTCACTGTGGCATTAACCGTCACACAATGAAAGCCCCTCTATAATCTCAGGGGAAAAACTTCTATAAGGCCAGGTAGCATTTTCCTAAACTATCTTGCTCTTAATAGCAAGTATTTTGAAGTCAGAAGCTTAATGGTTCTGTGTAAGTGACATATTCTCCTGTCTCTTGAATTAGGTTATCTCAGCATGCTTCACCAACACCCTCTGACACCTGCCTGATTATCATAATAGCTTTACACATTAGCTTTAGAAAACACCATTACCATCCTGGCTGCGAGTAAGGACACACAGCACCAGCTGTCTTTTCAGCAGTGTCAGGAATGAAAAATGGTGGTTCTGCCCTGAAAATCCCACCTTCACCAACTGAATGAAAACCAGTTACTCTGACAACATCTCGGGATACTTCCCTTTAAAGAAGAACACAGCAGTCATCATACATGTCCAGACTGCGGCTCACCAAGGTCAACTAGAAGGGCAATCACCTTTTGCCGCAGTGCCGG
Source organism: Tetrax tetrax (assembly GCA_009806455.1). Lineage (NCBI taxonomy): Eukaryota > Metazoa > Chordata > Aves > Otidiformes > Otididae > Tetrax > Tetrax tetrax. The sequence goes on along the minus strand of WHYT01017731.1, from coordinate 77,880 downwards.
AGAAGGCATTTCACAGTGCCATTACTGACAGGCAGAGTAAGAGTTAAGCCGGAGGGTGGGGGAGAAGCTAGAGGATTGGCATAACATATCATCAGTGGGACTATTAATAGGGTACAGGTTATAACTTATTCATGAACTTCTGCACTTTTCACTCCTGCAGTATGGCAGGGTAACACGGGAACACTTATGAACGACACTACTAATGCACCAAAGAGAAAGAGTTCTGGTGCTGTTGCACATTAAACCTATATATTGCTCTTCAAGACTATCACAAATCAGTCAAGCAGACATGGATACTACTGTTAAAAGATCAGTCCTTGGTGCATCACTACCCCTGCTGGGTCTCATGCCTTTGGCAGACACAGAGCACATTAAATCTTTTAATCTTGGGTATACTTGCATAACTTGTTGTATGATTCCTGTTTCAGCAAATACTTATGAGCACTGTCAGACTCAACATGCAGCACTCATCTCTCCAGGGCCCACAGCCACTATGGCCCAGTGCTGGCACAGAGGCACTTCCCTTGCTCTTTATAAACCCAACACAATCCAGAGCGATGGTCTTCCTTACCCATGCAATGGTATAATTCACATTAAACTGAAGCTCATTAATTGAGCCAAAGCAGGCCACCCAAGAAAGTTTTTGGAAAATGAGTTCTGTGGTTTTTGAATTTCATTTCCAAAAGGGGACATGAGCTCACCACCTCTTGAGGCCTGGTGAGAATAACCACTTGCACCAGGAGGTTATGGCTTACCAGTTAACACTAACAAAATTTAAATGGATCTCGCAAGAAATGTGAAGGCCCAAATTCACTTTGCTATTTCATACGCATGCTATGGTGCAAATAATACAGGACTTAATAGATAGGGCAAAGGAGATTGGCTGAGTCAACAGCAAGGCTGAGGGAAGAACCTAGATATCCCTAGGGACCAAGTTTATTCCTCTCACCTACTCTCCTGGTAAAAGATTTAGCACTTGTCACTGGTCACTGTTTTATCTCCACTGTCTTAATTGTCTTCCTGCTAGTTAGGGTTCATTGTATGTTGTATTGATTGTTTTTCCCAACTAATTGACTCTTTGGTTGTTGACTTCTTTAATTGCCATCCTGAAAGGCACTGTAAATTGTCCTACATCAACATTAGTGATGGCAAAAACACATAGTGCTGCCAAGGAATCTCAGTGTTAATACAGTGAGGAGACATCTCAAAGCAGCAGCTTTTGTACCCAGACCAGGTACACCGTCTAGAGTGCTGAACCTTACGTATTTTCCAGCAAGCTTTTGATACATATACAGATGAAGATACAAAGTGTGACCTACAATCCTAACAAGAAGATCCCTAGATATCTCCCCCTAGGGTCAAGGGAGAGACCATCCCATTACAAAGGAAATACTCCACCTTCTGAAAACATGGCAGCCACTTAACCTACAAGGTTTTGGAGAGCTCTCAGCCTGCTTAATCTCCTCTCTCAGCCAGCTCATTCTAACATTTTCCACTGAAAAGGAAGATTTTCATATTCATATCCTGCTTTCAAGTTCTGATTTTGAACCATATTCTGGTTTGATATTCATTGATCCAGATGATGGATGTACAAAGCTACAGCATGTCCTCTCCAAACACAGCACCTCTTCCAGACTGATCCAAGCCACAAGTATTTGTTTTAGACTTCCACAGACCTCTTAAAACATTTAATGCTTCTCACAGACCTAAGAAGGCAGACAGGAACCAAGGGAGATTTTCCAAGACATCTAATTCCTACTAATTGACTCAGACAAGTTAGAGTCTTTGACAGTTTGACAAAGCACTCAGACATTTTTAGACAGTTAAGTTGCTTGACCTGGATCAATCCTTCAGCCCCCATATCTGCAAGCATTGCCTGCATACGGAAATCCAAACTCTTAAATATGCTACACTGAACAGAAAGAGTCTTTCATACAAAATATTTAAATGTTGTGGAGATGACAGAGGACTATGAGAAGAAGGGTTAATTAAAAATCTAGATAAGGGGGGGGAAAAAGTATTTTTAAAAAGTATTTAGAAATAACATTTGGATCTTGGAATAAATTTGCCCTCATAGCTGTTATTTAACATTAAATTAACCACATGTACATTTATCTTCCATGATTTAACCTCAGAAGTGGCTAAGATCTGTATCTAAATGTCGGTTCTGAAACTAAAGGGTAGCATGACAAAGTTTATCAACAGCTCTCCTTCCTTCAGTCACCCCAATGGGACGAATAATTTAATCTCCTTTCTGATTGGAATGAAAAATTAGTTGCTTCATAATTTCCTAAACTTCCTAAAATAACCTGTATGGTTATTGGCAGCACCACATTCAGCTTAAATGAAGAAGAAGAAAAAAAAGCTACCAGTACTTTTCAACAGGGCTGTGGTTAATCTAGTCCCAGCTCTTATTGTAAGAAACTCCAGTAAAAACCACCATCCAGCCCAGAGTCCCTGCCCTTGAGTTTGGTGAAATGGGGTCCGCAGCACCTCATGGGCCCCTTGCTACAACATCTGTTTCTGTTGAGTGTTAAAAATATCAGACCCTTACACCTAGCCAGCAGTAATGCACTGGGCAGTGAAAGGCACTGGTCATTATTTGGGGCTTATTGAATACATGCCGACTCTCTCTTCTCTGGAATAGTGTCAATACTGCAATTGATTGCAGGTCTTTTCTCAAAGAATCCCAGTTCTAATTTAATCCTATTGAGCAGCAGTCAGAAGACCACCAGGGAGGAATTTCATTCATTTTAGTGAAACAGCCTGGGTGGGGGGTTTGACAAAACCAAGAGAGAGGATGCCTTTTGCCTGGTTTTGAAGGATGACTGTGACTGCAGCAATCCCTGTTGCTGTCACTGCCTCCTCCCAAGAACACAACACTCAGGACCTTGTCTGCTCCCCTATTAAGGCAACAAAAATGCTTGATTTAGTTTTGTGAGGAAAATGAAGTGGAAAATAATTTTTTTTTACAGGTTGCTAAGCTGTCCTATTGGTGTCTGATGCTCCTCAGAACTTCCCGTTTGTTTTATTTTATTGGCTTTTACCCCTAGGTAAGCAAAGTTCCCTCCCTACTTGTGCAAACAAGCAACAGGAGATTTTTAAGAACTATAGCAAATTCATAACAACCGTATCATTTGGCTGTTCCACATTTCTCAAAATAGCACCATATACAAATGCCATTGAGGCACAAGGCCCTTTTTCATCTCATGAGTACAGCTATCCTGCTAGCCTATCCAACATGTAGTCCCGCTTCTCAGCAACTTCACATGGCTTTTCAACCAGTCAATAGAAGAGTTTGTATTTCAGGTGATGAGAATACACTGTGAAAACTTGTGTTTTCTATTCCTACACATACTGACCTCTCTGCTATTCCTTCTCACCCCTCCTATCAGTAACAAAAGGAACAGGCAAAGAGGAAATACCCCTCAACACTTGAAATCTATTCTTCAGACTTCTCCAAATCACTTGAGTAGTCCTTATTGTAAGTGAGGAGCCAAGGGAGAGTATGTGTTACCCTGCCATTTTTACAGTCTTTTCTTTAATTTCAGCACACTGTTCTTGAACTTAATGGAACAACTAGTAATGTGCAGCAGTAGCAGAAGTAAGAGAATGCAACTGAAATGAGGAAAACCCAGGGATGCAATCCCATCCATTTTTAGATGCCACGTCTTCAACAACATCTGCTGTGACCACCAATTCATTAGACTGCTGCAACCTATTAAGTAACAGCCAACAGTCTGTCCCCCCACTGCCTCTACAAAGCAGCCTGTTAAATCCTTACAAGGTAGCAAGTCAATACAGAACCATTTTTCTCAGGCTTCATTGTTTCCCAGCATTAACCTTATTAGCCTTTAAGCAGAGCAAAAGGGGTTGTTTTTTTCGCTTAAACATCTGCTTCAGATGGAAGTGATAAGCATGTGGTAGAAGTGTATGGAAAAGGGAGAAACATCTTTCACCCGTGCTGGCCTGGCCATTCCCAGGCCGTTGGCATGGCACGTGCCCATCCATTCGCAGTGAACTCTGCCTCCTGACATGAAGAAGCACCAAGTTCAGTCTGGCTTTTTTTCAGAAAAGAGGGATGGAGGAGTTTCTACTTTCTTTGTGTCCTGCTGCCCTGTGCAGATGTTCTGTTTGGCTTCACTTCACTCTTTTATCCACTAAAAGACCAACTCACTAGGCACCTCCATCTCTTTTCAGAGTTCCGCATTTGCATGAATCCAGGGTCAACACTGTATCCAAACTGTATCAGGCAACTGCTTTAATTTCTCCCACAACTGAGACAAACATACGAATTCTTGGTTTTCTTTCTGCCACCTCTTTTATGAAGCTGTCCCTATTCTCACACTAACTTGGATCAACTTGTCTCTAAAATTGAATTCACACTCTGCAGCTTGAAAAGGAATAATACACACGCACACACACTAACATAATACATATCTCATTCCAGGGCATTGATGGTTATTGGAGGAACAGTTCACTTTATAAATGGGAATATATGGGCTACCCAACTGAGCAGAGATAGGGTTACTCAATATTTTTGCAACCCTGTCCACTGCTCGGGTATTCTGAAAAATTTCCATCGTCTTCCAGTTTAAAACAAGATCACTTTCTTTGTCTGAATGTCTTTAACTCTCACCTTCCTCCCAAAACCAAGGTCTATTGTTCCCACATCTTCTAGTCTAGTCTCATTACCTGTTGGAAATTCCATGGGGAAGAAATAAGTGTTCTACTTTAGTCATATTTAGTTCTCATATGATGCCCTATACGTGACATTTATCAACATTATTTAACCACAACTTCTTGCTGGAACCTGATCTGATGCTTCACATTATTTCCTAGCTATACGCCTTGTAGCACCACAAACAGAGAGGATGGCAGGGGTTCTTAAAATAAGAAAAGGAACAGAGGCAATCTCCAGGAGTTTTATATCTGCATTTTGAGTTGCCTGGCAAAAGTTTGCAAGCATATTTTGCCTGCGAACAGCACGCTACCCACCAGTATTTGCTAAGTCTGAAGGTGCCAAAAAAGCAAGCCTGAAACACACACAGGGGAAGGGCTGAGTTGAAAAAGAGCCAGCTTAGTATCTATCTGCTCACAACAACCACCAAGCACATAAATGAGTCTTGCACTCTTCTTTCCTCATCTTCACTCTGTGGCCACTCTCCAAAGAGAAGGCAGTGTGATAAGCCAGAGGAAAGCGAAGCAAAACGTCCCTGTTTCAAGATCTCATTAACTGGGAAGTTAATAAGTGCACTGAAGCTTTCATTCCTCAAGCTGAACAGGAGAAGTTAAGAAGAGAAAAAAAACCACTTTCACAGTGTCAGAATTTTTACTTCTCATCTTTAATGGTACCTCTGTACATTTTTAATAGCTGCTCCTCCACATGAAACCCACAGGAGCAAGGTTTAGGGAGCCAGAACTTACTGGAGTGCTTACATCCACATTTCAAAAACTAAAAGCCTTTCCACAGAAAATAAGATACCGATTGAAAAACTGCAAGAATTCTCTCCTCAATATGCTCTAGAAGCTTATTAGCTACTTTTTGACTCTTGAGCCATTAAAGTTCACTGGTTTCACACCATCAATCTCACCTCCTAACATGTTTCTCAGGGCCAAAAATCTTCCTTAGTTCTCCTGCAGCCATTTACTTTTTAAATAGCAGCTTGAAGCTTCAGAAATGAACAGCAAAATGTAACAAGAAATAGTAGATTTAACTTACCAGAGATTAACATACCTAGGCAAATGCACTACTAATTTCTTTTTGAGTTTTTTTCTAGGGCACACTGAAGCACCAGAACTCCTATTATGCCACCAGGACCACGATGAATAGATACAGAGGACATAACTGTAGGTGTTCAATGATTGAGGTGAGGGCAGAGCCAGTCTAGCAGGACAGGAGACAGAGTAGAGTTGTAGATTCCAGTAAGCCCTGACCTCCTCAGAACTTCTCCCTTCAGCTCTGCAGTGGAAAGGAAGAAGGAAAGCAGACAAGGAGCTCTTCTATCCAGCAGCTAGAGGGGGTCAGAGGTTTAAATTCACCCAGATAACAGATGATATTAAAAAAACCCTAGAAACAACAAGCGAAGTCCAAGGCAACACCAGTGGTGTTTGTTTCAAAAACAATGGCTAATCAAATGCCGATATGATAATAGGATCCTTCCACCTTCAGGTGGAAAAAAAAAAAAAAAAAAAAAAAAAAAAAAAAAAAAAAAAACCTGAACCTAATGTTAAAGTTTTACACACGTTATAGTTAGCAAAAGGATAAGGCTTTCATTTACACACAATGAAAAGTAATCCAAAGGAAACTGTAAGTCCATTTAAGTCATCCACTATTAAAAACTGAGAGGGCAGAATCAATGGCTGCCACTGAAATTCAGCAAAACTTCCTCAGCATTTTAGAATATCTCTTAATTTCTAGTGGGGGGTGGATTTTTTTCTTTTTCAAACTAAAATTCTTGGTTTGGAAGAATCAATAATCAAAGGCCATAAGTTCTCTCTTGCTACGTGTTTATTTGCTTCCACCTTCTCAAGATCAATGTATTTATGCCTAAAAATAATCACAAGTGCTACTAAAATTACAACTAACACTTAAGCAGACTAGCAAACCAATGCTCATAAACAATACACAATGTTCATAAACAACCCTGTGACAATAGATGTGATAATAAAATATTGCTTGTACTGTCTTAGGACTTCAGATCACTACACAGAGTTGACCCAAATCATCTGCACAATATGCTTACAAGATACGTGTAATATTATTTCTATTTATGTCAGGAATATGTATGATCCTAGTTTCAGAAAGTCTTTCCACTCTAGTTTGTGCATTATCACTTAATCAAAATTAAAAAAACAAAACAAAACAAAACATACAACTTGTCTTTTAGCTAAACTGGAGTCTAAGATTTTTCTTGATATTTTTTTTTTTTCCCTCTAAAAGCATTCTGCTATTTAGAAATCAGTAATTTAACTTGGAACCCAGACTAATACCCATCAGTTTCAGAAGAGAAAGGCTGGGATACCCTTCAAATCATGCTCTAGGTACACCAGGCTAGATTTTTTTCCAATTACTGTCTGAACATTTTTAAAGAAACATGGAAAGGGGAATTTTCAAGATGATTGAATTCCTTTTCTTGAGAGAAACTGAAGACACCTAAACACACCCATGAAATTGTGTCTAGTTACTTGCCTTTAGTCAATGAAATACCTTATTGCCATAAATATGCTGATCACACAACAAGGCAGTGTCAAAAGAGAAACTGAAATTCAAGGATGCCCAGCTCCCAATCTCTTAAGAATTGCTGTAAAACAGAGAAAAAAAAAAAAAAAAAAAAAAAAAAAAAAAAAAAAAAAAAAAAAAAAAAGATAGTTCCAGATCCTCACCCAGCATACCTGAAGCACACTTGTGATTGCTGTTACTGCTGGCCAAGGAATTGCCCAAGCAAAATAAGGGCATTGTCACCATCGTGGAAATCCAGTGCTTTTGTCATGAGATACCAAAACATGGTGCCTGGGAAGCAACAGCAAGAGCTCAAGTTCCCATTCCAAATGCAACACGTGAACATCTGGCTTGGCTCGTTCCCCTCAAGAGCCTCCACAACTCAGTTCAATGGCCACAAAGGTCACTGCTGAAGGGGGAGTTTCAGTATGTTCCCATTAAACCAGACCGGTTTCCAAAGCTTAAGAAAAGTTTTACTTTCTTTTGTGCCCTTTATAATTTTGACTTTGGGTCACCTCACTTTCAGCAGCAGAAGAGGCAAGAGGATTCACCCTGGCTGTTGGAGTCAGCTGCTGACAATACATTACACTTAAAATTCCTTTTAATATTCTGCTTAGGCACACTGTAAAGGAAGAATGGATATCCAGAATAATTAAAATATGTTTAATTTGCATGGAGCTCAGGGCATTGTTCTGACATCAAACATCACTGTCAACCATATGTGGAATTTCAACTGCCAAGTGCTTCATTTATGTGAAAATTAGCTTAAGTGTACAAAGAATGAAAAATTTATGATTATTTCACATTTTAATAAATGCAGTGCTATGCATTAATTTAGACTTCTAAAACAATTTTGACAGTGACAAGGGAATCCTTCGCAGACTAAGTGCTGTAGTGTGCTGTGTTTCACATGTCCTGCGGAATTATGTGGTGGAGTGTGAAGACAGTTAGATTTTTATGTTTTTAAACAAAGACATTGTATAACTATATCACTTAAAATACTGCTTGAGTTCACTCTTTCCCCTGTTCTCCCATGAGGAAGCACAGAACCTATCAATAGCTTTCAGACAGATCAGCATCTTGCATTACACAAAAATGTTTGCAGGGAGAAAAAAACAGTGCATAAATTACATTGTTCAATATAACAGACGTTGGCAACTTTCCCCAGACTTTGGTTGTATGGGAAAATCACTTGGGTGGTGACAGGATCTTCCCCAAGGTGCTAAGATCTGACACCAGTGCATTATTTTTCATGAGTATTTTCTGTTCTGCGTAACAAAACATTATGCTTCACCATCTCTCACTCCTTATGGGCCATCTGGGCTTTCTCCAGACCTAGATGGCAATCCCACAACGTGTTTGTGTCTAGGGCACCCCAGACCAAGATAGGAAATATTTGCAACACCTTAAGAACTGTTTCTTCTCTTGGTCCCACCAGAGGTCCCCTTCAAGAGGCACCTTCCATATAAGGACCAACTTTGCATTTCGCATGACAAAATCAATAAAGTACTTTGGTAAACATATGAAATACTGTACAAAAACCCCAACTCAAAATATGAACGACACTAGAAAGAAGGAGACTTCAGCTGTTCTTAGCCCATACAAGTCTGACTTTTGCACTCTAAGATCTGTGTTTTACAGACATGTAAAGCACAGCACACTCCCCTCTCTGCATGCCATGCACACTCAAAACCTACAGTGAAAGAAGGTTATCAACACTGTCCTGCAAGAGTTCAGAAGACAGACCAAAACCAGCTTCATTCTGTTATTTCCTAAGGTGGGACTCCTTGAACAAAGCTGTGTGGTGTATTTCCATTTCTTCTTTTTTTTTTTTTTAAAGCAAACTTATAAAAATGGAAATTCTATCACATAGCCTCACCTTGAGCACAGATGAATTATAAACAGGGATTGATCCTTCAGATCCACCTAGAGCTCTCAGCATGTGAGCTTATCTAGTAACCAAAAGCAGCAGAAAGCCTTCATCCTATCTGAGAATCAACTCTGAAAGGAGATGAGATTAGACGTATACTTTGCTATTGGCTTTCTTGGCTGTTTCCTGACAGCAAAATAGTCCTAAGGATAAAGAACCTTAAGATCTATTCCAGTCGCTTTAAAAGGGTATGATCTGGCAGGCACAGCTCCTTCTGTAAACTTTGAATTGTGAGTCAAAATCCCCACTTCAAGGGCAGGTTAGTTAGAGCAAAATCGTCAGAAAGCAGATCTTACTCCTCCTTGCAACCAACAGCAAGAGCAAGACTAAGCTTTCCTTGGATAGGAGTAAACTTTTGCTATGGGTCTCCTCAGCACAAGAAAGCCTGATCTGGTAGAGGAATCCAGCCACTTAGAAAATCTGCTCACCAGGTATCGGAGAAGCGAGCATTGTATGCGTCTATATTGTATTTTGCAGGCCCACCACTGGCACGGGTTAACGTGTGAACGTCCACTCTCTATATAGATGCAAGCAGAGCCTAGGACACTGCTGGAGTCCCTCCTACATCACAGCTAGGTAGCTGGATGCCACCAGCCAAGCATAGACTGTCTCTAGGCATTTCTGGACTGGGTGGGCAGGCAGAGGCTGATGTGGAAACCTGCTATGCTCCGAGCTGATTTCTCAGAGGGGTCTAGATAGAGGCACACTTCTACTGACAGAAGTAAATCAAGGGAGGAAGGAGGCTGCTGTTATCCTTGGCTTTGCAGAAGGAGCAGGAGAGCACTGTGGGAAGACACCTTCCCAGGGAAAAAAAAAAAAAAACAAAACACCTCATAAGACCTAGAGGGTCACAAATTAAAGGACCAGCAGCTCTGATGGCTCTTCATAAAGAGCTTCTAACCAATCAGCAAGAAGGGTGCCTTTCTGCAAACACTTTTGGTCTGAGCCTAAAGCGAGTCCCTCACTTCCACTCTGCTGCTTGCCCTGTGAAGACTGTAAAAAGATAACGGGGGCAGAGCCGTCCACTTGCATTGCTCTCCTCGAGTGCTCCCCACAAGTCTGGCACTGCACAGGGACAATGCCTGCCACCGGCCTTGGTCAGCCCCCTCTTTGTGATTGCGCTGATGCCTCTATAACCTTAAAGCTAAGAGTTTGCACTTCTCCAGTTAGTGTCTATGAAGAGAAAATGCAAATAATAAACAAGAAAATCAATATTTGAATTTTTTTTAACATGCTATTTTATTGGTATTTATGCTAGAAGTGCAATCTGATGTTTTGATACCATTGCTCTACCTGGGAGAAGAAATACTGGTTCAAAAAAAAAATTCCCTGGTATTAAAACATCTTCACGGGCTTTGCATTGGATGGCAGATACCTCATAACTTATATAATCACTCCAAGTGGGATTTCAAAAGTGTTCTCCTCTAGCCTTATTGCATTTCCACCTCAAGTTAAAGCTACTTTTAAGCACTGATTTGTGTAGAGACATTTACAAGCCTTAATATTTCTCCGACACTTTTTACTAAGCTTTTGTGCAGTCAGTAAGTTAGAGGAGAATGGTATTTGCATATTTGTAAAATAACATGTGGATCATTTCCATTTGAAGAACACAACTGAAAACTGGCACGAGAAAATGAAAGGGAATTCTAGAAGATGTACGCGTTTAAAAGCAAATGAAGAGTTGGCACCTGGTCCTTTATTCGGCTATCGATTTATGCAGCATATCACTTTCTGAATTTATTGGGGGAAAAGTTTCATGTGATTTGAGGACCACAGTGGGATATTTTCAGCCAGATGAAATTGAGATCATTCCTGTGTTAAATGTTTGCTGGAGGAGGTTAGGTCTTCAACCTAATACCAACAGTCTGCCCCAAGGAACTGTTCCTAACTGCAAAATGTTTCATCTGTCGCCATGTGGACTTTTCAAACCAGTAACATTAAACCAGGGGACTGCAGATGTGGGAGAAGGAAAAGGCAGCACAGGGAGCTTGCAGTAGCCAGGACAGCAAGGCAGCAGCAAAGAGGATGACCTTTTGTTTATATGGGCGGTGATCAATCTGAACTTTCTCTACCCCTTTTGCAGCACCAATGAAGCCAGTCACTAATAATCTTGCTTTCATAGTTTGACAGGCTTGAAGCATGCTGCACTGAGTTCTCAGCAATAAAACACCCTCTAAGGAGGTGTGCTGATGCTTCAGCAGCAGCAGGAAATTTTCAGAGAAGAGAAAAGAGTAGTCAAGGACATCCAGCACCTCTAACTCAAGCATCAGCTCTGAGGTGAACGGGAGGCTGGGCTGGGTTCAGGGATCAGCTCTCTCACCAGTTCCCCAGGGCCTCTGTAAAACAGTGATTCAAACTACTGACTATGCAGATGGAAAGAGAGGCCTTACAGCTTCCATAATTTGCCTTTGCTCTGCAGAGGGGAACCACCACCCTTTGCTCAGTTTTCAAACAGTAGATTCATCTTCCCCATTTTAATCGAAAGGCTGCATTTGGAAATATGCCAGGAGAGGCAGAGATCATTATCAAGCTGAGATTTCAGCCATGAGATTCTTTAGTGAGAAAAGGAAAGATGCAGAAAAAGATTAATAGAGAGAGCTGCAGATATAAGGGGAGGCGATGGAGCCAAAGATGGGCTGAGGAAGCAGGAGAGGCAAAACAAGACCGGGATGAACTGAAACTTTGCAAGTGAGATTCTTACTCTGAACAAAGATGAACTGAGATCTTGTCAGTCACCTGTCAGATACCAAAACAGGAATTGTCTCTTCACCCTTTCACTTACATGACCCCATACTGCTGCAGAGCAGTACAAATATTAAAAGCTCTGTGCAAACAAGGCTGCTGGATGAAGATGCTCATACTGTGGGTCAGGGATTGTGCACTAGTCCAAGGCCAAAGTCCAAGCAGAATTAAGAACACAAAAATCATTAGGTGTAAATTTCTCAGAAGCAAGGCAGAAAGCAGCCACCATTCAGGTTAATGCCTTTGGTCATCTCCTTTTTAATTACGCATGCCTAACCTCTATTTTCTAGCAATGTATCTACAGCTACAAGTATACCACAGGTGCAATGCATGGAGCCTCTCAGGGTGATTTTAGGACTGTGTGGAACAGAAAAATTCAATCAAACCCTACATGAACTGAGGTTCTGCCCCTGTAATGTTGCCTGTACAACTGTCTACAAGCCAACCTCCATGAGAGAGACAAACAGAGATACAGCACAGCTAATACATACTGACTAGCTGGCATACTAATTAGCTAATACCTATTTAAGTTTCCACCCAGGGTACATCGCACCTTCCAGCGAGTGCAAATATTGACACATTTACATGAGGGGAATTTCCGGTGGGACAGTGCCCCTGAGGTCCTGCATCCCCGAAACAGCTCCGTAGTTGCAGCAAAGCTCAGCTCATGCCCCTAATTCTCCAAACAGGAGGCAAAGGATAAAGGCAGTTACTGGAAAACGGATGCTCAACAAATCCTTCCCACACCTCCTGCCAGCTGCTTGCAGTAGGGTTGGCATGAGATTTACAGCCAGCTGCTAACCTTAGCAGGAGGTACAATGCCACAAGAGCAGGTAGATGAAACAGAGAGAATCTGTCAAGAATTTAAGAGAAAAGAAAAAAAAAGAGAAAGAATTAAATAGAAAAGGGGATTGGGGGATAATTACAAAACAGGTATTTTTTAATGGTTGCTGGCAGAAACCCCAACCCTTGTATTTAAATAGCTTTTTTAATTAAAAAACAGCAGGCTATGAATGCTAATCTTTCTGAGCAGAAAGCTCCTGATGGTTTGTCTGTTTCCAAAAGACTAAATCAATCAGCAAGAAGGTTCACCCCACCTCGGGAACACACATTTCAGAAGGGCCTAAACTTCCAGAGTCTACGTGTGCTGCACTCCCATATACACAGAGCAAGATGTGTACTAGCGCCGAAAGTACAACATTCACAAAAATGTCCAAGACTGCTTTAACTTTTTTTTTTCTAGATCTGATCTGTCTTTCCTTGTTACTTCAAAATGTTTGGTTTTTTTTTTTTTTTTTTTTTCTAGCTAAAAATATCAGTGGAGGCCTGCCAGGCTAAAATGTGCAGTTTGAGTCCCTAAGTGTTTGGGTAGGGAATATTCCAATTGCTCCACATTTTTGCCTATGTAAACTATTTAAATTGCAAATCAGAAAGCAATGTTGTATGACACACTTGGGTTTTTCTTGGAATCTCAGCAGACATGCAGTGAAAAAAAATGCACATAACCAGCAGAGAGAGTGAGAGAAAAGAGAGAGAGAGTGTGATGTCAACCACGTAGTACAAAAATAAATTGTTAGCAATTTTTTTATGAACTGAGGTTTCCCAAACGTAAAGCAATTTAACAATTTTGTGCCATTGCAATTCACAGTATCTGTGGGTAGAGGGATTTTAAATGAAAATCCAGCCTTATTCTATTCTGTGTCAAGAATTACGTGTCATTTTGTTTCTTCCCCTCATTTCATATTTGTATAAAGTGTCAAAGAAAGAAAACTCCATCAGAGAGGGCCACCAGAAAACAGCATGAGAAAGTCCCAGCACTGCAGAGCAGCGGAAGGTTTTATAACCTGGCACCGAGATGACCCAGATTAACTAGATTTGGAGCCTCCTTTTTTCAAGCCAGCAAGTTTTGGTGCCCATTTCCAAGCTGGGGCTGTCCACCCTGCTGTGACAGGGGAAGCAATGAGGGCCTCCCAGGGGCTGGGCTCGCGTGCCTTTGCACTGTGGTACATGGGGCTGCGGACTCAGGGACAGAGTACGTGCCCCGAGGCTGTGGCTCAGCCCAGCTCCGTCTCTCTTGGGCACAGGGTTCACAGGTCTGTCCTCGCTGCCTTTCAGTCGCAGCATCAGTAACTGGATGTCCATGTGTGGTTGCAGGAGATGGAATTAACAGAGGCCACAGTCAAGGACCAGCAGCATGGCAGGGCTCTGCTTCCACATAAACCTAGTACGTGCTCAAAACCCATCTCAATAAGACATTAAGCCCTGCCTGTGGGGGTGACTCCTCCTCCTCCCTTTGACCGCACTCTTCCCTTGCCTGGCCCACGCTAGCGGCAGTCGCCTCTTCACCCAGGGATGGATCTGCTCTTGGTATCCCCACACAGCAGCTTCCTCAGCACATGGCTCCCAGGAGAAAAGCTGGGAGACTCCCTGTGCTGCCGAGGAGTGCTCAGGCCATGTCCTACCCACCCTTCCTCCATGGCTTTTTCCATCCTGGGTAGCTTCTGAGCCACCAGTGTTGGGCTGCGAGCTGCACAGCAAGGAGCAACTCGTGTCCTTCTCGGCAAGCACCAGATCTGCCCCTGACACACAGAAATGCTTTCCTCTCATCTCCAAACACCTGGTCCTTTTTAGCAACATCATGCAGCAGAGCAGGTGCTGTGAAAGTCCCTGGCCTCTGCTTTCTCTCTCTCCACACTGCTATGTGATTTCTTCCTCCTCTATCATTGTGTCAGCTCCTGCTGATGAAGCTGACCTCCCTGCTCCTCCAGACATTGCATCTGAGCCCTCCAGCACACACATCCGTCTCCAAGCACACCGCGCCATTAAGGAAAGTACATTCAAAATTAGAAGACGATTACACAGTTTGTACTAGAGCTGGAGAGTATATAAACACAGTAGGCTACTTGCACTGCCTGTGCCTTTCTTAAACAAGTATGCCTTGTTCAGGCAAACCACATGTGGGAAAAAAATCCCTGTCAGGCAGACATTCACAAGAGAAATACCGGAGTATGTGGGAAAAAAAAGTCACTGAGTATCACGTGTATGCACACAAGTAAACCCAGTCTGCTGGTCTCATGAAGCACAGAGATGCTTAAGAAACATGTCGTGCCAATTTGTTACAGAGAAAGAAGAGATGAATAAGACCATCACTGATGTACATGTTTTTCCTAGCATTTGACTACTTCAGGAGCCGTGGTGTCTCTGTGGTTCTTTCAAAGG
The DNA here is from genome assembly GCA_009806455.1 of Tetrax tetrax. NCBI lineage: Eukaryota > Metazoa > Chordata > Aves > Otidiformes > Otididae > Tetrax > Tetrax tetrax. Next base: position 62,767 of record WHYT01017731.1, on the reverse strand, counting down.
CAGGGAGAGTTTACCATCCACTAGGACAAGATAATTCAAGAAGCCTTAGAGATGTTACCACCCAATCTGCATGACCATGCTTGATATGCCTGGATGCTTTCTACAGCTCTTGTCATTACTTTGAGGCACCCTGTAAGACTCAGCAATGAAAGCAGACTTGCAGAGGTGCTCTTCAAATTACTGTCCGGGTGCCTTTTTCTTGAATCAGACTAAGCTTTCGGTAGGATGAAGGTGGGGAACAGATCCAAGGAATTTCTCCACAAATTCATTTTGCAGGATGATGATTTCTCATTATGAGAGAGCACAAATCCATTTGACAAAAAAATATTCTCTCTCCATTCTTATTTTGTTTCACAACCTATAGCCTAAACCTCAGGTGAATTTTCAAATAAGCCAGCGTTCATATTTACAAAGGAATCTCTATAGGAAACAAAAGCATAGAACACATTGGCATCTTATCTTTTATTGCATAGTGCAACGAGAAAGTGTAGGAACATATTAACAAAAGCTATGCTTCTCCCTCATGCTGCACGCAAGAAATGAAAAAAATTTTGCAGACTTCCACGAATCATGCTCCACAACCTCGACAAGTTATTCTTTTTCTGCCTTTTTTCAGATGGGGGAACTTCAGGGACAGACAGGATTAGAGGCCTATGTAAACTACCAAAGCGATCTGGAAGCAAGATCAAAAGAAATCTTCTCTGCTTCAGGAACTAGACCACTCTGTGCTCCAAACTCAATAAACCAATGCTTCGTGCTACAACGGCCTGAGTTTACACATTTTGCATTCACACTGACACTTGCCATTCCCACCACCAAGGAGCTAAATTTATCATTGTCTTCTTTAATATGCCCCAAGAAAGACAAAACTAGAAGATCTCCTCCTGTCTGAATTGCAGGCAGCCTCCTTTTGTTAATCGAGCCACCAAGCAGGCAGCGCTATGGCCGTACCAGAAAGCCTTTCCAGTTTGATTTGCTCCATCCATTGAACAGCAGCACGCGGATCAAACGAGGCTGAGCAGCTTGCCATCCACCTGCTTCTCAAGTGCAACGAAGCAGAAGAAAACTACTCTGACAATTTGAAAGGAGACTACAACCAATTTAGAAGGAAATGATTGCGCACAGCCCAACCCGATGCCTCGAACAGCATCACGGAGCAATCCTCCATCACTTAGCGTTCTGGGCCTGTCACTCTTCTGATTTAAAATGAGTTTAGGTAAACTAGTTGCACAACTATGATTCACTCTAAAATACTTCCACTCAAGAGCATTACTCTGCCTTGCTGGCATCTTTATACTTTCAAAAATTATTTCTACTATGCTTTTATTTTCTTGAAACAGACTTCTATCAATAAAATATGGCAAATACACCCCGCTTTGATGACCAAGAATCTTTGTTTCCTCTTGAAAAACAGGACGAGCTCTAGGCGTGGAGGTAAACACAGATTTGGTTATCATACTTAGACCTAGTGCTCCACCTATAACAAATCTGCAAGGTTATGATCAGAGTGCTAGCTAGGTATTGAGTAAACATCACTGGGAAAAATACTCAGCTAAGACTTTATCGTTAAGCCTCTTGATTTTAATATGAAAGAGTGTCCCATTTTTGTCTAGTCGAACACCTTAACACCTTAACATCATTTGCTGTCATGAAACTGCATTAACTATTCATTGACTTTCAGGTCCAAACTACAGTTCAGCATTTTCTTAGATACTTCAGAAAGAAGCTTGGTTGTGGCATTTCATCCTGAAGTCCCTAATGCCTTTTAACAGTGAATTTCCTTGCCAGGAATCAATGCAGCCCATGCCCCTCTGTGCTCCAGGAGACTGCAGGGACTGTCAGAGCAAACCTCACGGGACATCGCTAGAGACGTCCCAGAGAAGTCGGTGGATAGCCAAGCTGAGCTTTATTACTTTTGGGACAGCATATACACTACGGTGAATGAAGCAGCCCCACCAAAAGAAAAAAAAAAAGAAAAGAAAAAAAACAAAAACCAAAACAAAAACAACCCAAACAAAAAATCCCATCCAAGCAAACAAACAGCAGCCCTATATAACCTAAGTAGAGCACATGACGTATCTGCACAGGAGATGTGGAGCTGGCGCCTCTGCTGCCATCAGTCTCGCTGCCCGCAGCGGCCCATGGCACAGCCCCGCACAGCCCACAGCTCCCTGCCCCAGCGCAGCGCCCGTGCACAGAGACCAGCTGCTCCTGTCCACTGCCAGCACCGTAAATCCTAAAGCACCAAACAAAAATCAGGTGCAGCCCCACTCAGCCTTCCCCTGCACACTGAGAAGCCATACAGGGAGTATTAGACTTAAGGAAATGAGGTACATTTCCCACCTTTTCCTTTTATACCCAGCAGTACATCTGCATCTTGTTTACTGCAGCATCATGACCTCCCTAACAGCAAAGATGTTTGTGGCTTTCCGTACAAACCCCCAAAAAACTTTGACCCAATTCACAACTGTTTTTTTTTCCTTTAACAGCTGTAGATACAAGCTACATAGCTACAAGTTATGTGGCTAGAAACTTCAAAGAATTCTTTTCTAGAATACATCACAGATAAAGCATATTCACAGACGATCCTCCACTTTCCGTATACCATAAAGTGAGTTTTCTTTGAAACTAAACTGACAAACTGCCTTTTTTTCCAAGCGTTTGCCCATGCTTAAGAAAAAAAGTGCCAGAAAGCTGCAGAAATAATGACTAATAGAGGTGGGGCTTTTTTTCCCCACAGAATTTTAAACCAGAAGGAACCATTAGACTACCTCATCCAGCTTTAACAAAGGCCCTTCATCCCATTAAGGTGCTGCGCACATTTTAGCTTCTCAGTGTTTCTTGTGGCACTAGGCTAATTATCGATACGTTACGCCCCTAAGTCTTGCTTGTTAGGTGGAGAATAAAGTCTGACTCCATTACGGTGCAGCCCTGCTTCCTTACGAAGTCCAGCAAGGCAGGGAACGGGAACATCTTAAATGTTTTAATGTGAGAATTGTTTCCAAAGTGAACCAAGTTATATTTATTCCTTCTTAGTCGGGCTTCTGGAATTTTAAATGACAGAAGGTCATCTTTACCCAACTTGTATCTACAAATTTGGCAGCTGTAGTAAAGCAATAGCACACATTTTGCCACTAGGTCTGTTATCATCCGGGCCAGGGTAAGAGGAGAGAAGAACAAGTCTTCAGGGCAGAGAAGAGCTGCTAGTTGGGTATGACAAGGGGGAGGCACCCCAGCCCCAGCACTCTCAGGAGTGATCCCAGCCGAGGGCTAACTAGGTCCCATCCTGCCCAGTCTTCCAGATCAGACGCATTCCAAAGCCTATGATGTGGTTTTGGCCCATGCCTTGTTTGGCTGAAAAGCACTCTTTCAGCATGTCTCTTTACTACTCCTGATCCACTGGGAGCAGGAAATCAGGCGACCCAAAGACTGCAGGGCAAACCGTGGCACAGGGCCACCACATTGGAGTCATCATGAGAACACCATGTTCTGGGGAAGCATGAAGGGAAGCACACGAAAAGCAACATCACCATCCTTCCGACACAGCTGGCTCTCACAGTACAATGTGCTCCTGTCAATAAGGCATCTGCTCCATGTACTCCAGTGGAAGAACAAGGAACAGTATTCGTCCTCCTCCCCATGATGATGCCACATGGGAATGAAGCCATCCCTCCCCTTCCCTATCTCCCCTGTGCGGTGACAGGCCATGCATTTCACCTCATTGAAACCATATGTGCCTCATGGCCTCCCAGTCATTCCCTTTTTATCAGGGATGTGGACTGGAAGTTCCCCTTAGGTGGCTTTCAAAAGCTCTGGCTGCAGCTGGAGAGCCCGCTCTATACTTTGCTGTGCTTGAAACTGGGCCTTCAATGACATAATTAGAGGCCTATATTAAAATGTTATATTTAAATGACCTTACTCTTCATCAGCAAAGGATATCCCTAACCAAAACAAATTCGTCTATAACATTTATTGTATTTAAGATAATTTAATGGGTTTCTATTCCTGCTGGAATGCAGCAAATTAATAAATTCCATAGCACTTTATTTAAGTCTTTTAGAACAAATCTTGAAAGATGTTTTTATTTAGCTGAAAGCAGCTTAATAGCAGGTTTTTTCTCTACCACAATAAAAAGTATGGGTTTCTTTTTATTGTGCTTGTTAAAATAAATGGCATTTTTAATAAAGACTGTCCCCATAACAACATATATGATTTGATCACATTATGAAATAAATGTCATGTGAGATTATACATTTCAAAGCAGACAGTTTATGTTCTTTCAGTTATTAAATTCAATCAGTTTTACTACTTTTTTTTTTTTTTCCTGAAGGCAGGTATGGTTTTGATTAAAATGTGACCCCAAAAGCAGAATAATTTAAGTGAGAGTATATTTTCAATTTTTTGAAGGTTTATCTAACTTCCCATAGGAACTTAAAAGAAAAAAGAAAGTGTGGCTTTCAGTGGTGGAATTAAAATTTGTTTTCCTTTGACTGACATTTTTATTCCCAAGAAGAACAAGATACAATGCAGTTCTGTTTGGAAAACTCAAAGCTAACTAACTGGATGTTATGTTTTTTGTCCATAAAATGGGTTTGATGATACAAGTAGGCTGTAGAGCCTCCTAATATGTGTCTCCCTTATAGAGAAATCCAAAGCCAACCCAGAGCAGTGACCTACGCTGTTAGCCCACGCTACTGCAGAGGACTGACAGCAGATCACCCCAGTGGCTGCCCACAGGGGACAGGACCTGCAGGGCATTTTGATTTCCTCCAGGAACCAGCTGAACAACTATCAGATGTGACAGCAGGAATGAAGGGAACCAACCAGTAGCTCATGGATTGCGTTGTAATGGATAGCGATCCTCTCTTACCATTTCTGATTCTCCTCTCCTGCCCATTGGTCCCCTAGAACATATCCCTGTTTGTTGAGGGACACGGTTTAAGTACACCAAATCTCCCCAGACTGGATCACAGTCCTTCCTCAGGAAGCCCACAAGTCAGAAGCTGGCCCAAATCTCAGACTGAAGTTAGATACTTCAACAGTCAACAGGCCTTGACTCGAACAATGAGCTACCTATAGCACCTGTTTCATATGATATATCCATGGTTAGTACAGTGCAATACCTGGGTGAAAAACAGTATAGAAAAATAGTCCATTTTCAGCCTGTCCAGGATTCCCATTGGAAATTGCTGGATCCCTGTCCCTATTTAGGAATGCAAAAATCAGATCTTTGGAAAGGAAGGCTTCAGTGTGTCCCTGAGGTCTCACTCACAACACATGGAAGCTGGATCTCCCATCCCCAGGACGTGACTATGGCTACCTCCTCTTCAGTACACTGAATTTCTCTCAGGTGTCTTTCTGAAGCCCTCCATCCATTCCAGACACTTCGACTACGCAACTGTCTTGTTTGAACAAATGAAGCTCCTGTTAAAAAAAATCACTGACAACATGGGCGTTGGCTTAATAAAGAAATTACTTTTAATCTAAACATCACCATCTGTCAGGCCCTGAAAAGGAAAAACAAGAAAAAATGTGCAGTGATGCACAGCCACGGAGTAACATTTGAAAGCACGTCCCAGCTCTCACCGAGCACAAACACTGAATATTAAATAAACACCTGAAGCTACATGTGCCACCGCCTAAAACTATCACTTCATTTTCTGTTACATGCTGTGACTTAAGGAAAACATTGCAGGCATCGCCATCTGTGTCTCTTTTAATTATCAATAGGAATCGCACGCATGATATTTCACAACTCATTCAGAAAACAGAATGCTGCCACCGGGACAGCGCATATGTCTGAGGAGCCGCTTGTGCGCCGTGGGTCAGGGCCACACGTGGCCACCAGAAAGCACAGGGTAGGGGACAGGTTGCCTTACGGGGACAGGCACAGCCTCTCCTCCGACAGCAATTGACACCTGCACCTGCCCCTGGGATCCACTGACTGGCGAGGGTGAGGATTATCAACACCCGAGATGAGGCGTTGGCTTCCTCTCAGCTGCAGAAAGCAGAGCTATTGCCATGCGTTTAGGAAGGATGAAAAGGAGAGGTTGTGCATCGGGATGCAGAGCCAGAGCTTCTTTATCAGTGAACAGAAAGCACCGAGGAAAAGGAGGTTGATGCAATACTGTCAGGAATCATGCTGAAGTAAAGCTTCCGATCATGCGTTGAAGTTGGATGAAACAAAATGGTGGGAAGCTAGACGAAAATCAGCAATCTCCTTTCCCATTATTCCTAACAGCTCTGAGCAGTAAATAAGGCTGGGGGTAAATGATTTCACCAGCACCCGAGCACAAACAAAGCCTGGTGTGTGCCTGTTGTACCTCCCCTGTGCCCTTCCAATAATCCAGGTACCCCCATGCTCTGTGACCCTTTCCCCGAAACACTCCTGTCCCTTCTCCACATTGTTCCCTAGTCCCTCACCTCCTGCTCCCACCCGATACGCGCAGGCGGGCTGCCCACACTGTCCCACAACCAAGGGGCAGTTGGAGCAGGATGAAGGGGTTGACAAACAGGCAGACATAGCCCCGTTACCACAGGCAACTGAGGAGAACTGTGAATAAACCCAGAGCGAATAGCGCTAGGTCGGACGTTTTACAGATACTTATCTGATCTTCTAATATCCTGTTAAATTTCTCAGGAAATACTCAGTAAAACCTGCTGCCTCATGCACTGGAAGTGACAGTCCTCTGCAGTTAAAAATGTCTGGAAATGGCACTCCACTCCTCTGAAAAAATAATCCAGACCACAAAAAAAACCAAACCAAACAAACAATTGCTGTGGGCACCTGGAAAAAGGATCCTCTGGAAACCCAAGCAGAAATGAGTGCCCCAGACTTGCTCCTCTCAGGGGTTCCTACCCCGCTGCTTGTCTCCTGTTTTCCAGAGCAAACTCTCACCTGCTTGGCCCTTGTGGAGGATTTATACTGAACTGCTCTGAATTGAGGGGGGGGGTGGAAAGTACCTTTACCTACCAGCATCTCTCCTCTGCTTGCGAGGGTTGCCTAATGTGCTGGTAATGGTAGGAATAAAGACAATTAAAATCAAATTCCAGAAGTCAATCAAATTTTTCACTCTCCATCCCTTTGTTGTGAGTGAATGCTGCATGTTCTCCTCAAGTTACATCCCCAAGCAACAATCCCATTTACTTTTTGACCTCTGTAAATTAAAACAAGTTTGGAGCTCTCTTGGTTCAGAGCTGTGACTCCATTTACTTGTGAAGTTGTTTATTCAAGCAATTCCCACTCTGTAGCATCAAAGTTTGTTGTTAATAGTTGCAGACCGTTAATCTACACAATGAATATAACAAAGCTTGTGGAAGAATCCCAAATGGACAAGCATGATAAGAGATGGAAAAAAAAGAGGCTGGCAGAGCTCCAGGTACACGGTATTTTTGTGCCTGACCTCTTTAATTACTTGAACACCAAATTGACGGGTAGCTGAGCTTTAGAGCTACTCCAGTGCCTACCAAGGACGTTAATTTTTGGAAAAAAATACAGTTTAATTTTTATTCCATAGTACAGAGGTACATCCATCCAGTACATTTTGCCATAGTACAAAGAGGAAATTAGGTTAAAACAGAAAGAGGAACTTCATAGCACAGCAAATGCATATGACTACCTCTTCCGAGTATTCCTGTCAGAGAAAGAGCATATTGCTAACTAAGTATTAGGGGCTGTGCTGTCACCTCAAGGTCTCAGATGCAGGGAACTGAGAATGAGGAGTCTGGAATGACGTTCTGGCTGCTTGTTGAAGACCCGTAACTCAAGCAATCATCATGAAGACCATTTCTGCAGCCGTTCATCCCGCCATTGAGGAAACCAGTGTCAATGATGTCTGGATAAAAGTTTATTGGTGAATGAATGTTTTAACACTTCAAAGACTAGGGGGTTTTTTTTCAAATTGTAAAAAAAAATCTCCAGCACCTCAAAACAGAAGCAGTAAACCCACTAACTTTTGTTTTTCTTATTTCATTTGTTGGCTGCATAAAATTAAATATGTGTCTGCTGCTGAAATCAGCATCAAGCTGGACAGATCCTAATGTCTGGGACTTTTCCCAGAGTGGACAGGAATTCACCTTTCCCCTACCAACCCATCAAGAGCCTGTCTCCATTTGCCACATCTTGGTGTAGTCACTCACTGAAAAGTTTTGAAATTCCTCAAAGATTTTCACCAAACACCTGTAAACCCCACCCCCTGCCTTAAGATATGAAACTGGAGGGTGAAAAAGAGATATGTCTCAAATCATGAAGGCAAGACCAAATCCTTCACCACTTGTTGTGCTATATCCCCTTTATCAAAATTAATGATATCTGTTTCTCAAAAAATTCACATTTGGGAAGCAAAAATTTAACAAATCACACTGGGATATTATCTTGCACTTAAGAACCAAAAAGACCTTGCGAGTGTGAATTAATTCTCACAAAACGCAAAAGTTGTCATTATCATTCACATTTACTGAAAAAAGTTCTAATGATTGAACTAATGTTACTCTGTTAATTGACAAGAACACCACAGGAGTTTATAAAGCTCCCTCCTGAAATCAGTGAAAACTACCTGGTTCAACATTACTGATTGGTGTTCGCAACCTAGTTTTGACTGATGCTCCTTATTTTTTTTTACTACAAAGTAGATAGCTGTTACTGACCTTCCAGGTTGAACTGGAAAAATAATTCTTTATTCAAGTCCTGTCAATCCAGAAAGCATCAAAACCTGAGCCTGAAATATCATTCTTCAACGTGATATATGCAAAAAAAAAAAATCTCTACTGCTGATGAGAGATCCGCAAGATGGATTAGGAAGAATTTTGCCTTTGGTTTGATGTTCAAATTAGATTACTAATTCAGAGTCCTTTTACTGTTTAATAAATTCAGATGAAAAGGAAAGATACAAATTCTCACAGTTCTCTTGCTACTTAATACATTCAGATGAAAAGGAAAGATAGAGCATAATCAACACATGCATTAATTTATGCAGATCTTTCCCTAGCTTCATGTTTTAAAATGTCTTTTTAGATAAAAGGCCAATAATACTCAGCATTTTTCATCTTCAAAGTGCTTTGAAAATATTAACTAGTAAATCGGCACAGCATACCCATCAGGTCCATAAAGATTAGTATCCCTGTTTTAAAGAGCAATTCCAAGCAGAAAGGTTATGGGATTTCCTCGCTGACCAAAAGTCAATGCCAAGGATAGGTGCTAATTAGCAAATTCATAACTTGTCATGCAGCACTTAGAGCATGGGATGTGATCTAAGTCATTCAGGATGTGTGACACGTGTGTTAAGTCTCAATAATGCCAAAGTTTAAAAGATGTGAAAGAAAATGACCACCTTGTACAAAAAAAAAAGTGCCTGGGTGGGGGTGTGTTTCAGCGGTACGGGTGATGTCTGGGAAGGGGAACCCACATTGCCCTGAAAATAGAGCTCCAGCAGCAAACCCAGATGAAATGCTTCATCTTCTCAGCAAGCATCTCGCACTGCGCCAAACCTTCACCCCACTTCTCCCTTCAAACCATCCCAAACCAGGCAGTGAAGGTGAAAAGAGGAGGCGAGCACGAGCAGGCAGGTGAGCGCGGTGAGAGCAAAGCTGATAAGCAGATTCTGATTTTCTGATTAGCGCCAAGGGTTACGTTAACAGATGCCTATCTGCCACAGAGGGCATAAACACATTGCAGAGAGGAGTTTCTGCAGTTTATTTACAAAGAAAGAGCACTTTCTTGCTCTCCTACTGACAGTTCATTCCTGTCACTGTGGTTCAATCTCTGCTATGCTGATGGGAAAACTTCCACTACGAGCAGCTTCAGTGCTTCTCCTTTTAAGTTCATTATTTCCTTCCTGTTCATTATTTTCTTTCTGTAATATAAAGGCACTTTCATGCATGATCTGCAGATCATCAGCAATGAAACAGAGAGACAGGAGTGCACTAAGATGGATGCACATTAGATTCACCTTGACTGTGAAGGACAGGGAGTGTGAGAACAGGGAATATCCCACAGAAAGGCAAGATAAAGAAACACAAGAATCAGCCAATGTGAAAATCATAATGACACATGAATTTATGGGAGGACATGGCACAGCTATAAAGAAGTGTTTTTTTCTTTTTTTTTTTTTTTTTTGTATTTTCTTCTCTCTTTTTAAATCAGCATGGACTTTAAAAATGGACAACACAGGGGGAAATGAAGAAAAAAAGCCAAAATGAAAATATTTTAATGCTGTTAAGTGGGTCATGTGCAGCACCAGATCTTGCTGCAATATCAGCATACCAAAGGCTCTGAGAACTCATGCAGTGCCTGGGTTTTTTTAGATATAGGGTGGTGGTATGGGGTTTTTTTTAGGGAGCACCCCCTAGCAGAAACAGATACGTCATGGCATCTTCTCCAGTCATACTCAAGAAGGCACAGTTATGCAAGGTTATGCACTGCTTCGCCGGCACTGTGATGGGCTCTGAGCCAAGAGGTGAAACGCCACAGAGATATTCTAGCCCAAGGCTTCTGAGACAAACATCAGAGTGAGAAAGAGGAGTTCGCAAGAGTTCAGCACGCAATCATACGCCGGTTTGGCTTGCCCTTCCCTACAGCATCAAACATTAGGGTCATGCCTTCTCTTTCAAAGCCTTTCAAAACTCTCAGGAGGCCTCCAAAAACATTGCTGGTGGTTTGGCTGCTGGAGTGCTGAAACCTCTGCCGATGGCTTTGATCACAAGACAACCCCATCCCGTGGCTTCCTGGTAGAGGAGCTTCCCCCTTCTGTATGTTGTCCCACATCTCACAGGCAGATTGCAAAACCTTTGGAGCAACCGCAGCTCTTGCATTAGATATTATCTCAGCCCCTAGCACACTGGGATCCTGGATAAAGGATCTCATTCTCTTCTGGCTGTACCTATGCTTGACAAGTACCTACCACAGCTAGACACCACACAACCAAGTCTTTGCACCTGCTGATGCAGATTTGCCCCCCAATCCCCCTGTTAGAATGAAGCCAGACACCAAATTCAAGCAACATGAGTTTTGAAAGAGTTCAGCTCTGAACCAAAGCCCGAATATCACGTCTCAGCACCATCTATAATTATAACTGTTCATCACTACAGATCCGAGAGCGAGACGCTAGTAGTTGGCCTACTCCCAAACATCTAAATGCTTTCTAAATACAGTGCCTAGCTTACACCACACTTTATCGAAGGTTTAGACTATCAAAAGAAGGCTGTATACTCCACAAGAAAAGTAATATCCGTTTTCGCTTTCAAACATTTTGGCTTTTTTATTAAAAATATGTACAACAAAAGCCTTACACTGTTGTCGTATACAAAGGAGATAACAAATGGCATATACAAAGCAGATAACAAATGCTAAGAAGTGGAAATCTGTCAGCTATTAATATTAAAAGGCTACACAGAATGAAATGTAAAAAAGTTTTTCCCTGCATGCTGTTTATAGTTTGAGCAGACCAGAACAAGCCCGTTGTAGCTATGGTCCCTCCCTCCATCCATCCAGTATTTGTCACATGGACCACCAAGTTATCGCCAAATTTGAAGGGCCTTGTCTAAAGGGACAATGCTGAGATAAAGGCATATTTAAAATATTTCTTGCTTATATGAGAAATAACACCCTAGACTATTGAGATAGCTCCTTTCCTCCTCCGCTCCCCTCCCTGGCTCTGGATCCGGCCAAGGCTGAGAGCTGCTGACCTGGGGAGAGGCAAAACTGGGCAGCCTGGCAGCACCTCACCTCTTCAAGAGGCATTTCTCAACTTTCACGAGTTTCTCTTTAAATTTTTAAGCTTTAATTTGAGAAAGAAACACAGGGGCTGGTGCAGCAACTTTGAATAGTTCAGTGATTTCTGTGCTAGAAAATTTCACACGCCCATTGTCAGATGACATTAGACTGATCAGCTTCTGACTCCAGTCATACGCTCCTGTACATAGAGGCAGAAATGTCCGTCTCTTGTGATTCCAGACTTGCAGAAAAACAGAAACCTCTACAAATTGCAGTGACTGAAGGTTCCAGGGGATTTTATGACTCTTACAATGCAATAGCAGAAAGCTTTGG